>VZTO01013644.1:257481-274314 GCA_013400615.1 Syrrhaptes paradoxus | reverse complement strand
GTTCCCTGTCCTTCTTGAACTGAGGGGCCCAGAACTGGACACAATATTCCAGATGCGGTCTCACCAGGGCAGAGTAGAGGGGGAGGAGAACCTCTCTTGACCTACTGACCACCCCCCTTCTGATACACCCCAGGATGCCATTGGCCTTCTTGGCCACGAGGGCACAGTGCTGGCTCATGGTCATCCTGCTGTCCACCAGGACCCCCAGGTCCCTCTCCCCTACACTACTCTCCAATTCTTAACAGAATTGTTTTTAACATCAGCTTTTGCCATGGTAGGATGTTGGGCTACTTTACACTTTGGGTTTATCAAAAACAAATAGTCTGTGTCTCTTCTGGGACTTCAGGAAGAAAAAGCTATGAATGCGGCATCTAGGACTTGATAAGAGTACGGCATGAGTTACTTTAAAAGCTTTTATCTGCGCCTTCCTGGGAGACAGTAGGTTATGCTACCAGTGTCACAGATGTGACATGTTATTGATGATTATAGTGGTGTATCTATTATTGAATCCGTTTGTCAGTGCCAAATGCGTTTGGGTTTGTAACTTGGGCCTCAAGGGCTCAGTCTAAAATGAGTTAGTTAAATAATATATTTTATTTGTGTTTAGTACTCTGGTTTCAGTACACATATTGTTATTCTCTGGAGCATTAAGCACAAAGATGGTCCATCTGGATCTCATGAGATTGCCTCTTGCCTTGTTTTGTTTGTTGTTGGGTTTGTTTGCCTACTATATGTATTTGTATCCACCTGTTTATTGTTCTGTGATCTGGGAGAACACAATTGCACAACAGTTAAGAACTATCAGTCAGGCTTAAAATGAGCTGTAGTTTTTAGCAGCTACTGTTAGCTGAAATATCTTTGTCCCCCTGATCTGCATGTGGCCCTCGTGTGTGCGTTGTGTGCCGCAGTGTGTGATAATGCAGAGCCGAGTTTGTGCTTGGCAGGCTCTGCTGGAAGGGCTGTCCAATCTGAGACCGTTCAATGGGGACAGCACAGCCTCAGAGAGGGTCCTGGGGATTGCTTAACAGGTCTTTGTCATCCTGCTCCCCACAACCCTGTAACTACTGGCCTTCCCAGGGAGCCTTTCTGCTGAAGGAGGTGCTCCTAATGCAGCAGCAGCTCCTGTTGCTTCACAGGGCGGAGTTGCAGGGTGTGCAGGTGAAATCACAGGGCCATGAGGCCTGTAGGGACTGTGTTTACCTGGGCACCTGGTCATCCTGTGGCTCAGGCAACTTGGTTTGTGTTTTACTGAAGTAACACCTATCAACTCTTATCTGAGGTGCCAGGTACCTGGTAGAGCAAGGCTCTTCAAGTGTTTCTTTCAAAGATCAGATGGAGTGTAGAGGCTGTAACTTGTAGATTCCCCAAAGTGCTGTTCCCCAGACAAGCAGAGAAACTCCTGGCAGACCCACACCAAGTTACTACAACGTTTGCCCTGCTTCTGCTTTCACACCCTTCTGGTGCCCTCTGATTGGTATACAGTTTGATTTCCTTCAGTGCAGTTGTTGGCTGCTTTCTGAAGGTGATCCCCCTAAGTCAGTTCTCTTCTGGGGCAATTGCCAGCCTTTCCAAAGGTGAGAAGAGAAATATGGCTGGAGAATACCTGGAGACTCTTTTCTAACAGAGCCTGCTGGGCCATGCAGCATGTACTGGTCATCTTCCCTTGTGGCTCTGATTTCACTGTGTCATTCAATGGACAGACCCTGAAAGACTGGGAAAGAGAGTGGCGTGTGTAGTGAGCAGGCACCAAGGCTTTTGACAGGGATCATGAGTTTGATTATTTGTGAGTGCACATTATCAGGACAGTGTAGACACTGCAGGGAAGTGACATCAAACAAGCCACTTGCATTGCGTGTAGGTTGCTCACATGTGTAAGGAGGCAGCTGCTGTTCCTAGGGTTGCGGCCCTGCCAGGATCCACGTGCTATGGGAGCTGTTTCTCCCCGAGCAAGGCTGGTGATTAGGCAGGACAGTCCAGTAGGGTGGCAGCCTCGGTACATCCAGGCTGCTTGCAAACTGATGGTTTTGGAGTGGTCCATATAAGCAGTGCCGAAGAGCAGACTTGTAAAAAGCCTGTTGGCATTGAAGTGGCAGTAACCCAGGCTCTGAACTCTGAGCCAGTGGTTTAGAAAGGGACTAGCTGACTGAATAGGCAGAATATCCCTTCTGCTAATTTTAATCTGTCTACCTTTCCCCCCAGAAGGCATAAAAGTAGTTTATATATGATGCAGGTGATAGGTATACCTCGTAAAGATACTGCACTGTTTGTTCTGGATTAGCTGCTTTTGCATATATTTACTTGTCTGTTTGGAGAAGGAGAGGTGATTTGGTAAGGCAGGACTGAAGTATGATAACTTTTGGGGGAGCCAAGAGATTCCTAATATCTAGCAGTGTTGAAGGTTAGAGCTTTTGACTCTGTAACCTGGGGAGTTAATTCATCTCAAAGTTGTAGAGATTTAATAACTGTTCTTGAATAAGACAAATGGTTGCCAAGCAACTTCATGCCAGAGAGGACAGGATTTCTTCCTTCTGTGGAGTCCCAGTGCTTTTCAGCAAGTACTGACTCTCTCAAGCTAACACATGCCTTTCCAAGTAACTGGAGCAATCTCTTGCTGTTTTCTGTGTTCTAGATTTATAATGTAAAATTTGAATACTTTTTTTTAATTGATGGAAGCTGGGGAAGAGTTGTCTTGAGATCCTGATGGGGACTGCTGCTGGAGAAAACGTCTCATTTGCATTTCTACTGTCTTTATCTATCTAGAAATGGGAAGTTGGGCCATTCATCTGGTCCTTCTTTCTGCTTCCTGTGTTGATGCTTGCTGTCCTGCATTGCAAATGCTAACTACAGATTAGGAGTGTGGGGCTAAGACTGATAGGTTCAAATCTTTCTCACCAGTTGTCTGTGGGGATTAATAGAACAGGTGTGGTGTTGGACCTCTTTGACTTTCAAACCACAACAGTTTTCATTGAATTACAAAGACTGGAAAACAAAATTTAGCAGGAGTTCTGAGGCAAAAGGACTTGAAAGGGAGCTCAGCAGCCTTATAAACTTTGGCAGTTGATTTTTCCTCTCTCCATACCTACTCCAAATCATCTCTCTTGTGTTAATCTAGTGGCTGCAACAGGCTTGAGTGAGTCAGTCTTGAAATAATGCCATCCTCTGCTTTATGACAAGAAGTTAGGTGCACGTGGAAACCAGGGTGGAGGACATGTTCCTGCTATGTGCTTCTCATTCTGCTTCCTTCGTGACTCAGACTTGCTTCGCGCATATTTAAGCTGTCTGGCTGCATTTGCATACATTTACTTCTTGGGTGAATATTTGGTATCTCTCCTTGTGGCTGATTAAGATAGAGGAAATTTTTTTTTTGTAGCTGAAAACCTCTCTTTCTGAGCCTTGTGACAAAGATTGGATATCTTACTGTGAATAAACACCATGAGTACCCTTAAAGTCCATGTGCCGAGGTGTGTTCTTTGTCCTGTGCTTCTTGGCCCATTCCCTGTGTAGATACCTTTGAGTAGGTAAGAATTTGACAGATGGCCAATGCAGCCTTAGTGTTTATGTATCTGACAAATTGGGATGGCTTGTCTCCGAAGTAGAAGTAGCATCTGCATCTTTCTCTTGAAACTTGAAAGTGGGTTTGGGACCACTCTATTACTCGAGGTGTTCTTTCTCCTTTGCAGTGGGAATACTACACTTTGAATAGCTATGTGGTAAAAACACTTACGCCATCAGTGAGTCGTTCAGTATGTTGCAGAATTCTCTATGTTGGTGATCAAAATAGCCTTAAGACATTTCAGAAAGTAGGGCATGAATAGGAGGGATGTTCCTGAATGGTCTTTATTGTTTGTTTTGCCTTTCTAGGAGGTTGCTGGAGTCTTCGCTCATTTCATTATCTCGCTATGATGGAGCAGGGTCCCGGGAACATCCCATCTATCCAGATCCAGCCAGGTAAGGGCTAAATGCAATCTAAAGGCATTTAAGTTTCACAGACAAAAGCATAACTTCAGTATAACTCACTGAATCCTTTGGGAATTATTCTAATATTGGGCCTGTCTCCTCCTCAATGACTTGCCATGGGGACAGGGTGCAAACCAAATGAAAAGATGCTGTTAAGTCTGGGAGAGAATGAGGAAAGGAGGAAGAAATTGCTGTTGAAGTAGGCATGTAAGGATTCCACAAATCATTTGGGATGGAGAACACTAGGTGGCAAGCAGGTCCAACAGTAAATTAGATTATATCAATAAATTTGAGATCTCTTTTGAAGAAAAGTTAATTAAAAAAAACAAATAGTATGTTCGGGAGTAAGAGAGAATGCAGTAAAGGCAGTTAGGAGCTAGTGTGAGTAGACAACATGCTTGAAAGAATGAAATGTCTCCATAAATGTATCTGTATGAGAGAGCACAACCAGGATGCTATGTATACTTAACTAAGAACAAAATACTGACAATTATTTCTGAAGAGTCATGAATCATTGACATTAGACATCGCAACACCTGTAGTGCTGCTTAATCTCCAGAAGAGGTGGGAGTATTTCAGAGGATTAGAAAAAGCAGACATGGCAGATTTATCAAAAATGGAAAGAAGCAATCTTTGCAGTTTCTACTTAGTGTATTAAGAAAGCAACAGATGGGATAAAGTGACCCACAGACTCTATCAGAAGAATCATAGAATCGTGAACAGCAAGCAGCTTTGGAAGCTTTCAAAGAATAAAATGTGACAAATAAGCTTTCTTTAGATGGGTTTAACAAAGCTATGAATGAGGAAGATCAAGTAAGTGCAAAATGTGTCTGATTTAGCCTCTTGGGGAACCTCTGGCATAGCTGCATGAACTGAAGGCTACTAGAATTTATTGTAAAGGATAGTACAGGAATGCCACTGTAGGAAAATTAAATATCTAAGTTGCTGAAGGAAGTTGTTGTTTTGGTTTTTTTTAATCTTGTTCTTTTTTTTACATCTTTAACAACAAAATCTGCATTTTTATGCAGATGATGCACTAAGTACAAGTTCTGAAATAAAAAGCTAGTTGCAAACTAGCCACATGGTATAATTATGCTGGTAAAGAGCTCCTTGCTAATGATCTCTGTAGATAAAGCCTTGTGGAGGTGAAACCTTATTTTAGTCTTTTTCTCCATTTGTTGCAAAGAAAGTTGCTTTGTAAAGATAATTCAAAGGCTCAGAGATGATGTAAATAGAACTGTAGTGAAGTGAAGGTAAGATAGAGTGTGCTACCTATATGTAAAGTAATTGGGAAACCAACCTAGGTAACTGCAGAGGGTCTTGGCAACTGCATGTCAGAATGATGCTGATAAATGTAAAAGCTTTCTGAATGACAATTGATTAGATGACAGGTAAAGGGATTGATTTACCTGGAAAGATGAAAATGATATTTTACAAAAGTTGATTAAAAGGTCAATTTATGAATACAAAGAGCTGCTAAATGGCTGGATTTCTTATTTCTATGCATAATCCAAAGCAGGCAGATTTAGTGACCAAAGATTGTGAGAACTGATTCTGGCTCTCTGGGAGCTGCCTCTTAAAAAAGAAAAGGAGGAGAGGGCCTGCCTAGGTTACGGAATTTTTTTTTTCCTTCTCTTGGATCTCTGCTATGATGAAACTCAAGAAAATGCCTGAAAGGGATCACTGCCTGAGACATTTCCCAGTATAACGAGCATTGTCAAAAATATTTTTCCTACTTGAAGCAGTTTTTGAACTAATACGATGCACTTCCTGTGACAGTTCAAGTGTTTTTACATTGTCATAGAAGCTGTAGTAGCTTAAGTTAATCAGGAGCATTGGAAGAAAAATAGTGTTGCAGTTTCTTCTAAGAGGGTTAATTTGATCCAGTGTTGCTGTCCTTTTCAGACAATGAGGTTCATAGATGCATAATGAGCACAAGCTGGAAGTATGAGTGGGGTAAGAACCAAGTCTTCCTCTATAAACCTTACTGGTCTGCTAGGCTACTAGGATCTTTAACTTGTTAGAAATGAGGGTTGTGATTAAAAGGGGTGTTACTGCATTTTGAGGTTTTTTTGTCGCCTTGCAAGTTTCTAACAAAGTTACCACTTTCAGATGTTCTCAAATAACAAAACGGAGAAGTGAAAGGTGAAATAAATACACATCTATATATGTCTCCCTGTGTATGTGTGTTTAAATATATACTAAAAATATGTATGTACCTCGTTAAGACCAAGCTGTCTCCAAAGGTTTTGGGTTTTTTTGGGAGGTTTGGTTTTTTTGTTTGTTTTAGAAAAACTCCATGATCTGAAGAATTTATTTTTAAGAGCATGTGTGTTAGTTTTGTTTCTGCATCTACTGTCTGTAGTGATGCTATAGTTGAATAACCTAGGTCAGGAGTAAGACAGGGAGAACATTTTTTGAAGTTCCCTGAGATTTAGAATGAATATTCTGATGTAGACTGCAACAGTCTTTCTCAGTGGCCTTGCTGAACTTCTCTAAGGTCAGCTTGCCTGTTTTGTCATTCTCCGTAATTTCCGTATGTACTGAGCTGAGAAAACAATCTGCAGAGGAATTGAATAAAACTGTAATCAGAGAACACATGCATATAAAATATTTTTTTTAGCATAGAAATACTCAAAAAGATGCTCCCAGACTGTAAATATAAAGCGTCACAAGGGTGTTGGGTAGATAGGTCTCAAGATAAAAATCTAGGCTGCTAGAAAGTTACCAGGAAAGAGACCCTCAGGCTGACTGTTGCCTGTGAGTTGAAGGCTTAAATGGAATTGGAAACAACCAAAAGTTGGTGTCTGCTACCAGCATTGCCTTCAGCTCAAGGGTTGATGATATGTATGCCACCCTTTAAAAAATGTCTGCTGGTTGAGAGGCATTTAGAGGCGTGAGCTGTACTAATGTCAGTGAACATCCTTGGCCATCAGCATCATGGCAGGGTTGATGGGTGGTGTTAGTACTTGTGAAATGTTAGGAAGCTCGGGGATGTGCACAGCAGTGTGGTGCTCTTGGATGCAGATACACCAGTTCTTGTGGCTGTCTTGGGGAACTGGGTCTAGACATTCTCCAGCTGATGTTCTTGTGGTTTTTATTTTTTTTTAAGTACTTCCTTAGAAGATACGAAAATGAGGGAGGGTGAAAAGAAGCAACCTTTATATAAAAATGTTCATGTTGTCAGTGAATGTGGCCAGCTGGATTGGATATCTGGCTGCAGCTGAGGACAGTGTGCTATGTAGTAGCTCACTCTTTATTACTCATGAAGCCATTTAGAGCAAGATACTTGAACTTTACTAATGCTAGCAAAACACTTCATTCCCTCAGTTCCACTTCTCGCTGGGCAGCCAGCAACACTGGGTACCTAGAGAATGCACTGCCTCTCCATGACACGGTTGTTGGGTGAGACAGAAGCTGTTTGGTTCTGGGTTTTGCACTGCAGCATTTCTCCCGCTCGGTGCCTTGTTCTGTGGCGGTCATGCGTCAGCGTAGCCTTTCCTCTTCTGAACCATCTGTTCCCATGAATGGGTTCCAGTCACCTGAGAGACCAAGTTAATTTAGCTCCTTTGGTGCTTTCAAATACAGCCTACTGTCCTGTGGATGCAAACTTTAAGAACCTGTATCTGTGTTTTATCACTCTTTTGTTAGAAGCACAGATGAGAAATAAACGAACTGGGCAGCCTGCTGTGACTGGCGTGTTTAGCCATCTGGTAGCCTAACTTTGGTCAGAGGCTGATATACAGTTGTGTTCAATATCTGAATGAACTGAAGAGGTATGTTTAATGTTAACCGGGTGTTTCTTATGCTGCTTTGAAGCCTTCTCTTCCCTCCCGGACAGCTAAATCTCTTAGGCTGGCTCTTGGCTCTGGTTCTAATTTGTGTCGTAACTGTATTCCGAAGACAGATACAGCCTGACAGATACTTTTCTTTTTTTTTTTTTTTTCCCTGCATGCACTTATCTGCAAAGACTAGTTCCTTATCCTATTGCTTTGAATATGTTTCTCCCCTACCCTTTTGTATTTTATCCCTTGCACCTTTCTCTGTGTGTAAGCTGCTTGTCTTCTCTTTGGAAATTTTTCACAGTCTATTAGGTCTACATACCATGCGCTGTCAGGAAGCTGAATCTGGCATCTGATCATCCATTATGGCCAGTCTTTATTCCCTGCTCTTTCTTGTTCTTTTAACAAGCATCACTGTGTGTTTTCTTCTGATGTGCTGCATAATTTGAGAAGACTAAATGTCTGCAAAACTCCTTCATATCCTTCTGTAAACTCTCCCTTGATGTGATATTAGCAAAGGAAAATGTTCTAGTGATTATACTGCTGAACTGCTGAGACCACTGTTCATGTTTTCAAATGTTGCCTTGTTTCCATGTCCCTTTCTTTCTCTATGTGCACGTATTATGCTGTAAACTTATTTTTTAGGCCCTCACAGAGGCTTTGGCTTAGAGAAAAGGCCACAGAAGAGAACAGCTCCCTATTTATGAGTGCACTGTTCTAGTGCCTTGCTTTCTTATATTTGGCCTATTAAGTCTTCGGAGGAGTGAAGTGCTGTGTTTGTACAGCAAAGGCTTCTATGTTGTGTAATCGTGAACAGCTTTAAATCAAACAGTGCATAAAAGATCCCGGAGGAATCCAAAACAAGCTGAATGTTTGTTTCCTGTTGCCCTTTTGCAGCTTATTGACTAAGTTTTTAGACCCCTGAGCCTATAGTCTGTCTGCTAAACTTGCCTCTTTACCAAGATAGTAGACTAGTAGGGTACAGGGAACTTACCTTGGGGAAGATGCTCTCTCTTTGTGTCTGCATGGCTTCTAATTCCTTCTTTATTGCTACCTTCTCTTTTGCTTGTGTGCCCTGAATGTATAGCGCTATGCGGGGTTGAATGTCCTTGGTGGGTGTCTGCAGCCAAAACAACATTAACACAATCTATCCCTTGAAGAATTAGTACATTTTTTCCATGCAGCTCTAGGGAGCAGTGTCTAGAAATACTCTTAAATATAGTTTTCCATTGAAATATTACTTTAGGGATAGTAGCAGAGCGCTTTGTCAGAACAGGTGTGATTGTTTGCTGCTCATGCTGTTGTGGATGTAAAACTTACCATATATAAGCAAAATCTTATTTCTAGTACATTTCCATAGAATCAGCACAGCTCTAGAAGGGAGAAAAAATTAAAAGTCTTCTAACAGTCATATTATCAGAGATTATTGTGGAGTTGCATTATTGCTGCTGGTGTGGTATTGGTCACTTAACTTTATTTAAATGTATCCTTAAGACTCTGTGTGGCTGGCAGTGAGGTCCACTGTAAAATGAATTTAGCTTGAAACTCTGTTCTGAAGATGGGTAGCATTCCTATAAAGCAGATAGGCCATGCCTCTTTGATTGCATATGAGTATATTTTCATCTCTAATCTATCCCCTGGAATTCACTGTTCATTTGGGGTTTTTTGTTTTCCATTTGTAGATTAAAAATTAGGGCTGCTCTCTCCATTATTGGTCTCTTGGCTGTGGTGCCTTTGCAGGAAATGAAATTGTATTTTGATGACCCTGGGAAGTACCAGTCTGGTAACTTAAATGGAATGAAAAAGAACAACATCAAACACATGTATGGACGGCAGGGGGAGGGGGCAGGGGGGCAGGAGGAGCTAGAAGTTAAAGGAATAGACATCTTAATGTCTAATTACTTTGGGGCGGGAGGCGGGTGTGTCATCTCCCCTCCTCCCCCATTAGAGTTCAAGTCTAGTCTGAATAAGATTAAAGAAATGATTTTTCAAGCATCTGAGGTATCTGGACTTTAATACTGAGAACAGTGTCACAGAAAGCATGTCCTAGGAGTTGTGGATATATGCAGGGTAGGAAAAGAGTGTGTTATTTACCCGTCTAGCAATGAGGATGGGGGTAATACTGGTGCGTGATAGCTGATGCAAACAAAGGCCAAGTTATGCACGTGCAGTGGTTTCAAACCCAGCTAGCAGTGCTACCACACAGCCGCTTGCTCACCCTCCCCCCTCCTGGGGATGGGGGAGAGAATTAAAGGGGTAAAGGGAAAAGAGACTCATGAATTGAGATAAGAACAATTTAATAACTAAACTACAGCAAAACTGAAAATAATATTGTTACTAGTAATAACGTACAAATGAGTGATACACAGTGAAACTGCTTGCCACCCCATCACCAAGGATCAGCCTGTTCCCAGGAACAATCCCAGAGCAGGGAGAGGGTCCCAAAACTACAATACTGGGAAAGATAAGAGGCCAAGCATCTGAGAGACTGAAAGCCAGCCCAGAGAGAGGGGCAACACAGAGTGACAGAGAGAGAGTACTTCTGGACAGACTCTCATCTATATAGTAGGCATGACATGCATGATATGGAATACACCACTGGCTGATTTCGGTCTCAGTCCTAAACCTAAAGTCAAATCCTAGTGTAGTAATTGGGGTTGTGCTCCCTCCCAGCTTCTGCACCTGCAGACACTGGCACAGCAGAGAAGCTGAGAAGTCCTTGGCCGTCCTGACAGCAACTACAAACTACAGTATGCTGTCAGCCTTCTCCTCAGCACAAATCCAAAACACAGCCTCTACTAGCTACTATGAAGAAAGTTAACTCTGTCCCAGCTGAAACCAGAACAGCATGAGAGAGAATTAAGAGTTAATTGCAGAGGAGTGTTTTCCTTTCAGGTGGATGCAAGGTTTTTAACATTCCTCTTAACATACATTTAGTGGATCTGATGAAATTGCGGCTATATGAAATCTCACCCATTTGGATTACAAAGTAGTTAAAGCTTTTTTTCTCCTGCTTGATACTTTGTGGTGCTCCATAAATACTGTCAAAACAACAGCACCTTCCTTCAATGTATATTTGAACATTTCTGCTGTTTGGCATTGCAAGGAGACTTCACATTGGGAGTGGGCTTGATTCTTACTAGGCATGCTTGCTGGGGTTAGTTGGTGTGAAGTGGTAATAAATGAAACAATGAGCTCCAAAGAATCTGGAGAAGCAAACTTCTCTGTGCTGTGGATGAGCATTTTCTCTATAGATATGGTGTAGTGCTTCTGTTTGCACAACAAGGGAATCATGTGAGAGTGTAGTGTGTAAAGGGAAAAGGACTTCTACTTGCTTGCTTTATTTACTCAGTCTTACTTGCAGATAAAATGCAAACAGCTGATTTTGTGATATGGCTGTTACTGTCCTGGTACTTGGAGCTCAAAAGGAAAAATCAGACTGGGTGTCATTGTATACTTGCGTAACAAGTGTCTGTATATCTCTCTCTTGCTCAGGTTGTCTCCAGCTGCATATTATGCTCAGAGGATGATCCAGTATCTTTCCCGGAGGGACAGTATTCGACAACGCTCTATGCGATACCAACAAAACCGTCTTCGCTCTTCCTCCTCCTCTTCTTCCACTTCAGAGAATTCAAGCCCATCTGTAGAGGGAAATGATCTAGAATTTGAAGATTTTGAGTAAGTGTGCATGCTACCTTGCCCTCTTTCTTGAGTCTGTTATCAGCACAAGACTGCTTTGTGGCTTCCTTCTGTTTGCCAATCAAAGCCATCTCATTAAAAAACAAACACAAAGCCAACACATTAAGTCAAGTCATTCAACCAATAATTAGAACAGTGATTGCTACAAATGGGTCTTGTCAATTCTGTTACAAAATTAAGGATGCTTTAGGCTACCTTCAACACATCAGGTTATCTCAGCCAGATTTAAAAGACCTGTTAAATAAAGAAATGGAGAATCTTTTTCTCCCACAGAACAGATGGGGAACCAAAAGTTTATTAGAGCCTTCAAATCTTGAGACAGAACAGGAACCACGAAGAGGCATTGCAGGACTTAGTTCTTTGGTCTAAGACTGTAGGAGACAGCCAAACATTGCTTTTACTTGCTCTATCTGTACAACTTTGTCAAATTAGCCGAAGTTCCTGGGTTTTTTTGGAAGTCTTGGTGATTGTCAGTCTGTGTTAAGGCTTAGTTTCCTGTAAGGAGAGCAAATGGCCTCTTGTGTCAAAGTGAGGAATGACTCTGCATCCAAACCTTAGAAGAGCATTCCTGTAAGCCACTGTTATTTCCTTCTCAGTGGTTTTCCTGACAACTGTCTCCTGACAGTTCTCCAGATTTAAAGTCTGCTCTGCAGCGTCTGCTTTTGGGCTTCTAGTGATACCCAATGTAATCCCAGCAAACAAATTTGTTGCAAACCCTTTTCAATAAATGGAAGTATAGTAATGGATTGTTTGGATGGCATGGGGACCAAAAGCTCAGGAATTTAGATTAAAATCCATTTTACCAGAAAAGAGAATACGACCTTTCTAGTCTGTGTTCAGTCATTTCCTTTTAACTATAGGATTTTCCTGGGATACTTTTAAGTATTTCACTGATTTTTTTTTTTTTTTCCCTTCCCCTTTTGTGTATATTGTGATTAAAACATGGGATGATTCTGAGCGCGGTCATAGAAGTAGTCTACAGTGGTAGTGTAGTAGGGAGGTGTGTTTGATGGGAGCTGTGAACTCCTCAAAAATCTGGGCTTTTCTGTTGCTGCTGCCAGCAGAGGATGCTGTCCACTTTGCTCGTATCATAACTTTCATGTTCACTTGCTGCAGTGGCACATACTTGAGATGGCATGTTGTTAAACTCCATGTCCTCTGTGTTAGGGTGAAGTCCCTTGATGAAGGACACTGGTAATACTAGCTATTCCCAGAAAAGCAAGATAGTAATCCCTTTCTGACTTTTAAAGTGGTGGTAGACTTCTTTTTCCCTTTCCTTTCCATTGTTCTGTGAAGCTGTCATTTCATGCTCCAGCTATTAAATATTCAGAAGTACAGGGTGAGTGAATGTCTTCCCCTGTCATTGTGGCCTTGTTTGTGTAAGATGTAAATGAGGGGAGATAATGCAGAAGAGTCACTGACTAGTAGCTTTTCCCAAGCAGCTTTTTGATCTGGAAGAACAGAAATATGGTAGCTGCTGGGCCCATTTTGTGAGGCGGGTACGTTGCAAGCATAGACCTTAATATTTCCATTATTCCATTTAATATGTCTGGGGCAGTTTGTTCTACTGGGAAAAGAAAAGCTGGAAAGTTCTTCATTCACAGAGCCAGGCAAATGCCTGCAGAGAAATGTGTTCCCCTGCAGATAATGTTCACAGCAGTAAGAGCATCCAGTCAGGGAAGCAATTCGATCATCCATGCTAAGGTTGTCTTTCATATCGAGCAAAAAGAAGTATTTGTTCTTTACTGTGTAGCGACTGAATTTGTTGGTTGAATATTTCATATTGAATTCTGGTCTGTGCATTCAAGACATGCTGTCTTTTTCCTTCTCTACTTCATTATTTCTCCTGGCTGATTAGGGGACCTGCTATGCAGAGGTCCTTAGAGCTGGAACTTGTCTCATGACTCATTTGATTTTTTTCTGCTGATGCTTCACAATGAAATCTCTTACGTGAAATTCTTGCTTCTCCTTTTGGTTCCTTTATCCTGCCTTCTTTGCTTGCTCACCTGAACAGAGTTGTGTATTTCTTCGTGTATTTCTTTCTTGCCCTGATCTAGATGCTCTGGCTTCCCTGCTTCTCCAGATCTGATGTAGGACAGGGAGTTGCTACTATGTCTAGCTGTCTGCAGCTAATGCTTTTCTCCTGGAATCCAGGAAATTTTTTTTAATGTAAAAACCATAGCAAATTGCCTTGAAGCTTTATCTTTCTAAAATGGTTAATGTAATTGGTATACATATTCTCTCTTCTTTCATTTTCCAAGAGATCAGGAGAAAGATGTAAGGGGCATTAAACCCCAGTTGGTTTTACTATACCTAGAGCTCTGGGCAAGGAGTGAACCCTGTGCTTGTGCAGGGTGCCTGAGAGACTAGCCTTCCTCGGCTCTCATCTTTTGGGGATTCTGAGGTTTGTTCTCCTCTAAGATTCATTATTGTAATTTTTCAGCTTTGCTTACCTAGCGGCCTAGTAAGACGCATGAAAAACTTGGCCTCTGCACTGTTTGTGTGCATATGACCTCCCTCTAAATTTAAGCTAGAGCCTCTCCTCCTGTGTGTCATTCTAATGGTGTCATTTTCTCCATATAGTTTCTCCAGAATCTCATTTGAATTCATTCATAAATACATTTAGTTTGTGATAGCAATAGCAGTAGTGTTGGTCTAAGAAGGTGAAGCAGAGTGGTTTTTATAAGTATTAGTAGTCTCCATCTATTACACCAGCTTTTATGGAGAGGAGAGAGAAATGAGCTACACCTGTTTTATTTCGTGTAATAAGATGTTATCTCTCTACAGGCACAGCTTGTGTTTAACCTGTCACTGTTGTCATCTTACTGCTTATTGAATACAACTGACAACTGTAAACTTAGTCATATCTGCATGAAAGCATTTAATCCAGTTTGTAGTATATATACAGATTGTAATATTAGGTTATTAACAGATAAATTGATATGAGTGGGTTTTAAGGTTAGCTTTAGCAGAATCCTAAGATAAAATGAAAAGGCTTCGAGAATGACATTGCTTTAGTCTTCCAGAATAGCTGTTAAAAATAGAATATTATAGACAAATCATAGATGTTGAACTTTCTGGCTTCAAGGTGTTTTTTGAGTGTCTTCTGTTTGAATCATGTAGTGAATTTAGATTTTTAGAGCTAAGTTATCTTTTCTTTTGACTTCTTCAACAAGTTGGACTGGGTCTCTTCTAGTGACTTCCTTTAGAACAAGTCTGATGCTAGAGACTGTGGGTGATGCTTCTAGGACTCCTCAGCACAAACTAATTTTTTCCATGTGTAATTCTGAATCTGTCATCATAATGGGAATGTGAAGGTGTTTCTGCAGATGAATTCTGTCCATCTATGTCCCTTTTTGTCTGCGGTAAGCATGGGAACAAATACAGGTTCGTTTTATCTGTCAGGCTGAAAAGCAGATAGATAGGACAGAGCACCACCTCACTGTCTGAAAGCCTTGCTCAAATCCTTCACTACAGTTCTATAAAGGCTTTCAAGCCAAGGCTAAAGGTGTGACCGTGGCTGATTCCTCTGTCTGCTTTTGAGAGTGGGCAGCCTGGTAGAATATAGATATGAGGGAGCTTGGAGGTTACATTGTTTTAAATGTCTGCAGCTTTTCCCCTTTCTATCCTCTCCTTTTTTTTCTTCCTCCTCGGTGGATCTGTGCTGGGGCGGATCCATTCAGTTGTGCCATTGCCACAGACTAGGAAGGCCTTTATTGTGTCTGTACAGCAAGAACATAGGCCTGAAATAATGTTTTGGTGCTTTATCTTTTTTTATTTCTTTTGAGACACCACTGAGGACACAGGCAAGAGAATATGAGCACTGTAGGCACTGTTTTACTGAGACCAAAATGGGCATTCTGGCGTTACAGACGCAGGCTCTTGCTTTGCAGAGAGGATGGCGTCACTTACGGAAAGCTTACAAGATTCAGGGTGACATTAATTGGCTTTATTTGTCAACTTAAAATCCTTTTGTTTAAGGCATGTTCTGGACCAAGACTTGTGGTTTCTCAGGTGGGCAGCTGATTAGACATTCATGTGAGATATCCAGGCAATCACCCTTCTTTTGGAGTGTCTTCATTTAAAGCATCTCTTTCTTATTAGCTTCTTTAAGAACCTTGACTTGTGCTTTGGTACCTGAAAATATTGATTAGGAACTGACTGGAAGCAATTGTGTCTGAACTAACATTATGCAATGAGAGAGAGAAGGGGAGAGGATGGCTCTGGCAGTGTGGTTACTCGGTAGTGTGCACTTGTGCAGTGGGTTTGGGTTTGCATTCCCTTCTCCCTATTGCTTCTCAGGTGGAATGGTGGAAGTGGGTTTTGGGGAGGGAGTTGTGTGTCTTGGTGAGAATAATAATGTGGTTTGCTTAGTGGGTGAGATAGAAAGAGATTTTGGAAAGTTTGAGGGGGGAGAGAGGTTGCAGATTACCTGTTACTGAATAACTTCTTCCTTACCCTTGTGAAGAAATTCCATGCTCATGTTTAAATCTAGTCTCTACCTTTTCAGTCTGACTCTATGTCATTGCTTACTAGAGACACAGAGCAATGGGAACACTAACCTGCATAAATGCAATCAATTCACAGTGCACCGGCTGTATTCTCTTACACATCAGCTAGTAAGAGCAAATGGGTAGAACTCAAACTCTTTGTACAGCCAGTCTTAGTCTTTACTGCCCTCCTTCCCAGCTGTTCACTGTGCGTCCCTGTATTTCAGTGGTTTTTTCCTTCCTGCGACAATGTTCAACTTCTGCAAAAGAAACTACTTCAAATAGATGCCAGGTTTTCTTGGCAGGAGAGAGATTGAAATGGCTAAAGCTTTTGGTGACACTTGAAATAAGTACAGAGCTTTGGATCTACAGCTCCAGAACAGTGAGACAAGTTCTGTAATTGTGGAGAGGGAAGCATAGGGAATCCCAGAGGTAAGGAAAGAGGTTCACTCTGTAGGGTGACTATAGCTTCAGCTGGTGCCTCAGGATGGATGGGTTGCCAAGTGCTAAGTTCTGATAGGGCATAGTGAAGGTGGGTAAGAGAGATTACTTGATCAATGGTAGTGTTTTGGTGTAGTGGTTGAAAGGTAGCATAACTGAACTGCAAGGTTTCTAAAAGCAATTAGGCTGGGTTTTGTCATTTTTCTCCTGACCATCCTGATGTTTAAATTTGAGGTTAACGAAAGACATGGTGGGACATGTAAGGACCTGTATGGGCTCTTCAGGTCACTTAAATGCCGATGAAAATGGACTTTTAGGATCCATAACACATTAGTATGCTGTGGAAAAAGCAGCAATTTCTTCCTGGAAGTCTTAGATGGGACAGTTTGTTGTCTCTCTCTCTTATTTGAGCAGCTGCGAATAATAATCTTGTTGGTAATTTGTTTTTTTTTTGTTCAGATAAA
>VZTO01013644.1:227783-257408 GCA_013400615.1 Syrrhaptes paradoxus | reverse complement strand
GCTGAGAATGCTAACAAGTCCTTGATAAATGGGAAAGATGATGAATCTACTCTTTGAACTTCATTTTTAAAGGATTAGTGAGAGTTTTAGCTTGACTTGTGATCTACTCATAGTAGCCTGCAGCTTCATTTTCCCTGTTCTTTTTGTCTTTATCTTTTGTAGCAGTCTTTTATATTCCCTTTATCTTGGTCTTAATGTCTAATAATACCGCCTGGATGCAGTGACAGGCAATGACTATTTCCTTGCACCAATACTGCAGGATATTGCTAACCTCTCCTGCATAATGTTGTTTTACCATGAAGTCACATTCCAGCAAGGCAAGTGTCTTCATAGTGGAGCAGGGAAAGAATGAGTGCCTTTTGAAAGAGACAGTTGCCAGAAAAGCTCACATCATGTTCCATACTGGGGTTGTCTGGGCTTGTAGAAACAGTTTTGATATCAAGATGGTACATCTGAGTTTTTCTGCTCCTTATGAACTCCTTATGTGTTCATTGTTTTCCTTTTGCTTTTATTTTGTGTCTGTGAAACTCTTAAGGCAAACTAGGTCACCTAGTAGGTGATGTCAGGTGTTAATGAGAGTGATTAAGAAGCAAGCTGTTACTAGTTTGTTGCTGGCTACACAGAGCAGGTGGTGGTTAGTGTTCTTCAAAACCGTAGGTCTAACTGATTAGCGTTGTTTGTGCAGTTTTGTTTTCATTTCTGTTTCCCTTTGAAGAGCACTAGCATAACAGTGCAATGTATTTTTAAAAAAGAAAGAAAAAGTTGGTGCTTATTTTTGACAGAAGCTTGGTGGGGCAGCCAGTTGTATGTTTGTGCCGTGAACTGTGCTCAATGAGCACCGGTTGTGAAGTTCCTAAGTGATTAGAAATAGCCATAGTGATGTTGTCCCTGGTCATTCTCATGTTTGGATGTCTGTTTGAAAATGGCTAATTAAAGTGTCTCAAAGGAAGGGTAGTTGTAGTGCTGGATGCCCTGTTTGTTTATAAAGCACTGAATACAGTGGTTTCTTTAATACTCGTGTGCCAGGTCTAGGTCTTCTTTGTCTGGCCTCTGATGTTTCTGTTTTCCAGTGATTCACTGCAGCTATGGAGTGTATCAGTCTTATTCTAAAACATGTCATCAGTTTGTGAGTCCACCACATAGTGAGGTGATTAAAATAGAGACAACTGGATACTGCTACTGTGCCTCAATAAGAATGCTTCATTCTTGTTCCAAATCAGTCTTTCTCTGAAACAATTAATCCTCGACATTTAATGGGTAAGTGCTGCTGCTTCTCCTGACCAGGTGATAAATCCTCTCTTATGTGATGCTCCTCTGAAACACTTGATCTTCTGAAGTGCCTTTTTTAATCTTGTAAATACATTTTTCCCCTGAACAGCCCTCTGAGACATAATCAAGGATGGGGGGTTTGTTCCCCCCTGGTCAGGGGAGCCATTAGTAACTCCAACAGTCTGTTGTTCTATAGGAAGTTTTATCTGATAAATAGGTATAGTTTTCCCTGGTGTTCCTTTAAAAAAGCTGCTATGAAAGACTGTCATTTTAGCCTTCAGAAGAACATGGGAAGATGGAAAGGCAGCATGTCTTGGATGACTTACCGAACTTCTTTATTGATTACTGTATTAAGTAGCTGTGTTAAAAATCTATTCTTATAGCTTCTGTCTCTCCAGCTGGGCAGCATTGCCTTTTGCATTTTCTTTAATATTTTTATTCTTTTGATTTTGACTTCCAGTGTTATCCTTGGGAGTTTGCTCCATGGTCCTAATAACTTTAGTGCCAGGAGAGGCTTTTCGTGTAGCAGATGATACTTTTTTGCTTAAATTTCCTTGTTTCTTGTTGTGTCCTTCTATTCTGCCTTAAGTACTTCTCCTTCAGTAGTGGTCATATCCTTCAAGGATTGGTAGATAAATTTATATTTATACCTTTCACTTTTACCAGATTATGTATATTCTTTTAAATCAGTGTTTTTGTCATTTTAATGTCTATGGATGTCAAGGCTTGTACCCTTTTTGATAGGACCAGTGTTCCTCACTTGCTTATTTTTATCTACTTGGAGAAAAAAGTCTCTGCTCGGAGATAAGTCAGTTGTCTTGAACTTCTTCTCTTAAACATAATTCTGTTTTTAGGCAAGATACCTTTCTCCTCAGAGTAGAGTGGTCCCTTTTCCTGGGTTGAGTTTACAACTTCTCTAAGACTTAAGGATTGTGAGTAAAGTAGTGTATGCTGGATGGAACCTGTAATTTTTGAGACTAGTCCTATGGATCCAGGAGATGTTAGTTCAGCTACTGTCTCTCTCTGCGGAATTACTACAAACTTGCAATATGGCTTTTCCTTTTGTCTTCTAGAATACACGTATCTCACAGAAATATTCAGAATCTCAGGGTTTTACTTATTTTGTGTTTACCTCTCTATTTTGAGAGGCTTATTTCCTAGAAACACTCCCATTTTTTCTCTAACTTCATTTGTAGGAGATGGTCAGGATCTTTGCAGGATCAGAGAGAAAAACTGAAGTTTTAACATTTTCTGGTATTTGCTGCACCTCAGTTGTAAAGCTAGCAGGTAACTTTCATAGTATACCCAACACTGTATGTCCCTTACTTGTCAGGATGGTGCTAGAAAGTGATCAAATATGTTCTTATATCCCAGTTTGCTGGTGATCCTATGTCATCTCTTTTGATCTAAATCGGCAGCGAATCCTGTGAAGTGAATTGCAAAATTTCAGGATCTGTTTCTTCTTTAGTATGGCCAGTTTAAATTGACATCTTCCAGGTACCCTCTTTAGGGGAACTGGAGTCAGACTTAACCAACCTCTAAAGCCAAATAAGTTTGCATTTTCTGATAACTTCCTCTGAGCTCCTGATATGATCTTTGTGCTACTCTTAACACTTTGTGCTGCTCCTGCTCTCTGTGCTATCTCCTCTGAAGTAGCCTCCTGCAGTCTTAAAAAATTGATAGCAAGTAAGTGGAGATACTTAATGTTTGAAGTACCAAGAAAATGTGATTGTTTTTTTTCTGTTACATCAAGGTCGTGCAACTGAATCCAGTGCCAGCCCTTAAGGATATTAGTAGATGCCACTTAACCAATTATTTAGCATTTCTATTGTATGTAAGTGTCTAACCTCTGCAAGGGAAATTGATTTAACATTTTAAATTGGATCGCATGAAACATGATAAAATGCTGAAAATATGGAACAATTGGCATGGTCTGGTATAATTTGATTCTTACAAACTTGCATGGCTTACTGGTGCTGGCTCTGGTAATTAAAAGGCTTTTCAAAATGGTCATTGTTGACCTGATTCTATTGGCAGTGTAGTCAGTGGGAGTTTTAATATTGACTACAATGGGAACAGTTAGGCCAACAGATTGCATTAGAAATCCCATGCTGTGTGGTTAATTTCACTTCCTGATACAACAATCTCTAAATATTAAAGAGAATTCTTGCCAAGATAGAAAAGCAGAACATAGGCTTTTTTCCTTTCTGACAGTCTTGACTATCTTCTGTATCCACTCAGTTATTAGTGCGGTAGCCAAGTTACCAGATGAAAAAGAATGCCTTTTCTTCCAAACTTTAGGATGCAAAATTTTTCATCTCCATCTCTGTTTTCAGAGCCAGCATTGCTGCTCCATTGTATTTATTGGTCAACTTTTCTCTCACCAAGCAAACAAAACAATAGCAGAAAAATCCAAGGAGATTTGACTGTTTTACCCAGTTTATTCTAATCATCCTATTTATGACCTGTTAAAAGCCCATGAATCTCCTGAATGCTTGGGAATTGCTTTCTTTTCCTGCTCCATTCTGTGTTAGTGTTAATGCTTTTTTTCCCCTACCAACTCTTATTCTCCATATTGCTGTTTTGATTTGTCCGCAGGGGTATCTGAACAAATTATGAATAACCTGAATTTTGAGCCAGACCCTTAAAGTTGTTTTGACCATTGTTGGTTCTTGCAGTTTTCCTCCTGAGACAAATTAGTCTGTTAATAATTACAGTATTAAGTTTCCCTTGTCACCTTACACGCTGATTACTTCTGATTCTTTCCCTGTGTCTTGCTCAATGTATTGCTGAGCTCTTTCATTATGATTTTTTCACTGCAGAAGTTCCCCTGTGCTGCTCCTATTTGCTGGTGCACTTAAAACAAAGGGCGTTGCAGGACACCTCTTTAGCCCTCTTACAGCACTTAGTGTGGCACATTTCTGTTTCATTTACTTTTGCAACGTTATTGAGCTGCTTTACAGAAGAGGCTTTATGTAGACATACACACTCTGAGGGATCCACTTTTGCAGGTTATGTTAATTAAACCATCCACTGCAAATCATTAGCTAATGAGTCTGTAGGTAGTTGACACTAAATAGAAAGTAGAGCATTAGATCATTGTCAGGACTTTAGAGAACTTTGGAAACTTTGCATTTCTTGCTGAAGTGCTTCATGCTGGCACCGCAGTCGTGCTAACATCTGCTCTCCTCCCTCTGTCAGCAGGCTGTATGTGGTACAGAAATAACACAAAGTGCCACCCATCTTCACTGATCTGTAGGGGTTTTTTAATTTTCCTTTTTGGAAGGTGTAGAAATAATCTTCAGCTGGCACCAACGTAATATCAACCGTCTGAGCTTTTCAGCACTAGATGCTTAAAAACGCTCTTGCGTAGGGTTGAGCATGGAAGTTTAAATGAAAATGACTCTGTAAATTAGTGATTCAGAGTAATGTTTAATAGTGTTCCTCTTTAGCACAGGGGAGTGTATCTCACCCTTCCATTACACTAAATAAGAAATCTGGCATTCTGACAGGATAGTTACTGTTTCTCATTTCCAATTCTACTGTTTAAGTTATAGGGCAATGGCAGTTGGGGTGTGATGTTTTGTTTTGTTTTGTTTTTTTCTCCAGTGGAGATGTTAAAGATAGATTTCTATGTCTTGAATTAGTAGAGGTTGTGTCTGTCATGGTGAAAGCTTAAGAAAAGTCTAGTCTATTTTTTTTCCCCTTTTAGGCTTTTTGCATTGGGGGACGGTTGTATGCAAAGTGAATGGGAGAATACAGGATGGAGTTCTCACATCAGAAAATCTTGTTGATTAGAAAACTTGTGTCCTAGAATATTTTTGTGGATGTTAAGAGCATTGGTTAGTGGCATTTTAAAAAACTTGAACAATTAATTACTTTAGGTCTCGATTTGGACTGTAGGAGACTTTGCACCTTTGTTTTCTTTTGGTTGCTGGAGCTAATTCCTCATTCCTTTTGAAACCTGCTGTAGAGATTCTCTTCAACTGGAGAGTTCTATGGGGTGTAGTCCTGCTGTTGTTCCTCTTGCTGATATTTGTCCCTTTCAAAAGCATCTTATAATTCTAGTATATGTGCAAAGCAAATGCAAACCCTAGAAACTGTTCTGCTGCTTTTCTCCCAAGGCTGCATATCAGTGTTGTTTCAAAAACTGCTACAGGGACTTTTAAAAAGTGTATTTGTCTGACTTTCACTGGCTCTTACTGTGTGTGGCAAGATGTGGAATATGGCACTTCTTTTTCCTTTTGGCCTTTTCTCCTTAGCAGGAAAAGTTGCTATGTCGGCACTTGAGTTTGCAGGATTCCTTCTGTTATTGATACATATCTTAATAGGCCTCTGATAAAAGAAGAGCAGCAGCTTTTATGGTGCTGATTTCAGGAACCCTGCTGGTTACACAGAAACCTCAGGGTGAGGTGCGGCTTTGGCTATGAACTGCAAATGCTGCCTCTGCAGTGGGAGGAGAAATGGAAGCTTTGAGCTTTGGTTTAAATTTGGTTTTTGTGAAATAGCTTGAAATGCTAACAAGCTTTGCAGAACAACCTCTGCTCTTGTGTTCCTGGTTCCTCAAGTGTGTGGGAAACAACCATGTAATGGACTTTCTTCTCAGCCCACGTTTCTTGCTCACTGACTTTAAAAAAGCAAAACAAAAAAAAATATAAAATGCACAGCTTGCTAGAGTGGGTTAGGAATGTGCTGCTAGTGTGTTGCATAAGGAGTATTTAGTTTCCTAGTGATTCCAAAGCTTTGCAAGTAATATTCTCCCTACAAATGCCTGTGAAGGAGACAAGTAGGGCTGCAGTTACAGATGGGGATCCTGAATCTGGGGAGAACAGACTTGCTACTTGTGCAAAGTCATGCAAAAAGTAAATTTCTGAATTGAGAATAAAGCACTGTGGAGGTCTGTTTCAGAACTCCAGAGTCACTGATGGAGTCTCATTATTTTCCGTGGAGTTTTAGTGTTGTACAGTTACAGGTCCTATTGTCGCCTATGAATGCAGTGTCAGGAATTTTGTTTGCTGGGTACTCTGGAAGTCCTTCAGTTTGGCCTCCTGCTTGTTGTAGGGTTGTTATTGCCAAAATCAGACTGGGTCAGCCATGTCTTTGTCTAGATCCTGTCTTGAGACTTACAAGGATGGCAACTCCACAACTGCTCTGGGTGACCCATTCAGTGTTGCCCTGCCCTCCTGGGGAAGAAGACTTTCCTGTGTCTGCTGTAGGACAATAGATGCTATAGACCCTTTCACCTATTCCCTAAGGCCCAGCCATTTATTGTGAAACAGGATGAGAGGTTTTTGAGGAGGAACAGTTTTGTCTGGTACTGCCTAACATTTCTAACTTCACTGGAAAAGCTTGTGGAAGGTGAGATTATATTAAACTGTGATGGCACTTAAACTGGACCTTGAGGGAAGGAGCAGAAAAGAGTAGTCTGCAGACTATGCTCTTTTGCCTGCACTTCTGGGAATGAAAAAGTGAAACTCAACAGTTCTGACTAATAGAAGGTTCTCATTAGGACTGTGGTATGCTTGCTTTTACTCTCCCAGTCCAAATTCAAAGGTTTCTTGTTCATTTGCTCATGTGCTGACATTGATTCATTGACTCTCTGTGGTTCTGCTGGTACTTTTGAAATATTGTCAAACAATGAAGAAAGTGGACATTAGCCTACCCATATGTAAAACTGTCAGGAGTCTTTGGTGCAGTAAGTTGTATTAATTTGTAACATTAGAAGCACGTGACTTGCGCAAGAGAACCATTAAATCCCAGCAGCACGTTCAGGATGACTAGGTGACATTGTTGGGTTCTTCTTTTCTTGGGAGAATACTTTCTTACATAGTATTTTTAATGTACAATATTTTTTTTCTTTTGCTGAAGGGACAATGGAGACCGATCCAGGCACCGAGCTCCCCGGAATGCCCGCATGTCTGCACCGTCACTGGGGCGCTTTGTCCCAAGGTAAGGCTTGTACGTGTAAGAGTAAAAGGGGTGGAACTCTTGAAGGTATCAGTTGCAGTACAGTTCTCTGGTGCTTTCAGATGGATTCCTTTTCTTTCATAAGGCTGCTGTATTCTTGGTTTGCAATTTCTGGGATTGCTCAGATGGTATGTTAGTATGATCGTCTCATCCTGTAACATTTGGAGGGACAGCATGGTCTTAGTGCTGCTTACCTGCATGTTGGGGCTATGGTGTGAAGGTAGAATAGGAGGAGAAAAGAATGTGATGGGAGGTTCTTAGTACAACATGCTAGTTTTGAGATTAGGAAGCTATTGTGGGAGGTAAAGGATTTGCTTAATGCTGATCTTCACAGCCACATTGATCATTTGAAGTAGTGAAGTGGTTGGCTAAGCAGAGGAGTCCAGCCTTCCCTCTCCTATAGTCTGGTGGAATAGTCATGTTTGCTCAACGTAATTGCTGTTGCTGTCCAGGACTGTAGCATACTGGGATGTCTTTCTCCATGTAAGCTTACTCTCTTTGTTTTGCAGACGCTTCTTGCTTCCAGAGTACTTGCCTTATGCTGGGATTTTCCATGAACGGGGACAGCCTGGCTTGGCCACTCATTCCTCTGTCAACAGGGTTTTGGCAGGTAATGAGATTTCCTTGTTTGCAGCAGTCATATATATTAGTAGTATTTTTTTGTGAATCTGAGCAGAAGAAAAGTCAGTTCCAAATTCTGAGGTTCTAGTTAAGTTGCCTGAAACAGGAGAAAGGGCTGTTGGAGTGACGTGGCAAGCTGTCATTCAAGGGCTTGGGCATTGCAGATTCCACACTTCAGTTATGTTTATGGGAGTCTATGCATGACTGGGGGAGGGGTGTGGTTAACAATTCTCCCTTTGTTTAACTTCCTCCTCTATTCCTAGATGTCTTCTACTTAACAACCTGACAGACTAATGATCAGCTTGCTGCAGGTCCTCCTAATTGAATTATAGGGTGCCTTGTTCATGTTCCGGCTGGCAAGACGCACGCAAGGCAATGCGGGATTCGATTAGGATCTTAATAAGTGCATATTAAAAAAACTCAGCTGCCACCACATGCAGCACACAGGCATTTGCGTGCCTTAAAGGGCAGGTGGAGGTGGGAAGGGAGGTTTTGGGAAGAGGAGGAGTATGGCACTCCAGTGGTTCATGAATGAGATGGTTATAGATGACACACATCTGGAGGGTGGGTCTTTTTTGGCTGGATCTGAGTTGCTCTGTAATTAACCCCAGTGCAGGGGGGTCATCTTGGAGCTTGAGGGAGAACGAGGGATGATGTATGGACAGGTAGGTTGGGATGTGGTTCACTTTCTTCCTGTTGGTAATCGTAGGACCACCACTGAAAGGAGGGCTAAAAGGTTTCTGAAGAGGCTGCATGACACTTATCCTAAGGCACAATCAACTATGCCTAGACCATTTTGGACAAGATTTGCCTAACCTGTTCATAAGAGTCTTCACTGGAGTTTTCCCAACTGTTTTGGGGTGGAACTGTTGTTGGTTTTGCATGGCTGATTTAGTATGGCAATGATCTTGTCTTTGATAACAGATTTCTGGCATCTCCTGGACTTTTGTCTCCTTGGACATTTTGTTTTGTGTGCATGGGTTGTAGATCTTCCTGTTGCAGTAAGAGCTCAGCCAAAGGCTGGCCTCCAAAGCACCTCTGCTTTTATTCCCTCGGAAAGAGTGGAGCTAACCAGTAGCTTTAGCTGACGCATATGCTTTCCCGTGCTTGCTGCCTGTGTGGGCTTTGGCTGTTGGCATGTGGAAACAGCACACTGGCATATAAATACTTGCCGCCAGGCAACACTGCAGAACTTTTGTATGGCCCCGCTTTGCTGGAGACACCTGCCTTCAACCCCCTTCCAGCCCTCCTTGCAGTTTGCCTGTTCTTTAGTGGCTGGGAAACAGCTTGGTTTTTTCTCCTTTGCATGTTTTGGGGAATTTGAGCCCCAAAATACACATGCTTGCTCTTTGTTGTGTGCACACCAAGATTAACAAAAGAAGGCAGAAATTGTTAATAATGGGATTTTCAGAAAACAAGGTCAATCTTTTCTGTATGGGGCTGTGCTAAGCCTGCTTAACACAGTTTTTTGACTCTCACCATGTGATGGAACCTCAGACTGGAATGGCTGGGACTCTGCAGTAAAGGCTTTTATTGACTTTAAATACAGAATTAATTTTCCTAATGGAGCAGCTGCTTGTGTTACTTTTTTATATTCTTTACCTGTGCTTTCAGCTTTTTTTTACATTTGTGCTCAAAAACATGTTAATGTGTTGCAGAAACCAGGAGGGTTGAAGTTGTAAGTATTAAGTGCAGGCATGAAAGATGAGAACCAGAAAATGAGGTTGCAATTGTGGAATAGTCATAGAATTTGTTGTGTTCATTATTTTGGTCAACAGCACTGTCATTTTCAATACTGTATTTCAGAGCCATTGAAAGTTGCAGTGCTGATATTATGCTTTATTTTTTTAGTTAGGCTGTGCCAAAGCTTGTGGTAGTTCTTTCTTCACTGTCATAGTGAAAAACCCCTACTCAAGCTCAAAAGTACTTTAATCCTGGTGTGGCAGTTATGGGTGAGGTTGCGAGCCTTGGCTGAGGGAAAAATCAATCATCTATTCCTATTAACACAGGCTAATCTAAGCTTGAGTGCCTTAAATTGCTTCATCCTACCATGTATCCAGACTGTCATTTCTGAGTTATGTTTAAATGCATAAATGCCAAATGTATTTCTTATGTAACCTCTACAGCATTTGAGAAAAGATGCCAAAAAACCCCGTATTCCTAACCTGACAGTTTTCTAAAAACTGACAATAGACCTCTGTGGTCAAGTATGAGTGAGAGCTGTTGTTTGGGAAAATACACCCAATTACACTTCTGCTCCTGTCCCCTGCCCCACTTACTGCTGTATGTGGAGAGGAAATCAAAGCAGCAGACAGAACTTACGGGTGTATGAATTACTTTGCTGTGCTGACTAAAATTTCTTAACGTCAGAGCTGTTGCTGTCAGGTTCTGTCCACGATTACTTTCAGCTCTCTGCATGAACAGCTTTCTGTTGTTTAAGTGTTGTTCTCATGCAACTCTTACAGATGATAGGTAGGGAAGGTTGCCTTGTGTATAAATTTTTAGAGCAGTCTGGGTTAATGAACCACTAAAAATTACTGGTTATCTAAGCAGACAGACTAGTACAGCAGCACAGTAGGTTTGGTAGAACGACTCTGACATGGCAGGCAGGGCTTAGGTCAGGATTAGAGAGTCCTTTGTAGTAGGCAGGGACTGATAGCCATCCCTGCACCAAGGCACTTCCAGGTATAGGAGAGGTGGCAACAGATGGGTAGAGTGAGCAGGAGTTCTGGGGGAGAACGAAGCGATACGAGTCAACATGACAGACAGAGCTGTCTCCATGCCAGGAGCCTGATTTGCATGGAACACTGGAATACCAACGAGTCCCAGTATCATCTTCCTGCCTGACTCCTTGTCTACTGGTGCAGTTTAGAGCTATCAGCTGATATGATGCGCTACATCACTGTGCTTTCTGGCACCAAATAAAACACCATGTGAAAATATATTACATCAACATTGTTACCTTTAGCATTCAAACTTGTAATCACACCAAAAAGTGTTGGTAGTTTGACAAGTTATATTTTCCTGTAAAGTCTATGTTGATTGGCAGTAATTACACTGTCCTCCTCTAATCCTTTATTAACTGAGTCTTATATCAGCTTTTTCATTATTTTGTCTGGAATCAACGTCAGGCTGACAAGACTGACTTGTCTCATCCTATTTCAACCGTGTAAAATACTGGTATAAAAAGAGCATATTTTTCAGTCTTCCACATTCCCCTTTTATTTCAAGACTCATCAAAAAACCTGAAAGTTCATTTGGCAGCTCTTCTAAGGCTCTTGGTTGTGTGGGCTGCAAGCTGCCCTCTGGACTCTCCTCTCCTTTGTGAACTGCCTAAGTGATTAGGTTGTGATTGCAAAGAAAACATCCGCACAGTGAATGCTGGTTGTAGTGGTTGGTTGTTAAATGATGATGAAAGCGATAAATACATTTTGGCTTCTTGCTTGATAGGACTGGCCAATTGCATGTGGTAATACAAGTGGAATACCGCATCTTGGGGCCCTTTCAATCTTGCGTTCTCTGCCATTTGTAGATCAATAGAATGGGTTTTTTCCTCCTTTTAGTTTGGTTTGGTTTTGTTTCCCCCCCACCTCCCGTGCTTCCCTGGAGATACCAAAGAGCTGTTCTGTGGAATGAGGTTCCACTTTTTGTAATGGGAGATAGTACTACTGCAAGGTTCACCAGTGTGTTCACATGCCTGGCTCTGGGTCCAAGGAACACACAGCTCCGTATTTTGTTTACCAACTCTTACTGCTTTTTTTGTTGTTGTTTTTCTTTAAGCTGCATATTTCTTCCCACTGGTTTTTTTCGTTATTGTTTTTTTTGTTTGTTTTTCATTGATTTTAGATGTTGGCATTTGTTTTTGTTTTTTATAAATTTATTTGTCCTAAGTCACATTGTGAGCAGGACACTGCTAAGTAATTTGAGGGCAAATTCATGGATATTTTTTGGCATCTTGTAGTAGACAGATGTCCATTTCAATATCTTTTTAAAAATTAGTAGGTACATTTTTTTAAAAAGATCCATTTTGTTGCCGCTGGAATGCTTATGACCTCTTGTTCACCTACGTGAACTTTCCCTTAAGGCTTCATAGTAATGGACTACTTTGGGATGGACAGAGACGTGCTGATGGTATAGTGGAACAAAGAAGGCTTTAGTTTCAGTTCAGTGGAAGCTCAGAAAAAGAAGAAAATCAATATTTGTCAATAAACTTTCAAGAGGTTTTAAAAACTGACACAGTAGCTAGTTTGTTGACATTTCTGTTGCTCAGCAGGAGGCCTGCAGATGAAAGTTTACTGGTTTATGGTAGAGTTACCTAGCTTGGTGAAATGCTTGTCTCACCTTATTTTGTTTTAATAGGCATATATTCAGTTATGTGCAGCTCAACAAACAAAATACTTTTCCTTGCATGAACACAGATCATGTTTGTCTGTTCTGGCTTTGCCCCCAGATTTATCTGTTGAAATGCAATCAACACGGTTGCTCTGTATCCCCAACCTCATGGGGAGATCCAGATTCAGTGTGGCTTAAGGGCTGAGTGATACCACACTCTACATTTCCAGTTTTTGAGTGATTTTGTTGCTATTTCAGGGTAATAGGTGTGGACCAGAGACTGTATGCTTACATGTATTCAAAGAATGAGCTTGATGTTACAGGTTTTTCTATAGCCCATGCCTGTTCAGAGTATGGCCTCCTACAAGAGGAATAATGGTGCAACTTTAGATATCTGGGGGGGTTGTCAAACAAAGCTGTTTGTGGCCTTGTTGCACTGGGGTCAGGCTGAGGCTATAGGTGAAGCTAAGAAGCAGTTGATAGCCTGCCTTTAATTGGGATCTAGGACTTAAAAGTGTAATGTAGAGCTGCTGTTTTCCCAAAATCACATAAGTTATCCCATTCTTCAAAGCTTGGCTCCCTGGGAGAGTTCTAGGTCACGTGTCATCAAGTGAATTTCCATATTTCAGACAGAAACTGCTAACACACAATTGTTAGAGCATTTGAAGTTTCATCAGGATGAAAATTAGATAAGATGGTGAATAAATGTCCTCCTTCTGTGCCAGGAAGATTTATTTGAACATGTGATAGTTCTCCTGATAAGAATTAGGGCAATGATGTCTCACCAGTCAAATTTTCAAACCCGACCCACTAGCTAAGGTGGGTTTTGTGCTTGGTGCACATTCCTGATCTGTTGATCACTCTGGCTGTGTTTAGGGCTAATGTTCAAAGACAAGTGAATGACTTTAACCACAAGCCTGTTAACAAGGATATTGATGAGCATGTGATACATACAACTGGACAGAGTGCTGGTTGCTGCTGCAGCCTTTCACTTCTGCTCTAATGGTGAAAGTGATCATAAGAGGCTGCTTTGATTGCCTTGGAAACCATATTGCAGGCAGATTCTTCAGTTCCTCTGGCATTGCGGATGTGATGGCCTCCCATGGCTCAAGTCCTCTTGACCTAACCCTGTTCTGTCATGTACAGTGTTGGTGAGCTGTGAATTCTATTCTGAGATGCCCCCATCCTTCAGGTGTGCTTGCAGTGATGCACAAGTGTGCAGGACAGGACTAAAGTGACTTGTGAGCTGCAGAAGGTCAGCAAAAGTTGATGGGAAAACACATCCCGGATGTCTCTGATGTACCCTTGTTTCTCTCCTTATCAGTAGGTATGTGTTCTCTGGCCAGGCTTTCTGTACAGCTGCTTGAGACTTGAGTGTTGTTTTTAGTCTGTACCTTCAGCTGTCCATCACTGCCTTCTTGCTATTAGCTTGCTTCTGCCTTTTCATCTAAGACAACTACATGCATTTGGATTAATATCCTGATCTAATACTACTATTCAAAATAGACAGATCTGTAGAGTAATACAACCCATGAACATAGCCGTGCGGCTTCCTGTGCAGTGTGTTTCTATTCTAAGTCTGTTGGGTACTGCTGAATATGCAAAGATGTGAACCTCTGAGTAACCTCATTCTCTGTGGTCTTTCTGTGATCTATGTCAGTGGACACTAAATGACATAAGAGGCTTAAAATATGCCTCAGGTTCTTCTGTGACTTCAGAGCTGTAGATATCTGTCACCTTCATCATAGACTTGGGAAGTGTTTATAATTTCTGTGAAAGTGCAGCCTTTCATGCAGAAATGTAAGGAAGGAAAGAGGTTGTAGTGCTGAATTGCAAATGCACCAACTCATTACAGTAGGGAGTGGAAAGTGTGCGTGTCTTAAAGGAACTGGGGAGAGCTATCCTCGAGTTGTTGATTTCGTCAACATGGTACTTAAACTTCTGAAGACAGTAGGATTTTGGAAGTGTGGAGAAGATTTTGTGTGGCATCCTCTTATTTAGGGGTTCACTTATAAACTTGTTTCATGTGTTCTAATAACACACTTGCAGCCCATGAGCTTTCATGAAGGTTAGCTGCTGACCTCAACTCTCATCTGTCTTTGCCTCTCTCCAGCCACTGCTTTCCTAGAGCAGCTTTTAGTTATGGAAGTTTTTTATGTTGCTGCTAGATCTTAGTGGAGTATCTCATAAATAAAATCTTCTGATAGTTTGGTGTTGTAGATGGATTGGATTAAGGCAGAATAAAGTCATATACTGTGAGCCAACTTTATTTTAGTATTACGTTCATTGTTGACTTCTGCTTTAGAGATTCCATAGCTGTGGCTACAGGATAACCCTGTAGACCACGTCATGAATGTGGTCAGAAGTGAACTTCTTAGCAAACGTTCTTCAAATGAAATCCCTCTCCCAGAAGGTAGAAAGTGGTTTGTTAATGCTTAAAACAAGCCTAGAAACCAACTTGTAACACAGAACCTTCATGTGGCTACATAGGGGTCAGATAGCTGATCCACAGATGCTACCTTCTCCCTAGCAGGTCCATCTTTATAGTACATCAGTCATTTTTTGCTGTATTGCAAGACACCAGAGAGTTTTTTTTTCTGGCTCTGTGCTTTAATTGGCAGTCCAACTGCCCCTTTTCTCATGCTGTAATCTGTGTCATCCTGTAGCACCTTGGCACAATGAAGGCTGATTGATAGTTGATGTCATTAGCATTTGAATGACCCACAGGCCAGCTCTTCTGAAATACTAGTCCTGGGCAAAGACCCCACAAAAGTTCCCCAGCTGATGGCATTGGTTTTGATGCAGGTAAATGCTCCTCTAAGCTGAAGAGGGTTTAGTTCTCCTGTCTAGCTAGGCATCTCCTGAAAGTGGTAGTGTTGAGAGAAAGCCATTAATATGCACATTTATGTGGTGGAAAAGGTTATGTGTGTTGCTTCCAGTTAGCCTTCCTCTCCCATCCAAAATATCCAATTCTGCAGTGAGAATCTGTGCCGTTACCTACCCTAATTTTGATGTCCGCTCCTGCTGTACACTGTCACATACAAAAAGCATAGACAGCTAGAAAGCATCAGGGTACTTTGTGTGCTGTAATGGAAGAACCTTAATCTCGCTGTCTGCTTACAATGCCCTGCTTGCTCTATGCCTCTGCTCACTTGCTCCTTCCATTTAGCAGCAAAGTGTCTGTGGACACAGACACTTCTCTGTCAGCTGTGAACAGATCCAGTTTGAATTCTTTTGTTGGGACATGAAGAGTGCAAAGCAGTAGAGATTGAATGGCAGAAGGAATGAACCTGCATCGGAACCCTTGTAAGATGCTATCCCCTATTTCATTCCATAGACTAATGTACTCTTGAGGCTTGAGTGACTCTGAAACCAGTTTAATTTCTAGAATAAATTTGTAATAGTATTTTGTGTATCAATGTCTTTATATGGAAAGAGCTGCCTCTTCACACCTGAGGGTTGGAGGTGGTCCAAAATTTTCTTAAATATTGCACAATATAGGTAAGGTAAAGAGTCACAGTAGTGCTATTAGCACTTTAAAGCCTGCTCTTCCTCAGTCTTTTTTGTTCTTTATGCTTTTGCAGCTCAAACCATAGTTCACCTCAATCTGCTTAGTCTGGGAATGTGTTAATTGAGAAGGATGTGAGTCAACTGGAAATAAGAATCCACAGCTATGTGCACTATGGGGGGTATTTACATGGTAATTTTTCGGGCATCTGACTTGAAGGCTAAACTTCCTTTATAGTTAGCAGAGAAAAAGAAGCTTCTGCTCTGATTCGTCACCTGAAGTGAGCTGAATTTAGGTGCTCTGAATCTTCTGTGAAGCTGCCAGTCTATTTTTCACTGATTATACAAGGAGCTTTGGAAGAGACCCTTCTGCTGTGATACCTTAGATGCCTAAGGTTAGGCAGGTTGCATCCTGCCCTCGTGGCTGAGTGCAAGAAGGATGACATCTAGAAGAGGAGCCTGAGTAGAAGGGATGAAATGAAAGCAGCAAAGGAAGAAGAAACTAAGCAAGGCAGAAACTCAGAGAGGAGGAAAAGTAGCAGCTGTTTGGTTTGTGTGGAGGGTGTTCTTTCGTGTGTGCTTTGCTTCCAGAAGCAAACACTGCTTGGCAGAGTGGCAGTGCCAAGGTAGCATATAGCTTTACTGTTGATCAGTGCTGCTCACCTGCTTTCTTTATTTTCTATGTTTATACACTGAGAAGGTGGAGTTGCTCTCTACCTCCCCACCTCCCAGTACACAAACCCTACCACTGTCTGCAGCAGATAATCAAATTTTCTTAGGAGGGGCTGCACCCTTTCTCTGTTTCTGCAGCTTTTTGTTCTGGTTTTGTTTTTTTATTTACTTTTTAAAATTTATTCTGGACTGCAAGTATTAACGGATATTTTGAGTCAGACAGTGCATGTTTAACTCACTGCTCAAGGTAAGTAAGCCTTGTGTGATAGGGTTTGTTCGGTTTTTTTCTTGTTTACACCTGTGCAGTTTGAACCTGGTACTGCCACTGTCATTTGGTGTACAGCACTGTTGCAAATTTAATTTTGCTAGCCAGGAGTATGGAACTTGGTTTCACAGTGCAAGTGAGTGTGCCTGCTGCGGGAGCCCTTGCTTGGACCACATCAGAGTCAGATACTCAATGAAGACTCATATAACTTCCTCCTACGTTATGCTCCTCAACATTTATGCTTCCTGTGTATCACAGTGCTGTGATCTGTTTATTAATTTCTTCCCTTTCCTACTCAGTGTCCCTTTTTGCTGTGTGTTTNGAACACCTAGATCAGATCGCACAGGAACGCATCCAGGCGGATTTTGAATGTCTCCAGAGAAGGAGACTCCACGCTGTGCTAGATGTCATACAAGGGGACTCATTGTAGGTACACTCCTTGTTGCTGCTTGGTGCAATGTGTCTTTTCCACATTCCATATTCAAAACATGGCTACAGGACTCGGCAGGTAGGGTATTATGAGAAACATCATCTTGATATCCTATAGGTAGAAAGATAACGCAGCAGTTTTGTTGATGCAGCAGAGCTTTTTGCAACTGTTTTACAGCTCCCAGATGCATTTAAAATATTTTGTGCCTCACAAGCCATCGTGTTAGCTGAGTATATGAGTACTGTAATCAAGTTTTATTTTTAAATGAATTAGCCCTATGTCTTGTAACTGGATGTTTTCTGGATCTTTCATCATACCCTGCTCTTTTGCTTTCATGCCTCAAAACGGGTAAAAAGACCCCACTTCGAGCATATGCAGATAAATAAGGAAGTATCTACAGGACAGCATTGTGGGAAAAGCTCTTCAGGAAAGCAGACTTTGGCCTGTTCAGGGATCTCCTTGGGGCAAATACATTCTGTTTAATATCTTTATTCATCACCTGGATGATGGGGTGGAGTGCACCCTTAGCAAAACTGGGAGGAATAGATGACGAACCAGAAAGTTGTGGTGCTATTGAGAAGGACTTTCGTAGGCTGGGAAATGGGCTAACAAGTCTCGTGAAGCTCAATGAAGAGAAATGTCAGCTCCTGCACCTGGGGAAGAATGACCCCATCCATCAGTACAGGCTATGGACCTTCTGGCTGGAAAGCAACTTTGCAGAAAAGGTTGCTGGGGGTCTTGGTGGGCAACAAGTTGAACATGAGCCAACACATGTGCCCTTGCAGAAAAGAAGGCCAACAGTATACTGGGTTGAATTAGGAAGAGCATTACCAGCAGATTGAGGGAGGTGATCCTTCTCTTCAGTCCTGGTAAGGCCACATTTGGAGTGCTTTGTCCAGTTCTGGGCCCCCAGTTCAAGAAAGGTGTGGACATATCAGAGTGAGTCCAGCAAAGGGCCACAAAGATGGCTAAGGGATTGGAAACTGAATTGAGGAGGGAGGCTGAGAGACCTGGGACTATTCAGCCTGGAGAAGAGAGGACTCTTGTCGATGTGTATCAATAACTGAGGGAATGAAGAAAAGACAGTCAAGTTCTTCTAAGTGGTGCCCAGGGAAAGGACAAAAGACAACACGCACAAATTGAAATTCCATTTGAACTTAAGAAAACTTTTTTTGGTTTGGAGAGTGGTCAAATGCTGGAACAGGTTGCCCAAGAAGGTTGTGAGTCTCAATCTTTGGAGATATCCAAGTTTGACTGGAGATGGTCTACGGTAGCCTTCTGTAATTCACATTGCTCTAAGCGAGGGGTGGAGTAGAGCATCTCCAGAGGTCCTGTCAACCCTCAGTCTTCAGTGATTTTTGGTGGGCTCAGTGTAGATGAGAATGGAGGTTGTTTTAGCTCAAGCTGTGTTAAACACTGTGTTTTAGCTGTGTACAGCTGCTTCTGGCTGTATTTATTTGCATTGTCTGCTGAGCCTATTGCAAAACCTGGTTTCCAAGAGGATACTTATTTTTGCCAAGAGTCCAGTTCCTTTTGATAAGCTGAACCGAAAGCTGAAACCTGCTTAATTGCCTACTTATGTAGCACAGCTATCCGTAGAAGGAGTTGGTGTGGATTAGCGGCTGTATGTTATGAGCATAATTTACAATTTTATTTGCAAGTGAGATTAGAATGAGCACAACATTTCTCGTCAGAGTGAGTGCAGACCACTTTGTTTTACAGGATATGCTTGATGAGGTCTGAGGTGTCAGGGGATTTTTAGCTAGTATCTGGAAATGTGACTGCACTGAGATTAGCAGTTGTTGGAAAGATCTGCATTTACTCAAGTGGATCAGACGCTGTCTGTGACTGGCTACGTTTCAGGAGCTGTGGAGGTGTTTGCAGTACATTGTCCTTGGTTATGCTACCCCATGAGAGAATTTTGTTTAGAGAAACATGTATGACTTTGTCCTCCACATGAGAAAATCCTATTAAAGGGTTAAGGGGTCTCAAATACAGAGCCTTGAAGTGCTAATTACACTTCTACCACCACCTTTCCCAGAAGAGTTGATAGAGCGATTGCAGGGTGGTTGTTAACCACCCCTGGTACCTAGGCTTCCATATGCATTTGTGGAAGAGGGTTCAAATGGGAACAGAGTGGTATTCAAAGCCTTGAATTAGGCTGAAACAATAGGGAAGATTTCAGACAGTTCAAGGAAGCAGGTTTGTGGAATGACTCTGGGCCTGAGGCAAGATGTATTTCAAGCAAGGCAGCTGTTAAGCATTCTTAAGAGCCTGGAGTTCAGTGTTACCAATCTGGTGCTGTTGGCCTTTCAAAGAACCAGGTGTTTGGGGCCTGGGGTCAATCTACTTCCATACGCAGGTAGTAGAATATGGAGTGTGACGGTGGCAATCTATCTGTTTACTTGGAGGGCAGATCTTTCTTGCAGTCCCTTCATTCCCAGTGATGATCCAAGCAGTGGTACTGTTGTGGGCGAGTATTATTACAGCCCAGAGTGAGATTAGATACCTTGGGACAAGTAGTGCATATCCCACAAGTGACATGTATCCCATTTGCAGTTTGTGAAAGTTTATTTGGCCAAAGTAGTGACTCTGAGAATGTATTTGGTGAATTGCATGTGAACCAAGGGAATGTTAATTCCTGTCTTGGTGACATAGCTCTAAGACCTTATATAGGCAGGCAATATCTGGGAGTATGAAACTGCTATTGTCTTTTTATATGGTCTTACTAACACCATTCCAGATGGTGTGCAAATCCATGGGGGACTCTCGTGTCTGCACTTCAGAAGGGCTCAAAGTAACTGAAGGAAGAATCAGCTGAGGAAAACTTCAGCTATAGGATGACATAAGCTTAATGTACTTAGCTAATCAAAGAAGTAGTAGGCAGTCATTGTTACTTGATTGGTCTAGATATATCTATGTGGGGGGAAGATTGCTGATAGAGCACCCTTTAATTTGATAGGTAAAAGGCATAGAAAGATGCAGAAGCTGATGTTAGACCAATTTAGGCTGGAAACAAATGGCAGATATTTGAGTGGTGCTGTTTGGGTTTTCTTGAAGTCCTGCTGCACAAAGTTCACCGCTTATGTTGGGGCAGATAATTACTGAAAGAAGGGGGTTTCTTCCAGGACATGGAGTGTTTAAATGAGCAAAATTGTTGCCTGGGCTCAAGGGGAAGTTTGTGAGCACAGTCCTGCAGTTCCTGATATATGTACAGGAATTTTGGTGGGATGTCTTCAGTGGTCCCAGTGCAGGAGAGGTCCTGCTGGCCATTTGCGTCATGTCACAAGCTGTATGCTGTTCCAGTGCTGCATGATGGAAGCGAGCACTGACTCTGAGAAAGCTTGTATATTGTATTTGCTGATGCAGACTGTCCCAATAAGCCTTTCTTTGCACTGGTGGCTGGGAAGCTAAAACTAGCTTTGGGATTCAGAAAGGCATTGGAGAGAAATTATGATGTTCTTAAAAGTGAAGGGTGCAGGCTGATTCCTTTTGTGTGCATTGTTAAAGTGATGAATTTCTAGATACCATTATATTAGAAGGGTTAAAGCTTTGCAGAAGTGCTCATCTTTTTGTAGGCGGTAAAGGCCCCTTGGGGACCTGTCTCTTTGTGGGTGGTGAAGCTCACTTAGCCATAAAAGTATTTTCCCCCACCTTGCTGCCTCCTTTTTAAGGGGAGGAAAAAAGTAGTAAAAAAATTACTCATGCTGCAGAGCACAAAGAGGGGTGGCAGGGACCCGTGCGGAGGGGTAGGAATTCTCAATGGCCTGCTGCATTTGGCTGTCATCTTTGAAGAGAGTAGTCATGATTTTTGCTTACATGTTTTATATGGGGGGAAAACAACAACCACCACAAAGCAAACTCTGAGCCAGATTTTCTACACCCAATATAGAGCATCTTCATAGACATTTTTGTAGCCACACTGGCATACAGATGGAGGAAGCTCTTGCTATGGCAACATAGTTGTATGTTGTATAAGGGATCTGATAAGGATGCTGTGTACTGATTTGCAGCTGCCTTTCCCAGGGAGATAGGATTTTACCATTGGATCTTTCTGCTTGCCACCCTGGAGAATTTTTTTATAATTGAGCATTAATGTATCAATCTGTTATCACTTCATATATACAAATGAAAGGTTGTTGCTAGCTATTAGATTCTGCAGTGATAGTTTTCCCTCTACATAGTATTGTTGTCTCAGTTTGCTCTGTTGGTTACAGCCTGCTGGTTTTCCTTGATTACAGGAAGATGTATGAAAAGGTATTGTAAGGTTAGTCACAACCTGCCTGCCTCTTCAGAGTTCCTTTTGACTTGTGGGTTTGTTCATTCCAGAGGGGTTTACCTTGCCTGTGTGGTTTACCTTAATGTGAGCCACACTGAGAAATCTCCCTCTCAGTGTGAAGGCTGGAAGAGTTTAGAACATGCCCTTGGCAAGGGCAGAGCCTAAGGAAACAGTCTGTGGACTTTTCCCAAAACATAAAAACTGAATTTGTCAGTGGTTTTGGGATGTTAAACACGTGGTAGGTGGTAAGTGTCCTGCATGAGACAGAAATTCTTAAAGAAAATCAGGCAGAGGTTCCACACAGTACTTGTGCAACAGCAAACACAGGCCCCAGTCAAGATGAGAGCACTGTATGAACTCACACCAGCTTTTTAACTTGTTGCCTCAGAACTCCATCAAAAGTAAATGCAGCCAGCAGGAGATTTTGTACACTAACAAATATAAACAGGAACCAAGGGTGGAGGTGTACTTCATATGTCTTCCCCTCTCCACCTCCTGTTTTTTTTTAAATTCATATACCACCACCTCTGGAGTAGGTCAGAAGATGGAATGGTTTCTGGTGTCTGCAGGAACTCAGAGAGTCGGTTTTGAACTAAGCAGGAGCTGCAAGCCAGTGCTACTAAAGGAAGCTGTATTTTGCTTTCTTGAGCAGTAGGTTGACACTCTTTCCTGCTGAGCTCGGAGTGGGCTGTGATCCAGCAGCCCTGGCATGCAGGAGTCACCATGTTCTGAGAGTTCAAAACCAGCAGGAGCTGTGAGCCAGCCTCTACGAACATAATTTCTCTGGGCTCTCAAATCCTGCTGAGTTCCCTGCTAGCCTGGCTTCTGAGTCCAGCTCTTGCTGATCTGGGAACTAGGTTCACATCTCTTTCCCTTGCTTCAAGCGCTGCCTGAAACTACGTACAACTTCAGCTGTATCAAGCTGCTTAAGCCCACCTGTTTTTGCAGCAATGGGTGGGAGGGAGTATGTAGGTGTGGCTTATGACCCATTAGATAATTTCAGAGCTGGCAGTGAGCACAGAAATCAGGGTGGTAGAAGAAGTGGTGGTGATGTTCATAATTGCTCATTTGTCTCCTTTAGCATCTTTGGGGGTGGTAAGACTGGTAGTGGTGGAAGTCATTCACAGAAGACAAGGGAGAGGAGCAATCCAAGAATCAAAAGTACCTTTGCTAAGTAAGAGATAATTATGAGAGTTAGGCTGTTAGTCCCAGGCTTTGACCAGGAAGGGGGGTCACTAGAAGCAGAGCAACTTTAGTAGTATTTGAGAGATGGAAGGTAGGCTAGAGAGGATCCAAACCCGACTTGTCAGAAAAAGAGAAGAAACTGCCGAGAGTTGGCATGGTGCAGTTTGAGAGCTAGAGATGAGAAGAACATGGGGGTGAATGCATTTCCCTTTCTCACTCTAGGCATCCAAACTGTGATCCAGAGTCTCTGAGGAATTTCGAGATGTAAGAGGTTAATGCACATTTGTATTGTGAGAGGAAAGAGAAGAACATTCAAATGTGTACTATCAAATGGCAGTGGATGGAAATTGTCACGAAATAGGGAGATAGGGATAAAATTGTAGAAGCAGGTGGAATGCTTAGAAGGGTTGGGAAGATGCTTCTGTGTGTGATGGGAGGAATTGCAGGAGAGGAAGGGAGGGTTGAAAGCATGGAGGAAGTAATGTCACTTTGTAATTTTCTTACAAGAAGCTGAGATTCTGCACAGAGAGAAATGGAGGCTGGAGGTGGGAAGGGTTTGAAGAATGAGTCAAAGGTGGTGACGAGGCAGCTGGGATTGCAGGCGTGGGTTTCAGTTAAGCTGGAGAAACACTTTGTCTTCTTTCAAACAATTGTTCATATTAGCATTCAAAGTGTGGGCACACATGCACCCATCCATGTGATGTCTCTTGGTGTGCTGCACACACCAGTTGTTTGAGGATCTGTCTTTCTGTTCATGACAGACCAACCCAGTCAGATCTCTCTGTCTTCACTGAGGTGCCGGAGTAGAAAAGTTGTGTAGTGGAGGTAATTGGTCTGGTGACAGTTTTCATTAGAGTTGTCTGGCAATAGATGAAGAAATGGGAACTGGTATTAGGGGTGAGTCAGGCTCAAAATCTGGTGGGGAGCATGACTGGGGGAAGGAGGAAAACACTGAACATACAGAGATGCACACACACACACACACACACACACACACAAACCCCTTGTCCCTGTTATAAGGACACTGAAAGGCATGAAGGAAATTCAAAACTACTTAGAGTGGAAGGGAAAGAAGACACAGGAAAAAGAGGGCTGAGGACAGACAAATGACTAACAGTGCTTTTAGACTGGAAATCATAGCAAGGTGAAATGAGAGAGAATTATTGGTAAATGCTGGAAGACATTAAGTTGTGGTGGGGAGGGAGTCAGTAGCAGAAAGTTTAGAGAAAGGCTTTATAGAATCATGGAATGGTTTTGGTTGGAAGGGGCCTTAAAGATCATCTTGTTGCAACCCTCCTGCCATGGGCAGGGACACCTCCCACTAGCCCAGGTTGCTCAAAGCCTCATCCAGCCTGGCCTTGAACCCCTCCAGGGATGGGGCATCCACAGCTTCTCTGGGCAACCTGGGCCACTGCCTCACCACTCTCACAGTGAAGAATTTCTTCCTTGTATCTAATCTAAATCTCCCCTCTTTTGGTTTAAAGCCATTTCCCTCTGTCCTATCACTACATGCCCTTGTAAAAAGTCCCTCTCCAGCTTTCTTATAGGCCACATCGAATGAACAGATTTGCAAAGATTTTTGAAAGGTGAGGTGATTTTAGTGAGCTTCTGCCTAACTTCTTCTCTGACTTCTCTGACTCTAATAAAATTGTCCTTTGGGACTGTAATTTTACACTGAGTCCTAGGACTGGGAGGCTGACCTGGAGTGCTCATGGTCTTCTAGGCTGTACCAACTGGTGATTCTTTGATCTGGTAGGAGCTGGACCTCTGGCTCTTCTGCTGTGAGGATGAGATCTTGGAGCCTCTCACCACAGTTTCTTTTTAGTTTGTGACACCTCCACTAAAGCATAGCCTGCTCCAGATCTCAATTGTGCATAATCTAAAGTCTTACCCCAAACCAGTAAATTGTGATTACCTTATTTTCATCATCTGAATTTCCCTCCACTCTTGCTTATAAATGCTGTGTGGAGTAGCTGTGGTGGTTATATTGTATAGCAGCTTCTTGGACAGGTCTGCTTAGTGTCCTCTGGAAGTAGTATGAGCTAATACAAGATGGATTAAAGTCTAGTCTGCCCTAAAAAGAAATAAAATCCCTCTGAAGTATCCAACTGTTGTGCAGCCCAGGGCTTTCCTGCTGAGTAGCTAGGATGTACTCCTGCTGCCTTGAGCTTAGGTCTTGCTTTTTCTGTGTGTGGCTTTGAGTCTGACTTTTAGGAGTGCTTAAATGGGATAAAGTGTTAGTCTCTTTTCATCTTGTAGTCACTTTTGTAATTGCAGTGGATTGGACTTGTCTGGGTTGAAGTCAGGGGTGGCACTGATCTACAGAAGTCACTGCAAGGTTATGAGCTTGGCTGAGCTCCTTGGTGGAGTCCTGCTGCCCTCTGGGAGCTCTGACACTGGGCTACTGTTCTGAACGTCACACCGTCACTTTCACAGCAGCCCATCGGGGTGTGGACCAGTGTGTTTTGTCAGTCCTGCTCCACATGCTCTGGGATTTGGTCACCCCTTGAACCTGAACCTCTGCAGTGGCTCCATGCAGAGATCCCTGCAGATTGACTGAGGTGCTGGAACCTGCTTTGTACATTAAAGCAAGTGGTGATAAGGAACGAGTCTTATTTCCATTGCTGTCATCTAGATCATGCCAAACAGCTCTCAAAACTTCCTCTATCAGAAAGTATTCAAACATTGCCAGAGCCAAGTACTTTATTTGCTGTAGGTTTCTTTTACTTTGTTCTTTTCCCCTTGGAACAATATAGTCTCCCCATTGTGTTCTTCCAGCCTGAGCTTCTTCCTTTCCATCTCACCATGCTTTAAATTTAAGCTGCCTTCCCATTAGTTAAACTAGCGTTAAGATTTTGTGTTTTTTCAGCTTGTTCATTTTCTGCTTTTTTTTTTTTTTGGGTTGTCTACCTGTTCACTGCTTTACTCGGCAAACAGCAAGCCTGGCTGCTCACTTCCCAGATCCTGACCTGCCTTCCCTTTTGCTCATCTGATAGGGAATACCTCATAAATTGTTCCCTTTGGTGATATCTTTCCTGCTTTGTATTCTCTACACTAGGTTAATGCCTGTTTTCTTCGCAGACACAGCAACTGTGCAGGACCCACTGGTCTGAGAAGAGGCTTTTAATGAGTACAGCGCACCCTTAAAATACATTTCATTGATGCCCGCTGTCAGCTCTTCATCTGTCCTAAGACACTTTGTTAGTTTATTATATGGAGTTTATTTAAGTTGTCAGGACCTCCATTCTTATTAATGAAGGTGCATTTTTCTGTGAGAGCACATGACTTCATCTTAACCTCCCTAGATGAGCACAGATTCAGAACAGACAAATATTTCCTCAGCAGACCTATCCTGCTCACAGGATATTATGACTGTGAAATGTAATCAACCATTGATGGTGTTTAGTTTAGTGCTCTGGATTGTGGTGGTAACTCAGTCTATGTCCCTGAGCTGATGCAGCATTTTCATTGCAAATTTGGATGCACAGGGCTTGTGCTGTAATACAGCAGTCCTGAATTGTGTTTAAGGATAGTAAGAATTTTTGCAAGCCGTCCATTCACTGGCAAGTACAAGGCTTTGAATGTGTTTCTAGACCTGGAGCTTTTATTAATACTGTGTACTGTAGTTTCCACAATGAAAAGCAGCTCCAGTGTGGAAGCTTCGTGTTGTACTGAAACACAGTTAAATCTCAGGAATTCAAATCCTTCTAAGGAACATACTGCTTCTTGGATTAATGAAAGTTTGTATTATTGCAATGTGGTGATTGATAAGGCATGCATGTGCTCTACAAAGATATTGCTGAGTGTTTGTTTTGGTTTTTTTTTCCATTGCAGATGAGTGTTTTGGCATAAGACACGCACATTTAAAGTTGTGTGAAGCACACATTCTCGCAGTAAGAGCCGCAGAGGCGGTAGCAGGCATTTGGCTTGCTGATTTGTTTGGATTAATAGGATTTCATGTAGTTAAAATGCACACTCAGAATGAAAAAAAGCTCTTCTGTGTAAAAGCAGTTTCACTCGTTATTTTTGCGTCTATTCTGCATCTATCTGTTGGCGTGGTTATATTGGTTGGATGGGAGTGCTGTTAGAACACTATTTGAGCCTCTGCTCAGGAAAGGAATTATTGTGTGTGAACGGAAGCTGTGGACTTGATGATAAGTATAACTGGTGTGTAATATGGGCTAAGGTTTGAAAGCGTCTTGGCAAACAGTCCGTACAACAAAATTTCAAGAAATTGCAGGAGCTCTGAATTATCTAAAACTATATACAGCAGTTTTGGCAGGGCTGGATTAGTCTGATACCGCATTAGCATCTATGTTAGACGTGTGAACTGCAGTAGACCTAGTAGGCAGTGTGGGTGGTGTGACAGCTGTGGAGAACACAAGCTTTAGCCTTGGATGGTAAGGATGTTGGCTAGTCAACGACAGCAACCCTGTGAAGGAGTTTTTTGTTGCTGCAGTGGAAATATTCCTCTGAATCCAGGCAAACTCTGATAGGTGAGAAAGTTAACTTCTTTAATGATTGTTGAAGGCAAAGGAGTCTTAATACCATAATGATTCAGTTTCTCAGTGCCTGTGTTACTGGCTGAGGCACTTCTAATGGGAAGGCTGGTGGTGGATGTGCCAGTGGGATCTTTCAAACTTTTTCTTTGGTAGGAGAGCTGGCGCCGGGATGCAGACAAGCAAATTACCAGTAGAAGTCAGATGTTGTGGCTTTTTTGCTTTAACATACATCAGCAGTATTTGAGGACTCTGCCCAGCCTGAGTCAAGTTGCACAATGAGCTCATATGGATTCTTGTGCTGAGAGGGCCATTTAAACAGGAGAGGGAAAAGTCTGGGAAGGCAAGTCCCTGTTCCCAGTGTAGCTACTTGGGGAAGTTTGTCCTTGTGTTCTTCAGAAATGCGGCAAAGTGAGATGGGAGCTCTGGAGACGAGAGCTTAGAGTCTGGTGCCTGCTCACAGCTCCTCGGGTGGAAGGCTGCCCCCTTTGTCTAGTCTCTGCAAGACTCTCCATGCGAGGCAATTAGGATTAGCGGCACATTTCATGCTCTGAAAAGTCAGAAAGGGAAAGAAGTTTTACAAAAGGACGTGCCTGCCAGGCACAGATTTTGCTCTGGTTTTCTGCAGAGAGTAAACATAGTCAGGAAGGTTAAAATGCAGACTTCTAACAGCATTTAATGAAGGGCTTGGAAATGATGCAAGGGATTTAGTGATGGGAGAGAGCGGAGACATTGCAAGGGGCAGAGCTGGCAAAGGGAGGAGCAGAGCAGGACACAGCACAGATTAGCTATTGAAACTTTCCTAGTTCACCTTCACAGGGATTTTGTGAAACTTAAACTCTGGCAGGAGAGATGTGGCATTTTGATTCAGAGGGTCACCTACTGTTTCTGGAAGCTTAGAAGGGAGGAGGGCTGTGAACATGCCCTCGTGTGTGGGTTCAAACAGAGGTGAAGGAAGAGAATATGCAGTTCTTTAGAGACTGCAAAGTTCAGCTCTCTTCTGCCTTTTCATCTAGAAGCATACCCTGTCTTCATTTGCTTTCCTCCCCAGTTTAATTCTCAAAAACACTTTTCTCTTGCAGTGTTGTTTGGGAGCTGATTTCAAATGTATTATCTTGATGATTTTTTTAGTAGATTAATATGGACCTCCAGAGAGAGAAACAACAGTAACCCAGATTGTTTCTCCTCACCTTGACAAGGAAAGTTGTCTCTATCTCCCCAGTATTTTCCAATAAATAGGTTTCTGACTCCCATGCCAGGGCAGTAGCTGATGGCTCTTACAGCTGATTCTGTAAGTGTCAGAAGATTTTATGGTGTATGGAATAACTGAAATCAAGAAGAAAGCATAAACCCCTTTCTCCAGCCCTTTACTCATTGGGGTTTTTTAGGGCTTCTTTATGTGTACAGACAAAATAATCTAAAAGAGTGACAACATGTAGAAAAGGTCAAAACAAAACATTAGTTAAATAAAATGCAGATTGGAATGTATTTTTAGTGCTTGAATATTTTCCTTAAAAGGCTATACTGTAGGAAACATGTTTTACTGCTTGAATCATATGGCAGCATGAGGCATGCTCTTAGCACATGCTGCTGTCACATGGAAGTAAAGAAATAGTCTCAAAACAAGCAACAGTGTCTTCAGAAACTTCCTTTAACAGCTCCAGCAGTTAGCTGATTGGAAGATTCCAACCTTGACTCCCCTTCTCAGCAAGGGGCCCAAATGAGGAAAGAGAAGAGAAAAAGCTGTTTTGCCCACCCACTTCTCAAACAACTTGTGAGCTGTTTCAGCCAATGGTAACAGATGTTTCTTTCTGTTTCTGTAACCTTTTCTTGTCAAGCTCTTTTAATGATACAGCATCTCTGTTTGCAGGAAGTTTTCTCTTGACTTTCTAGCCTGATAACATTTCTTTCTCCCTGTGCACTTCATGAAGCACCTCAGCCTCTTTACTTACCATTCCAGTACTGTACCCACTATCAGAATTCCAGGAATCTCACAATTGTCCCTAAACAAATGGGGTTTTGCTGTTTAAAGTGGGTATGCGTGTGTACTGTTACATAGTGTTCACACCAATATAGTGGAGCCTTCCCACAGAACTTCCACTGCAGCTAAAAAGCATCAGAAATGACAAATGAGAAAACAAACAACTGAGCCTGAACAGTCCTTGTTCATACAGGTTTTCTTATAAAGAAGAAAATTGCACTTAAATGGCTTCATTTGAGTTGTATGAATGTAAGAGTACCACTGAGACTTTCAGCTGTTTCTTCTGCAAGCAGGATGTGAGGCTTTGGTTCTCTGTCAAATTGTACTTGCTACCCTGCAAGAACCAACTTTTAAACTATGCAGAAATAGTATCTTCTGAAGCATAAGCTAAATAATTATGTATCAGTAACAAAATAACAACTGTCACTTTGCGTTGAATTGCCAAAGTTAGGCTCTCTCTGGTCTCACTCCTCCCTTCTCCTTTTGAGCAGTTATTGAGCAGTTGTGTTGCTCTCCACTCACACACAGTGAGGTGAGGTGTGAGTAAGACACTCTGGTATGCCCATGGTTCAACTTTTTTTTTTTTTTTTTTGTCACTATATTTTATTATTCTTACAT
>VZTO01013644.1:216118-227573 GCA_013400615.1 Syrrhaptes paradoxus | reverse complement strand
TTTTTTTTTTTTTTTGATGGCACGAGAGTTTATGAATCTCACAGATAAAAAATAGTGTGCAAAACTTGTTTTAAATCCTGTCAGACTTTCATTGTGGCAAGGCTGTACTTGAGGGGATGATTGGTAGGGATTTAGGAGGTAGGAAGAAGGAATTCCTTCCAATTTGTTTGGTTGGGTTTTTTTTCTGTTCAACAGTGTGTATCTGATATTGGATGGTTGCAGAAAGTTCTTGGCAAGTTGGAGACTTAGACCACAGTGTGTCACTAACTGTAGCTGAGAGGGTTGAGGTAGATACAGCAAGGAAATTAAACTGCTTGTTCCTTACTGGTCACCCTGAGTAGGACAAGGACAGTGACATTTGCTTGCTCCAGCATGTACATGCAAAGGCTATGTTGTTACCTTGTTTGTCATTGGGGAGACTACTGGGTTTTCCTCATCTGAGTGGTTCTGTATGAATATTGCTGGCTCAACTCATGCTGTTTCTGGAAACTCACCATGCTGTTTCAGATCTGATTTTTCCAACTTCCATGTGTAGCAGGGTGATGTGAGCAGGGGCATCTCTAGGGGGTGGACAACAACAGAGAAGCAGGAATTCTCTTTCTTAAGGAGAAAAATTATCAGCTTGCTTGGTGAAGTGAAAACAATTCAGATAAGAGGGGAACGCATTTGAAAAGGATCTTAACCTCTTCCAGTTTCCCTGAGGGAAAACTGGACCCTACCATAAAGACAAACACTTCCCAGATGCATTTCTGTATTAATTGTTATATGATCAGACAAAAGAAGATCTCATCATCAGGAAGGTAAGATGTCAAGGAGCCATCGTGACTGTACTGGTGATGGAGGCTTTGGGCAAGGCATCTGTTCATTTATTGTTTGTGTTTCTTGCAGATTAACTAATTTCCTTTTGAAATCTGAAACTTATGGCTGGAAAATTCCCTTTGCTATATGAGCATTGTTCACAATGTGAGTGAAGCCCTTGGGCACTTGGCTGAGCTCCTATTAGTGTGAGCATCTTCACTACCTGCAGCTGAGGCCTGCTCAGATTCCCATAGCTGATAGGACTGTGGAAATCCTCATGCTAGGGAGGCATTGCCCCTTTTAAAAGGAAATTTTGCAATAGGAATGAGCATGAATGGGAAATTGCCTTTCATGTTATTTCATACATTATGGGTAAAGGAAAAATAGTAGTCTTTTGAAGGGTTCAGCCTTCAGAGAGCATAGACTTCTCTGAGGCTTTCTCAGTTAGCATCTAAGATCCCTTCAGTGCTTAGCATATGACAAACTACTCCTAGTAACATTTTGTGCATCCATTCATGAAAATTGTTTTGCACACTTCCTATTTGCAGCTTGTTGGTACATTGAAAAACAAGCAAAATAAATCCTTGAAAATACCAGGTTGCTATGCATACTGTTTCTAAAGCATTAGCCCAGTTCTAGATAGTTAGCTCGGCCACTTCAGAGGCAGTGTAGTGTCTTCATGGTAGCCTGGAACAGAGATCTGCTGGGACTCGTCAAATTCATATTTACTGTGATCCCCAAAACCAGGCTGCCCCCTAAAATACTTTAGGGTCAAAAATGTGCAAGAACCTGTTGCATCTCCACTAGGCTTCAAAGATCAGTAATCACATTTCAGCTGAATTCAAATTGCTTCAAAAACTGGTTGAGAGAATCTGGTGCTTTCTTGCAGCAAAGACCTTTAACCTTGGTTTGTCAAAAAGGTTAGTCCTGTCTTTTGGGCCTCCTGGAGCCCAGATTATAGTAAATCTAGAACTAGTAAATATAAAACTCATCAGATGTGATAGATCCTTTCTGCAAGTGTAGGATAACCTCACTATCATTAGATACAGTTACAAATAGGCTCATAAAGAGGTAATTAGTTTTCAAAGGTACTCATGGTTAAAGATGCAAGTACTAATCTAGGGGGAGTTTGGTACCAGGGCCTAATTGCTGTCTCAAATTGAGTCACAAATTAGCTTGGGGACTTCTCAAGCTTATCTGTAAGCATCTTAATAATTTTTTCTCTTGCTATGAGGGGACCTGCCAGACACTAAAAACTTAAGAGTAAAGGATCTAATCTAGAAAAAAAATTGAGCTCTGGTTTCTGTTAAATACACGGGAAAGAAATTCCCGTAGTATGGAGATGTTCCACGTTCTTGAAAAGCATACCCCAAAGCCTGCGTAGCTCTAGAGTATTAGCTCTTCCTCTGAGAGTCTGATAGTAGTAGTCTGCAAGTATCCTGCTCCTCACTGAAGGAGTGCTGGAGTGCCATGGAAAGTGGTTTTGCACCGCTTTTTTCCCTTTCAGTCTAGATTCAGATGTTGGCTTGCATGGCTTGATTCATAAATGAGCAATAGCTGACTGGCAAAGGTTAATTTCTCCATGTGCCAAGATGAGTTGGACCCTCTGGGGGGATTAAAACTGATGGATAAATGTCTTGTCACGTGTAGGTGGCCTGTAAGAAAAGATTTGAGGATTTTTTAAATTTTTTTTAAGTCTTTGTTAAGACTTTCCCCCCCCCCCCACTCTTTAAACTCTCTTGTCATGTGCTGAGTGGGGGTGGATGGAGATCAGGGCGGTGGGGGGAGGAGGGGAGTGCTGCTGAAAGCATTTATCTTCATTTCTGCCATCACCCAGTGTTTATTACGCAGTGATAGACAGACGCAGGAAAGCTGCCAATCAAACCTACATTCGCTGCATTTCAATTGGCTTTTTGCTTTGGATTTCAGCATTTTGAAATCTACATCATCTCTGCAGTAAAAGGTCATTCTGTTTGTGTGGATGACAAGCCCGAGACCCTTGGGTACCCATGGCAGTCACTGGTGATCCCATCAAACAGTGGAAGACCCAGGAATCGGGACAGACTGTCGAGTGCTTGGTAGAGAATGGCCAGTTGTAAGAGCTGATCTGCTGCTGCCCACATTTAAGAAGTGTGTTGTTTGCCTCCAGGTTACACTAGGACTTAGGAGGCAACAGCAGCTTCTTCTCTCACCCAGGCTGAAACCCTGGCTGGACAAAACCAGCTGAGAAGGAGTTTTCATGCTGCACGGTGAACTTTCTGAAGTTTTCCATCCATGATCTCAAATCTTCCCTATCAACCAATGTAAAAAGTGAACAACAAAAGTTAGGATAGCATAGTTGTGTACTGGGGGCATTTTCCTCCCTAAACTGAATGTCTGAAATGTTTTCGTGCTTTTAATCATCTTCACTTTACGCATGCATGTGGGAGGCTTCTGGCAGGACTTGATACAAATGTTATTTGACTTTGCTATATGTAGCTAGATATACTTTAATAATTACACTTTTAGATTACATAATTAGTATACTTAATAAAAAGTATACTTAATAAAAAGTATACTTTACTTAATAAAAACATGTAGATCATGGTTTTGCCATTAGTGTTAGGCACACTGGTTTGGAGCCTTTGAGAAATGGACCAAATCCTTCTGAACATGCATCTTTCACTCTATGAACCTTGTTCCCTGTGTCCTAATCTTTTTGATGAATGTATCTGTTACCTGAAACACTAGCGTTAGCTGATAGCTTTTGCTGACTCTGAAGTTTGTGAAGGGCTGTCCTGTGGATGGGGAGGTGCTGCTTTTTTTTTTTCTATTATTAGCTTTTCTGTGTAGGATATGACTGCCTTTTGAAGTGTAGGGGATGCGAACTTTAAATGAACACCAAACTGACTTGAAGGTTGTGGGGAAAGGGATGAGAAGACCAGAATCTTTACAGAAAAAAATTCAAAACCATTTGCCAACAGCTTTTTTTATGGTACTTGTAGCAGTAGGTACAACAGCTGTAGGAGCCAGCTGAACTCGCTGTTTGTGGAGCAGTTAGGGATGTTGCTAGGCATTTGTGATGCAGCGGGAGCGCGCGATTGCTCTCCTAGGGTATGCTATTCTCCAGTTTGTATATTATTTGCTATGCCTACAGAGGTGGTTCTCACTTCAAAACAGGTGATCACTTTATAACGTTCATCTGTAATATTAAAGATCAATATTCTGGAATTATGGCCCTGAGTAGTACTCCTGTTGCCTCTGAAGAGCGTTTTCCTGGTCTGGCTCAGTCCTATAAGGCAGTTGCTACCTAGTTGGTGATGTTAGTTACTGTTTCCCTGCAGCAAGTCCCACTGCATGAAATTTGTAGAGAAAGGAGTTTTCTGTTCTCCACCTGGTGACTGGAGGCAAGGCAGCAGAAGAGCTGCCCTTGTATACCAAACCCAGGCTTGTAGCGAGGAGACTTTTAAAGATGAAGCAACGTAAAATGTAATTGTCCTTCTTCCACTTCTGGTTGCAAAATGTAATTGCGTTAATGCGCTGAATCTGCTTTCTCCGGTGCATATCTTTTGTTCAGAGGAGGCCTTTGTTTTGGGGATATGGAGAACAAGGCCCTGGGCATACGTAAGAGCAAAGGAAATGTTCTTAATTCTGCTCTCCAAGTGATGTGTGTGTGTCTGACAGAGGCAGATACAGAGACTGAGCAGACGTGCAACAGAGCTTTGTCTGTTGCTGGAGGCTTGGCACAGCTGAGTACACAGTGTAAAGCTGTCTGCTCAGAAGTCTTGCTCTTGGCATATTTGTGAGCTTTCTCCAGAACCAAAAATCAGGACTTGAGACAGCTCATCAATTAAAAGACAGCCTTCTCGCTGTCTTTATTTATCAGCATTGGTCTAGAATTTACTTCCTCAGTTTGCCCTGCCTGCCTTGTTCTTTACTTTGCAGAGAAAACATAATCCCTGTTAGTGTGTGTGTGTGTGTGCACGTGCATGTGTGTGTTTGGTTGTTTTTTTCCGCAAGCCTGAGTGTTCTGCTGGGATTTTATAAGAGAAGTGAAAATCCAGCCACCCTGCTCCTCCTCATCTTCCTCCACACCACTTCATATACTAGCAGTTCGCAAGTGTTTAGCTCTCTGTGCGGGCAGCTGGCCTGCTGTGTACTGGGTGCGGAGTTGTCTCTTCTACTATTGCTGCTGTGCCACCAGTGTCCTGAGCCAGCCCTGCTGGGAGAGCGAAGCTGCTCATTTTTCCATGTGCTTCCCACTGGAGACAGTGCGGAGATGCAGAAATTCAGACTGAATAGAGTCTGGATGCTGTGCTTTTCCTCATTTGTGCTTGGGGATGATCTTGGTTTGCTTTTCCTTATCAATTTCTATTACGTTGAGTTTCTCTAGGGGCCAGCACCTGTGTGTAGTACAAGGCCTGCATGTATATGAAGACCTTAGAGACCGGAAATAGTATGAGATTTTTGACTCTGGTACTGTTATGGGAGAACTGTTTCTTCTTTCCGCTTGTCTCCCTAGGGATTACATGTAATGCCTCTGAGTTTTCTCAAATGTATGCCTATTTGAGTTACCACTGGCAGCTCCTTTTTGCCTAGAAAATTATGTTCTCTGTGCTAGTTTTTGAAGTATTCTGCTTAGCTTCCTGCTGTGGGCTGTTGTCCAAATCCTTGGGTGGTTAGCAAAGGTTGTATCATTTGCCTGGAGTCAGGGCAGCCCCTGCCTGCTGGGGGCCCAGAGCAGCAAAAGGACAATTCATGGGTCATCCTTGCTAATACGTTGTTATGATCCTTACTGTGTAGCAAATATTGTAGGCAACCTCTATCTTCTGAGTGGAGTTTACAGTAGTAGCAGGGATTATGTCCACAAATGTGTGTGATTTGCCAGGGCAGCTCTTTTTCTTCATGTGTGTTCTGGTCTGCCTTCATAGCTCTGCTCGAAAATTTTGAGTCTTTGAAAATACAGCTTCACTAGTAGAATGCATTTGCACCAGATTAATTGATTAGGGTTTCTGCCTTGTGAGTCTCTGCTAATCTTATCTCTCATCAACTTTCTTTTCTTTCAGAAATGCATTGCAGGGAGGTGTTTTCCTGTTAATTTCCTGTGGTCTGTGGCTTATTTAGGAGGTGTTTATTTCTGTAAATAAGGTTTCTAGAGTTTTGTGTATTGGATTTTGAAAGGTTTTCTGTGGTTTTCTCTCCACAGCTCTTTTCTGAATAGTCTTCTGGAGGTTAAATTACTAATTATTTCCCCCTTTTCTGCAGGTGCTGTGATTGGGGATGGACAGTCAGCTGTGGCCAGCAACATTGCCAACACTACTTACAGGCTTCAGTGGTGGGACTTCACTAAATTTGATCTGCCTGAAATCAGCAATGGTAAGCCAGAACAGACACCAGTATTTTCTTTTAAGTCTCGTAAGCTCTAGGATCTTCTTCCAAAGGGAGCTGTATGTTGCTGGCCTTGGGTTACTTGATTGTCTTGTGTTGGGAACTGTAAAATGCTCAGCCTTTTGAAAATATTGACTGAAAGCAGAGTTCCTGCTCTGTCTAGTTCGTGTATTCTTGCTATCAACAAATCCATGCATAAATGGGGCATTTTTGTGAGCGTTCTCATGAGAATATACAATCCTCTTAAAGGAATTCAGTATCCAATCTCCTCATTCTTTTACCAACAAGTTTCTAGAGGGTTATTGTCTTTATACCTTTACATTAGAACCTGCTAATGAATTGGGTCTGAATTCTCCATGTTACTGACATCAGTGTGGGTTAAAGTGCTGCGATACATTTTGGAGATCAGGGGCCTGGTCTGTTGCAAGTGTTGCAACACAGTGTTGCAAGCTGGGGAGAGTAATTCTTGCTTCTAGCCATTTGCAAAAGCAGTGATTCATCCCATATCTCAGCTTCTGGGTGAAGAATATGAGCAATATTGCTGATTTTATTAATTTATTTATTTTTTCCTTCCCTTTGTGAAAATTAGACCGTAGCTTTACAAATGTTCTATGGCATAAGCTAGCTCTCGTGCTGGAAAAGAGATCCTTATGAAGGCACAAGCATATTTGATGCTTGTGGTCAGCTGATCAAGGAATGACTTTTTCAAGGCTAGAATTAACTTGACTAGAAAGACTATTTTTAATCCAGAATGGTATCCTGATATAGCTTGCTGTACAGCTGCAGAAATGTTTGTGGCAGCCGGGAATGAAGATAGGAGGTAGATATTCATGAACGTTTCTTTGTACAGTGATTTTTAGCTTAGGACATCTCTGTGCATATGTGAAATTCATTGCTTGACTTCTCGGCAAAAACAGATTGGATTCTTTTTTAAGGGACTGACTTTTTTAGGGAGAACTGTTTTCTGTTTTCAGAAAAACTTCTGCTTTCACAGGTAACCATTGAAATGAATTAAGAAAAAGTTTCTCCCAGTCCCAGCCTTGTGTGTTCTGCAATTCTAGAAATTACGTATCTGACAATAGAGGTTTCTGTGGGCTACTGTCCTGTTGCTTAAAGAACTCACAAAAGGAGCACATGTATATACATGATCACAGCAGAGATGTGGGGAATTGAAATCACTGAATGATTTGGGCTGGAAGGGAGCTTTAATGATCATCTAGTCCACCCCCCCTTCCTGCCGTGGGCAGGCATGGCTTTCAATAGATCAGGTTGCTCAGAGCTCTGGCTAATCTGACGTTGAACACTTCCAGTGATGGGCTGTCCACAGATTCTCTGAACAACCTCTATGGGGCCACTTACCTCCCAGTTCCTGGGAAATTGGAGGAGCTAGGGGAAAGCCACCAGTAGCTCATCCCATTACAAAAACCTTGCTTACTTCATCTGTAGGAACAACACAGTATCTGTTGTTTCTGTCTCATCTCCTTCCTTCACAGTGTATAGAATATTGTGGTGTGATGCTTATAGCCTGGTGGGAAATAAAAACCCTGCTTCTAGACAGTAGCCCTTGACATTGTAAAAGGGGGAAGAAGATGCTTTATATTTTATCCTTAAGAACCATTATGTCCCTTCTGAAGGAGAATACTGTGGTGAACTTGGGTGCCAGTGCTTTGATGTATCTTGTTAAGTGCCAAACTTTGTAGTACTACTGTAAAGTTGTAGGCTGAGGATCAGTGCTCAAGGCAAAGTTTTTTTCACGTGGTAGCAATACTTTCTGTGGTCCAGACAGACACTGGAACAGAATAGAGATTATGTCAGAGGGGGAAGCATCTTGCTGCTGACTTAAGTTATTTGGGATTTCTCTGCAAGCTTGTAAAGTATTTGAAGAGTGCTACAGCTGCTAATAGCTTTTTGTTAAATTTTTTTGGCCTCATCTGGCTGCTGAGGAGAAGGCTGATGATTTTTTTTAAAAAAAGAAGGCATAAGATGTTTGTTTATAATTTATGGAATCCCATAGAAAATAACAAACATCTGCTCCTCAAGACATCAATATTTCAGTCTTCTCCCTCTCCCTTGTCAGGACACTTCCATTCTGCAAGAGCTTCCAATTAGCTGGAAACTGGGCTACAGTTTCTGCTGTTGTTATGCCCTTCTTGCAGGCAAGGTTCCTGCTGTAACCCGTCCCCAGCCCTTCTGACTTCCCATGTTGTGCTTCATAGTACTTGGCTTGTCCATCTTTGATTTATTACCATTTGGAAATGTTCAGGTTTATGCTGCTGCTTCCTTTTAACATGCTGAGCCCAAATCTGGCATTTTCTAGATTGTTAGCCATATCCCTCTGCCAGGGTTTAGTGGGGATGTGTGAAGATGTATCAGCTGTGCTCATCCTAAAACAGGTATTTGCCAAGCTTGTCTAGGCACAGAACAAAGACAAGCTGCACATTTGCCATTTGTAGAGATATTGTAAAGCTAAATGTGTAGCAGTGGAGTGGTGGGTTCGAGGAGTTTTTTTATGACTCTTCATGGTCTTGGAAATAAACTATTTTCCCAGTAAAGCATATGACTCAATAGCTCCTTTTTTTTCCCATCATTTCCCATAAATCAGAAGTGGTCACGTGAGTGCACTTACACAGAGGGGGCCATTGCACTTCCTGGGACTGACTTGAGCCACAAGTGGTTTGGGATTTCAGGCAGATGAAATGATGCAGCTGAAGTTTGGGACTGCCTGCCAGCTCCACTCTTCATCAGAGAAATGACTCTGTGGCCAACATCCATCTCCGAGCAGGTCTTCTTCCTGTTACCATTAAACAAAGAAAAGATATTTTGGAATAGGATGAAGCGGACACATCTGAGCAAGTGATGGCAGCGTGATTAGTGCAGTCCTGTGATCTCGGAGCCCTGGGCTCCGGATGCAGCTCTGCGGCAGCTCCCTCGCTAACACTCATTAAGAGGGCTTGGGCAGTCTTGGGGAAATGGCTTTGCAGGGATTTGAGGGATTTTATTCTCTGCCCTGTCTATTAATTGCACAATGGAAAAAGATGGCTTCAGATTTCTTCTTTCCTTTTCCCAGTTTTGCTTTTAATAACTGAAATGAACATGACCTGATCTTAAACTAATTGTCAGTCGTATCAGTGTTGAGGTGGGAAATTTATTTGTCAGCAGAGACAATACTATCTCTGGCATTTATTTGATATTATTGTATAAGTGTTGCAGAACCTTAAAATTTCTCAGATCTAGCAGGTAAGTATTGACTTGGTGAACAGTGTAGAATAGAGCCTTTCTACAGATAAAATGTTTGAAGGTTTTGCCTCTTGTTTATATCCTTTGAATATAGTTTCTCTCATGCTACTCACTGCTCATTATTTCATTTTCTAACCATTGTGGCTGAACTAACACTGGCTGGGACTTGAGGAAGGTGATTTAATCAATACTTACTGATCCACAGTGGGATGCAGAAGAACTTAAAAGGGGGAAAAAAAAGCATGTTAAACAACATATAAATAGGAGCAGCTGTTAGGAAAGTGTCATCCTTAAGGGTAGCTAGGAGTGGATGGTACACCTAGCTTATCTTCCTTTGGCAAACAGTGCTGTTGCTGTCAGCATTCCAGGCCTTCCCCAGCTTCAAGCGTAGTTATGCTGTAGGTGTGAGCATTCCAAGTTGGCACAACAGCTTGATTAATTTGTTCTCTGATGTTTCTTTTGATCTGTTCTGTCAGCTCGGTGACTGCATTAACAATGAAAGAAAACAAGAGATGAAAAGGCAGCCTTTTTGTAAATGATTTTCCAAAAATAGCAGGGTTTTTTTCCTAAAATCTTCTGTATTTACTTCATTTTCATAGATCAGGCCTCAGGCTCTAAAAGAAATCAAATAGCCTGTGGCTTTGTCAAATGCATGGGTATCTTCATGCTCCCTGTGTCTTGGAAATCTCTTAGATTTTGTTCCATAAAATGAAACCTTGCTCAGATCTTGTGTCCAAATGTCGCATTTGGACATATTGGGCTGGCACACTAAGCTCCCTTGGTTCTAGGTGTAAGTGCTACCTGAGTCCCTCATCCTTTGTAAATGAGGGAAGAGCAAAAAACCATAATGCCAGCGTGAATCAGATCTTGAAAGACTGACATAAAGGATGCTCTTTTTCATTCAGCACAACTTCTATCTGTGGTGTTTTATGTTCCAGGCATGCATCAAGGGAGAAAGATAGTTCACTTCTGGCAGGGGAGCTTACTGTCTGTTTTGCTAAGAGGCATTCACCATATGCAACAAACTTTAAAAGCAACAAGACGTGCAGTCATGTTGGCCGTCATTGTGGACTGTTCACCAGAAACCTCTGTGCTGTGCTGAAGGAGGGTCAAGAGTGGTATTAAAAAAAAGGGGGGGGGGAGGGGAACTGTGAAGACAGAAAATGAGTGAGCATGTGCTGAATGATAAATAGACTCTTGGTGACTGGTGATCCAAACACAACATTGTTTTAAAAAGGCATATAGTAAATACTAGATGAAAAACAGGATTAGAGACCTGGAAAGGAAAAAAATAGCCATGGAACTGCAAGGATAGGTACAAGACGTGGCAATGTCCCTGAATCTGTAAGTGGTACAGAAGAAATACACATCTTTCTTACCTTACAAAAATAAAGATGTGGGATTCTTTTCTTATGAATATCCAAGGTTGCATTAGATTAAAGAAAATCCCAAACTTTAAAAGCTGAAAAGGGACATGGATTCTATAGACTATGATTCTCAGTAGCTGTGGGAACAAGGAAGAAACATTGCCTGTGCCCAGAGAATTCACTATCTATCCCCTCTGAAATTGCTGTTACCTCTTTGAAAAGGACCAGGAGTTCATCAGTACAGTAGGGACCCTGGGCTAAATTACACCCATATCTTTGGTCTGAGGAAGCAAATACACAATCTCGCTACTTCTAATATTGAGCATCAAATGATGGTAGTTAACATGGAGAAACCGTGGCTGCCTCATGGGAATGGCATCCTGAGCTGGAGATGCAGGACAAAAATTTAGATGTCTGGCAGAATAGGAATGAGAGAGAACAGTTCTTAGACCCCAAGGAAAGGAACTGCGGACTATATTTTTTCTCTTCTAGTAAGCAAAGTTTTTTGCGGACTTAGTGGAGGCATGTTTCATGCTTGTATCTCTGGGAAATGCTCTCCCTGTGTAAAATGTAGTTTTACTCTCTTGCTGGCCTTATTGCTTGCCTCTCTCTTAAGTAGTTAACTCAGGTTTGGCTGGGAGAGTTCCGGTATTCACCTGTGCAATAAGTTCCCATTCCCACCCACC
>VZTO01013644.1:5283-209048 GCA_013400615.1 Syrrhaptes paradoxus | reverse complement strand
TTGTGGAGATGCAATTAATTAGTTTTGTTACATGAAACTCCGATACATTTAATTGCACCTAGAAACCCGCTGGCTGCTGGTGTGATTTTCAGAGTTGGAGAGAAATTTCTCTGAGAGAACTACAACACTTTGGAATGGTACTAAGGAGCATCTTGGTTATACAAGTATGTATTGTCTATATACGTCTTGCTTGTAGTATTTCAGAGAGAATGGGTATAGTTCTGTGGGTCAGGGCTGTTGTGATTTGGCAGTTATAAATTGTGCGCAGAAATGGAGTAAAAGTAGTGAATTGTCCTTGGATATGGTGGAGTCATGAGCTCGAGGTTCATAACTGTTTCTGTTCACTCCTTTAAGATTGATCTGCTTAGCATTTCAGATGGCAACCTGGCTTTGATAAAGAACAAGTGTGGTTTTCAGACTGCTTAAAAAGCCCTCTAGTAGTGTTGACTTTTAACAAGAGTGGTATGCATAAGCTTCCTTTTGTTGTTGTTTGTGTTTGTGGCTTGTTGTTTTTGCAAACCTAACTAACATCTCTGGAATTTATCTGTAGCTGGAGAGTACAGGGAAGGAATTGCTTGTTGCTGATCTCTAGCTTCGAGCGGTATAGGTAGTGGTGGTACAGGGAGTTGTTTGGAAATATTTGAGTTTCAGAGATGGCAAGTTTGGAGAAAGGACTCCAAATACGGTGTAAGAATAGGTTTTTTGTCCTGTTTTGAAAGCAGAGGTGGAGCTGGTCTCCAAATAAAGGAGATCTGTTCTCAAGCTGCTTGGGTCTAGGGTGATTTCTGAATTCCATATGATTCCAAGAGTATATGGAGGTTAAAGAACTTAGAAGAACGTGATATTAGAAACTTGATTGGAGCTAAAGCTCCTTAGAAACATAGAAGAGTAAGGATCATATTGCCCTGGCTCTGTTATCAGTGGATATTAGTGAGAAAAGTGGCCAGAAGGTAGTTTTATTTCTGGCATTCACAAATTCTGATGCCCTTGCAATGTTAATGTTTTTCATTTTACCCAGAGGAAGCTGTGACTCTAAATATCAGAAAAAAACATGATTACTGCAATCTAAATTAAAACAAAACTTGGAAAGGGGCTTTTAAGCTGAGGATAAGTTAGGTGATAGAAAAAATTGATTGACATCTAGCTGAAGAGCAAATCGTGTGAATTGTGGGGATAAGGTGGCTTAACCAAGCTCCATCTCAAATACTGTGTTGTGCCTTGACTCTAGAAAGAAATTCAGGCTGTGGAGATCCGGAATTAGCTCTTGATGAGACTACTGGTGTTTGGGAAACGTTCCGCTGAAGTCAATAGTCTGGATGGAACAGAATATGTGTACACTTCCATTGTAAACAGATGGAGAATTCCAAATCTTGTAGGAAAAAGGGCCTGAAGCAGAAAGGCACATGGAGTTTCCGCACAGAGCCAAGCTTTTTTACAGCGTATTAACTCTTAACAAGGACAATGCACAGAATACATGAGAAGATGCACAATTTCATTGAGTGCTCTTGTCTTCTGAGCTTCGTGTAAGTGTCAGTAGAACATATACGGTGTGGTCTGCAAAGGTCGCTGCCAGACCTCATGGACTCACTGGATGAGCTGTGAATGCTCCTGCAGCTGGAAGCAAAGGGGCTTTAAGCCTGAAAGCAAACGGCTGTGCACATTTACTTCACTGGAGTGCAAGTTACAGTTTTGTCAGAACCCTTGATAATGTGGAAAGAAAATTGATTAGGGGAATATGTGGAGGTGGCTTACTGTAACATGTTACCTCCAGTGGAAGAGTTCATATGAACTACCATACTTTTGAAAACAAGAGTAATTTGCAAGAAAAAGTAGCAGCCTCTTGTTGTGTTATTGAAAAAGCGTGCTTGTTGGTGTGGTCCCTTGTGTCTTCTTTTGAGGGAGATTTTTACATCTTCAGGTTGACAAGGGAATTTTCTGAGTAGAAATGCAAATAATACATTCAATTACTGCCCAAATAGATTTTTCACTTTTGGCAGAAGTTGAACCAGGTGGATGTTTCTTAGGCTACCAAAAGTCAAAGTAGAGTCACAGGCTGTGCATGCTTTTTGATACTAGGAACAGGACATGGGGACAGAACCCTTTTCTGACTGGTATGAGAAGTCTCTCCTTTTAATACAAAGTAGAGCATAATAGTCTGATTGAGGCCAGATAGTTTTATATGTTCTCTGTATCAGCGGATTCTGGCAGGTATCTTTAGAAAAGCAGAGCATATCCAAAATCCATGCTGGTGAGCACTGTTTATATAGGGTGCTGTAAGAAAGAGCTGTATTCAACATCACTGGAAAATGCAACACCACCCTGGTGTTGCAGATGGCATGAAGATTTGCATAGGTGTACACATTTGAGTATAGAAGCAGGAATGGTATGTTGTAAGAGTTAATTAAATTGCTTTCTTGACCAACTCACCCATGTCTGCATGAAGGCTGCTGAGACAGAATTTACAAGAAACTGTAAAAACTTTAAACTCATTAATATTGCTTCGTAAAATACACTGTTAATATCATGTGATGGTTAAACATGGGAGCAGTGTCAGAAAAGGCAAATGACATCTATTCAAGATGTTTTTGCTTCATGGTATGTGAAGCTGAGAGCCAAGACCTTTTGTTTAGTAAGGGGTCTTGTATTAGGAGTGCTGAGGCACTTGAACTCATTTGCCCCATAGTAGCTACTGTAAGCTTTGGTGCAGTTGGTTACGTAGTTGTAACTAGATAGAAAAAAATTATGGCAAAGACAGTTCCGTGTCTGAGCTTATTTATGTGCAGTCATCTTGCCCAAGTCAGGCAGGGAGAAGGGTGCCAAGGTAAATTATTACCAGATTTGTGCTAAGCTGGCCATGGGCTGAGAAGAGGTTTGCAATTTCATGAAGATTTTTTTTTTTTTTTTTGGTACTTCTTCCTACCGTCTTTCATGAATTAAATTTAAGCCAAGTCTTTCCTCTAGTATTTATTCCTTCCAGACGGGTAGGCAGCTGGATGATGGCCTCTTTTCACCTAGATGAGGGTGCATGTAGCTCTGTCATCAACATCTTGTTGACACTTGATCTTGTATGCCGTTCTATTGAGGCCCAGCAGATGGAGAGCAGAGTGGAATGGCAGCTGTGCACGAATCCTTTGCTCTTGTCATTAGGTCTTTAATATATTGTAGATTTTGCTGTTACGGTCTCAGCATGACATGTAATGGCGAATTCGCAGGTACTGACTGCTTTTGGTTTACAGTCTGAGTTAAGGGTAAAAATGAAGAAGCTTGTCGTTCTTTTTGCTATAGGAGTGACCGTATTTTTATTAGATTGTTCGGGCATTGAGAGCTGTTGGTGATTTTTGCAAGAGACAGCAATAGCTAGGGGCACAGTCCTGTTTGCACAGTTCAGTTCACTTACGCATCTGCACTGAATATATACGTATCTATCTTCTGTCACACTAACACCCCCTTTGGCATTCCTGTTTCTCTCCTTTCATCTGTTCCAGCCACATGCACACACAATTGAAAGGACAATTGTTTTGTTTAGCAATTTCTTGCTTACTCAGCCCTAGGTTTCAGATCCAGGCTTGAACTAGTCCCCTAAAGGGCTTTTTGGAGGTATTACCCTGGTTTTGCAGCCTTTGAGAGGTAGTAAATTAATGAGCCACTTCCCTGCGAGTGTATTGTTTTCCTCAGTGAGAGCTTTCTTTCCTGAGATGATCCATGTCTTCATAAGACCTAGTTCTTGTTAATGTTTGGAAGTTTCCCATGAGTTACTTTAAAGCTCTTTCTCATGTAGCAGTTGCATGGCAGGCTTGTGAGATAAAGTACCAGCTGATATTGCCAAGAGCTAGTCTAAAGAAATAAAGGGTTAGGTGTGCTGTAATGAGAATTCTGCTGATTTGAAAGGTCAGCAATAAATTATGTGGTTGAGTATGGTCAGGAAGAACCAACAATGTTTTACCTTTGCATAAAGTCTCTCAGTCCATGCAGTAGAAGCTTCTGGTGCTCTCCTGGTTTAGGAATTAAATCAAGTATCCTCAGCTAAGGTTTCAGTTGTTTCTGAAAATTAAAGGGTAGTTGTCATTTAATTCATTGTGGTTCAGAAAGCAAAGTTAGGATTTGCTGTGCTGACAACAGGTGAGCAGAAAGAGGTTTTTTGTATTGGTAAAGACTGAAGAAGAATTTCATATATGATCCTATTGCATCTGAGGAAGATAAATGGAGCTGAAAGAAATGTTATTTGTGCAGAGCATTAGATGATAAGATCCATTTGAGGATAAGACTGACAAATCCAAAAAGATAAGTGCATTATTTTTTGCTTCTTCCATTTTAATAGAGAAGATATAATGGAAAGACGTGTATGTTGTTGGCAGGAATCATCTGTGGGGGAAGGGTTGCAATCCGCATAGACCAACCTGCCCAATAAAAAGAGACTGGGAGCAAAAAAGCTATTTTTTTTCCTCCCCTGTCTGATCATGGGAAATGCATGCTTTTTTCTTTACATCTACATATAGATACAGAAAGAAGATTCTTCCCAAACAAAGGGGAGACTTGCTTTGTTTCAAAATACTGACGTACATTGTCTTCCGAATAAATTTTAATGAGCCATCAGTCAGTTATCCCAAGGAGTGTTTATTTTGCTTTGCATTAAAGGCCCTCTGCTTTAGACAAGCTAGACTTGAATTGCGCTGCAGAGGGCTCTGGGGTTTGTGGCAGTGTAAGACATAAGCCTCAATTTCAGCGGCTTTTGTGAAATTCATAAATAAAAGGCAGAATGTAATCTAAGCAGAAAAGTGATAATGTTATTTATTAAGATCAGGTTAGGGTGTCTTATTATGCTTCTGGAACTTTAAAAGCCACAGGCTTGTTTAAACTGATTTGCAGCATTATAGAGGTCACCAATGCAGGTGGCTTCCTGGCAGCAAAGGACATATAGCACTTTCAGTAGAGTGGTAGATGCTCTGATATCCTGGTGTCAGAGTAAACTAGTTCATCTAGTCAAGAGCAGGAATCTCTCTCTTGAATTTTAAAAGATAAAAAGCAAGAGTTCCTGCTGAGTTTCCTTACAAGCTTGTGCCAGCTTTCTCCTCTCCTCTCCTCCAGCTTCAAAACATGTTTGGTTTTTGTTTTTTTTTTTTTCTTTCTTGAGTGCCAGAGAGAAGAAGAAAGATCCCACTCCTACAACCAGGTAGTGTTCAGCACTCCTCTGCCTCCCCCTGCTCTCCATAGAGGTGGGAAGGCCTCAAGCAAAGAGACAGCTGTTCAGATGACGGGGTGCCTCTGCTTTGGCCAGACACGGTGCTGCTCGGACTGGGTGAGCAGTGCCATGCCGTTGCCAACTGGCAGCAGCAGCACAGGCTCGGGGCAGCCTGCAGCTACTCTGATGACCGACAGAATCCTGGCGATCGCCCTGTCCAGCTTTTTAATGTTGGCACACCCCAGGACTGGAGGGGAAAGGGGGAATTTGAAGAGTGTTATTAAATAGCGGCAGCTTTGCTGGGATGGAGCCGGAGGGGAAGAGGGAAGCACTAGGTCAATAACTAGGGCTTTGCAGAGCAGAGGCTTTTAGCAAAAAGTTTTCTAATCCCTCCAGGGCAGGTACAAATTAACTGTCTATCTCTGTGCTTATGTGCTGTGCCCTGGGCCCCCTTCTTCCCACTTAAGTACAGCAGCTTGATGGTGAGGAAGAGATCATTGAGAAAGATTCCTTGAGGCTGTTCGTTGTCATGCAGACTCTCCTGGCTCTCTGCCATGAGTAAATATTTAGTTTAATACCTAAGCAGTGACTGTGACGGGTGCTACAGGACTGATGTGCCAGCACTGGCAAGGTGGAGGGGGAGCAGCAGCAGTGGACTTGACACCTTTGCACTCCACATGCAGCATGTTTGCTGAACACTTTGCGGACCTGTATTTTTCTTTCCCTCATGCCTTACTGCCCTTCTTTCTCTGAGCCGCCATCTCCCCTGCTGAATTCAGTGTTGAAGTGGCTGTGAAGTGATGAGATGAGCTTTAGGGAGTTCAGGAGATGATGTATGTGCCCACTCCTGTTTGGGGAGGATGCAAAAGGCACACAAAAGAGATAAGTTGTTGTTTCTAGTTCAGTCTTTGAAAACAGTGAAGTGCAGACATAAATTACTCAACCAAATCTTTCCCCATTCTTCATGGTTACAGGGATGAACAATGGAAGCAATCAGCCGTTTCTTTAGTGAGTATTGCTTTCCCTTTGTATGAGAGTTGCCTTTTGCGTGGAAGCTTACCTGCCTAAGACAGTTTTGGTATTTTTAGGGGAAGAGTTTTTATCTTGCTGGCATCGCCTGACAAGGAGATCTCCCTGGAGTCTCCCTAAATCTCCCAAGGAATCCCTGAAATGACAGAAGACTTCTGGAATCCCTTGTGAAGTGTGGGGAAATCACCAGAGACAGGGCTTTCCACAAACATGAGCGCAGGTCAAGTAACTGTTCTGTGTAATCCAGGCTGGGTCATGTGACTCTAAAGGGAAGGGGTAGGACCTTTCTTGCCTACTGAAATTACATGTATATGTTGTTGCCAATAAGAAAACAGCTTGCTATACTTACACTGCCTGTTTGGGCTTGAGCTTCCATAGGGATGGTCTGAAGCTCCCACTCCTCAGACTTTGGTGTTTTTAGAGAAACATACCATTCAAAACTCTGTTTCAGAACAGCATCTGTAAACAAATGCAACTACCAACTTCATAAAATGCTGTATTGCTGCATCTAACAGTGTGGCTGTGTATTATTGAATTAGTAGTGTAGCGATGCTATAAGAACAAGTTTGATATTGGTTATGGTGAAGAGCCTGGAAGCTTGCTGTGACTGCTGGCAGTGATTATGGGCTGATAAAGTCTAATGCAATACAATATCTGTCCTAAATGAAAGTGCCACCCTATTAAAAATAAACTCTCTGGAGGCTGTGGTAGGATGTGATGGCGCCTTAAATATTAGTGGACTTTTACAACTGTGGTTCTAACCTGGTTCCTGAACCCTTGGCCATAAATGTGACTGTTACACATGACCTGCAACTAGTCTGTGGAGCAGCCCTGGTGAAAGGGAACTGGTGAATTATCAACTTTATGCATTTGTATTGCTAGTTTTAAGAGCGTTTAAGGGTTGGCAGCAATCTCTTGACCTAGAAGCTGGAGAATCATGTCAGTGTAGGATTCCTGTAATAACTCTAATATTATTCCTAGAAGTTCAGAACTACAAAGCATGGACAATCTCAATGACAAAGTGGTGTGGTCACTCTGTGGTACATATTCAGATTGGCTGCTTTGGTTGAAATATCTCAGTTACTTTTAAAAGATTTAGCAATGGAAACAAAAAGAAAAAAAAATCCGAAAGGAATTAGCTGTGATCTGTGGAAAATAATGCTTCCTGGCAGGCTTCTGACCTTCTTTGAAGAGAGGGACCTGCCTATGTTGAAGGAACTTTATTTTTTTTTCCACTCTGTGGATAGAGTAGGGGGTCTTGCTAATGGATGCAATTGCAACAGCCAGTCTGTATGACTGCATCAGATTGATTAGCTGGGTCCTGGTTACTGCTGCGAGTGGTGATTATGCCAGTACAGCTGCTTTCTCTTTTTATATACTAATTACCACACGCACGGATGTCATCACCCTTAACACTGCATGGAGTTGTCCCATTAGCGTGGGAGTGGGAAGCAGCAGGGGGGGGGAGCTTTTCGGCATGACAAGCTGTTTAGAAGTGAATGGAGTGGAGCAATGAAGCAACTATTCTTATGCAGAATTTTAAGTCACCTTCTCTTGTATATTGTGCCCTCAGCCAACATTTTTGCAGGTTGTCAGAACCAGACCCATGTCCTTGGCAGCGCTTTCCCTAGGGTGCTATTTACTGCAGAGCACCTGGATGCCGATCTGTAGCTAGCAAGTCTACCCCGTTGGTGTGGTGGGTTGTGGAGCTTGTGGGACAACGGCTGTGCAGACTGACCTGTCAGGGGAGGAGAGCTTGCGGCTGGCCCAGGAAGGCAACTCCTCTAGCTGTGATACCTTGCAAAGCCATTCTCAGGAGAAGAGAAACTGTTTGTTTCTGACTTGCCAAAGAAGGGTATGATGGAAAATCCTTGCAGTTCTTGAGAGATTTGGAATGTTTATTGTATGAGTTTATGTTCCCGGCTCTGGTGAACCTCCTCCTTTCCCCTCCTTCCTCCTCCAAATCCAGTCTCCTCATCTCAGAGTGCACCATAATCTCCACGGTAACAAATGTTACCATTGTACATCTGATTTATTTTTCCCCCCTCTTCTTTTTCTATCCTTCCCTGCATAAAGAGCAAGGAAGTCAGGGAGGGAACAGGGCAGACATGACAGAGATGGGTAAGAGTTAGATAAACCCCTAACAGCCTGTTCCTTCCATCCAAACACCAAGCTTCTCTGAATATACTAACTGCTGAGTAATAGCCAGGGTGAAGAGTGACCAGCATCCTTCTCTACAGATAAATCCTTCTTTATGTTTTCTCCTCTAATGTGGCCTTTTCAGAGGAGAGGTTAAATGTGTTACTGATGATGGGAAATAATGTAGCTAAATTGTTTTGCTCTGGCTTGCTTTGTTTGCATTACAATGATCAAGATGTAGGTTGTGGGTACTAGCTATTGGAGGGCTTGCATTTCAGTGGTCTCTGCCTCAGACTTCTAAAGTTAAATTGTCAAACACACAAGATGTGGGGTGGGCAGTAGAACTACAGAGAAAAACAGCTCCAGTTTGTTACACTAGCGGACAAGTCCCACCCTAATGAATTCTAACTGTTACCTCAGGCCACCTCAGCAGTGCAGTTGTGGTTGATCTGCATCCCTGTCTACCTTTACCCTATTGTTCCAGCAACATCCTCATTCTTTTTCATGCTTCCTGGTCCAGCACCATCCCCTTTTCTGGGGGCTTTGGTAGAAAGGTCTTATGATGGATGGATGTTTGCCCACCAGAAAATCTAATGAAAACATACCTTTCACCTGTGACTTAGCCCATTGAAAAATCTCTATTACCTGCAGTGATTACAGGTTTAAATCCCAGGTAAATTTCTGCAGAAATTCCGTTCATTATTTGGACTTGTAAATGCAATCTTCTCCTTCTGGAGCAGTGATTGAATGTGCTCTGATGGCTCAGTCCATTGAAGCAGATTGTTCCATTCTGTTCCTGGCAGCCAAACTGATTCATTGCCCTTCTTTCCACTTCCCATACCTTTGTTTTTATGATCTACATGTGTCATATTTTCTGTCTGAATGGAGTGCTGTTGGTATACCCAGCTCTGGTTGCTGGATGGCAGGGTGCAGGAAAGCATTGTGCTGTACAAAAGACATTAGCTTCTTGGAGCAGAAGGAGAATACCTGTGTAGGTATAATCTGTTCCACTTCATCGTTCTTATTTTCAAGCTCATACGCTTCAGAAACCAAGCTGAGTGCAGACTAGAAAGCCCAGCTTGCTCTTGGTCCTTCATCTGCACAGGCTTTTCATTCACCTGTATTAATGCAGCATTTGGGAAGCGCTGGCTTGCAGCCTTGCTAACTACTTGCAGTCTTAGCAGCTCTTCAGCTTCTTACCTTACCACAGGTAAAATGGATGATGTTGGAAGGGGAACTGAACTGAGGGACTGGTTAGTTGTGTACTTGCATTATTCTCGTAATCTCTGGATTTTGATTTTCCTTTGTGCACTGTTGGTGTGGGGGTTGGTCAAACTCTGAAACATTTTCAGGAGGCTGTTTAAATGTTTAAAAAAGGAAAGAAGTGTGTATAATTTTTGCATAAAGTTTGGTTTGCTTAACAGAAACAATGAACTTTTGATGCTGAAAGCTCATGTACTTGCCAGTTTCCTGTTCCACCCTAGTGAGTTAAGATGAGAGATGAAAGCCAGAAGAGTCCCAGTTGTCCTGCCTTCTAATGACCGTACCACTTGTCCCCATCACTTTGTTTAATTAGTTTTGAATAGGACTGTGCAGCCTGCTGTGTGATAGCAGATTCTCTTGGGGGCAGAATTTCTTCTGTTCCACAGCTGTGTGCCAGTCAGTCTGTTAAACACGTGTATGTGCGTTTCTAGCAGCTGCTTACTCTCGCTGCTGGATTAGTGGTTTCTTGCAACACCGTGTAAAGTGACATGTCTCGTTGGCCTGCTGCACTGCTGCAGGGAGATTGAACACTTCTTTGAGTCTCCTTGACTCTCCTGCCTTGTATTGTCTTGTCAAGTAATCTCCTGTTATTGTTTCAGAGAGTTTTCAACGTTCTGTACCCAATGCCTGCAGACCAGAGAAGACATGTCAGCATCAACTCTGCTCGCTGGCTGCCTGAGCCAGGCCTGGGATTGGCATACGGCACCAACAAAGGAGACCTGGTGATTTGCCGACCAGAGTAAGTGATTGCTTTACATGGAGTTATAACTGCTTTGGCTGTTCTGTTCTTAGGGCAGTGGGGTTAAGATGGCTTTTCACTACCTGGGGCATTGTGCTTTAGGGGCCCAAAAAAGCAACTCCTAATACTCTTTTGACTGCCACAGTGTTTACATGATTCTGTTACAATCAGTGTTTGTTTTGCAGGTGATAAACTTCTGAGGCTGTTTGAAGTGCATCTCATTAGCTCATTTAATTTCCCATGTCACTCTATGCTTTCTGGATCCTTTGTTTCACATTACATCTAGTGCAGTGTCTTTCAGTCTCTCTAGATTTATGGACTTCTAAAGTTTCTAGTGAGAACAGCAAATTTGAGCTGGTAGTGATATTCTTGCTTTCCTCAGCTTCTGTGGAACCCTTGGTGTCTACCAACCAGCTTGAAAACTGCTGACCTAGACTTAGACTCATCAAATACTTGTTACAGTATTCAAGCATGAGTTTCTATGAACTGCAAACACTTTTGTCATGACTGAGCAAGCCAGTGAATTGTTTTGGTCTTCACTTGAAAGCCCAATGTGTGATGTGTGGACTTGAGCTCTCTCATTTATACGGTGCCATGACAGGTGTAGCTGTCCCTTTGTAAACTTGCCATTAAACACAAGCTGATGTAGATGTGGTGTGACACAGGTGATGACTGAGCATCTGATCAGTGTTGCTTTCAGCGTTTTGGGGGAGTCTCTGCACCATACTTTGTTGAGACCCTTTTCTCCATTGTGTTGTGCAAGTGCTTCTTTCAGAGCAGTGTTTCTTTTGTGTTGCGGGAACACTTCAGGAATTTCTCTGCTTCAGTTATTTCCTAGTACTAAACTACCTTGGTATTCTTTTGGGTTATGCTTCACATGCTGAAGCTCCTTGTAACTTAAAAGCTGGCAGCTAGAAACTTGGAGCACTGCTAGTGATCTTATACATGCATGTTGGCTCCATCTGTTGTGCATGAAATCAGGTCTTTGAGGAGAGTCACAAGGTCAGTGTAGAACCACTATCTTAAAATCAGAATAAATATATACAATTGTAATAGTGACTAATTCAGTACAGCCTTCTGGTGAAATCTGTGATTGGAATTCGGACTGGACCAATTTCAGTAGTACAGAATGCCAGCACTCTTCAGACAGCCTCTTGTTCTCTTGAACATAATCATTCATCAAGGCCTTATTTATACGTGAAGTTCTACAAGATATTATTATGGAATAAGCTATAATCACTCTCTTCCAGGATAAGTGGCTTTCTTCAAGAATAGTTGCTGTACTTTCTAAGCAGAATAATTATTTAGGAATAATGGCTCCCCTCTTCTCGAACTCTAGAGAGTTATTGTAAGTTATTTTCATCATAGGAAAGTGATAAGATCTAGGCTACTGATTATGTCTCATGAGATGAACTTGGATGAGAACCCAGGGAAATGAAATCTCCCAGAGGGTGGGTGCTTTGATTGAATGTGCTGCAGAGTCCAGCTTGGTCTGGCTGTCCTGGCTTGCCACACCCCACATTAGGTATCATTCTGGTGTTTGCAGTAGCCTCAAGCTAAGTGGCATGTTTCTTCTTGGCACCTCACAAATTAATAACACTTTCATGGTATGTTATGGAAACACTGTCAGTCCTTCTGCAGCATTTCTGTGAAACCTTCTTAGCTCACCACATTTCTAGGACACTCTTCTGTCTCCTTAACTTTTATCCCAGCAGCAATCATGCACAATTCCAATAAAAATAAGTTTTTGTATATGAGCATGAAACAAGATGGTTCTAGAGGTGGGAGATTTATTGGTGACTTGACAGAAATGCTTCAACAGGTTTCCTGATAGTGGATTGGAGTAACTGATGCTCCTGGTGATTATTGCAGACCTCACATGGACTGTTGGGTTCTTTCTGGAGCAGGACAGCTGATACGTTCTGTTCTTAGCTGCACCGTTCAGTAGACCAACAACAGCCAGAGTGACTTAAAAACCTCTGCATGAAGGTGTAGATATTCACTGAGCTGAATAATTTACATTGAGGCTCTAACATCAGAACACAGGAATGGGTGAGGCTCTGTCAGAGCAGAAGTGGCTTGCAGCTGTGATGCCTGCCCCAGATCTGCTCAGAAGATCCTCAGAGAAAGAAAAAAATCCTGACATGTAGATGCTATCTCAGTAGTTCTTGCCTTAATAGGCTTGGTTTGAACTTGTATCTGTTGACTTTAACTTGAGAAGTGAGGGAGAAAGATGAAAAATATCTGTGTGGTTTCCATACACAGAAATACAGAGGAAAAGAAATGTTAAATAAAAGATTTGGCAATTGATAGAGTACTATATGGGGGATAAGCTAGCAAACAGCAGGGATCAAGAAAACACTGTACTGCTGAAAGCACCCCCACTGTTCTAGTTTGGCAAAGAAAACTCTGGTCAGTAGCAAACAACTGAGGTGGTTATAATTCCCTGAGTCTTTATTCCTATGTACAGTGGAGGTATTTGAAACCAAGTACTACAGGGACCAAATGAACAGGTTGGAATAGCAGCTGTGCCTCAAATACAGGATTTGAAAAGCATGTGCTTAGAGAAAATGAGATGAGTAAACTGTGGAAGTACAAGCTGACCAAAAAAAAGGCATAACTTAAAGCTCCATGAGCTCATAATGAGAGGCTATGCAATAGTCCTTGCAGAGTTCTAAAGAAACTGTAATTAAAATCAAATATTTTGGGCTATATTGCTAAGTTGGGGTAGCACTGGTGGCAGTTTTTCTTGCAGATGGAAATGGGAAAGGTCAGGTTTTGTTGAAAATCCATAATGTAAACTTAGTACACAGATTTGTGGGGTATGTTTTGAAGGAAAGGAAAACGAAAACCATGGAAAGTGTGATTGAATGCATAGTGATTTGACTAAAGAGGAGCATAGCAGGTTGGATACCTGTCCTCGAGAATTTTATGTCTTTATTTTTAATTAAAGGGTCAACTAAGGACTTGTTCCAGGTGTAATACCTCTGGTTTTAGTAAGGCCGTTCCCTCACTGGAATCTAGTTAATTTGTAAATAATTAGGATTAGAACAAGATCTGGTAAAGAGCAGATGAAGGCCTGGCTAAAGGAAAGAATGGACTCTGTCACAAAAGAGGTCATTGATGGACTTCCTTAAGAACCTGTTCTGGGTCTGGTTATTGATGCTGTCTGTGTACACTAATGCCGTGTAAGGGTGTGCTGAATAAATTTTCAGAGCATGTGACATTAGCCTTGTCATTGCAGAGAAAGATCAAAGTGTTGCACAAGAATTGGATTGCCTTGAAAGTGACTGTAGCTATAGAAATGAGAATAGTACAAAGTGCACTTAGTGACTAATAATACTGAGCTCAGCAGTNCTTGGTCATTTATAATCAAGAGGAGGAGAAAGACCTGAGGTTTTAGTTGATTGTGGGTGATTAAGCCATCAATATGTGAGGCTATAAAACCAACAAATTTCGTTCTAGGATGAGATATAAGATGTTTAACAGCAGAGACAGCAAAATGTTAGTATCACTGTAGAAGAAACTAGATAGATAAGCTGAAACAGTTTAAAAATCACATATCCATATTCAGAACTGCCTTTGGACCAGTACAGTAGTTGGGAAGAGCTTCTAATGGGGTAAATGGAGCATTTTTATATAAGAAAAACTGTAGCTCGGGGTCTTCAGGGCTGCTAAGGAGGGGGGGGGGGGTTATATAGCCTCTCATAAATCTCCAGGAAAGGAGAACTGTGTAAATTTAGATACTTTTATTAGAGAATAAAGAGGAATAAATTGGCTATGACTAGGTTGTGGCTGTGAACCAGAGAAAGGTGGCTAACCAGCTGATTTCTGCAATAGCCTGTATGTTGGTTGGGTGGATACAAAAGGCTTAGCTGTTTGGAGATGCAGCTTGGCTGGCTTGCAGAGACAAGGGCATGACTTGAGTACTTGTAACTGGGACTGGACTGCTGAGCCGTGAGGCAATTTTCAGGATTTTAAATCCAAGGTCCATTTCTGAACAGGTGTTGACAAGTTGGCTCTCAGAGCTGTTGTGCTGTAAGGAGGTGAGGTGGTGACGGCAGTGTTCATCCACACTTGGAAATGTACCTAATGGGCCTCAGATAAGCCTGTAAGAGACTGGAATTCACAAGCTAGTACAGCAGCTATGAGGATGGAATAGATGTTTTTATTAGCCAAATATATAGCCCCTAGCAGGGTTGCAGTCTGGTGAATAAAGGAAAGGACAGACATAGTGCACCTGTTTCCCTAGATTTCAGGGTGGCACCCAGCTCAACTAAACTGTGCTGTTGAAAAGCATCAATTTGTTTGCTGTGCTTTGTGTGTGATTAAATTGGAAAAAATTTTTAATGTAACATCAGGAAATTTTGTCCTTTCCCGAACACTCAGAGGCCAGCCAACTGAAATTGTTTACTAATATGTTAGTCTGAGTGTGCAATATTGGATACAGACTTGTACTGAAAACCCAGAGATCCCAATTGGCAGTGAATAAATACTAGAAAGAGTAAGGATGATGCATAGCAAAGGTGGTGGAGTATGTCTGCGTCTCCTTCATATGTTCTTTTCTTTTGCTTGTTTAGCTGCTGGTTTCACTTGCTTGCAAATAAACAAACTATCCATCTTTGAGCAGGTCTCTCTAACCTGTGTAAAACATTTTCTACTTTCCCTGCTGAGTTACTGTCCTTCTGAGGACTGGTCTGTGTGAAAGCAGTAGGAACCCAGCTTTCAGAACAGCTTCCTCTGCAAGTGACTGAGAGGACAGGACAAGCAACTTACTTTTCATGAATCTGATCTTTCATTTTTGTCTGAAGAATCATCAGCCAACATGTAAGGGAAGGACTCACTGGGGGAGGGTTCATGGAAGCGACCCTTGGGAGAGAGCACAAAGTGCAGGTCCTGTAGTCCAGTCTTGTCATGGTTCTGTGTGTGGGTGGGTCCCAACTGATCCATGTGCACACATATTATTAGATCACGAGTCTGCTGTCTACTTGCACATGGCTTCCCATTGCCACGCGGTAGTCTGTGCCTTTGGGATGTTAGATAAGTTTGTGTTCAGTCCAGAAGTGTGGTGTCAAAAGGCTCCAAGGCTGCCACAGAGGGTGGACACCGTTAAGCTGGATGAAGGCTCTGAATTCCTTACTTACCATGCTGCTCAAAAGCAGGAATACCTTTAGGCACACCATTTGAGGTGGTGTACTCCACTTAGCAAACGAAGTGGACTGTCCTGTACACTGTGGCCTGGAGGTCTGTCGCAGGAGGTGATACATGGTGTGAATTCCCCCTACTCCTCTGCTTCCCTGCTGCACAGTGACTTTTCTGCATGGTTGCTGGTGCTTTTTAGCCTCCCTGAGCTCTTTCTCCCCAACTACATGCTGCCTGATATCCTTTGTAACTGTGACCAGTGCAAGTGCTCACTGAAACATTGTGTGTCATTCTTGGCTCCTTGTAGCCCACGGTTTGATTCAGATCCTGAATCTTTGAGTTTTGCAATATGGAATGAAATGCACGGTGTCTTGTACAATAGAAATGCCTCTACTGAATTAAAAGGGAATTTGTTCTTTAGTGCTCACAGACTTTCCTATCCTGTCACATCCTAACAAGAGCATTCCTATTCAGAAACAACCCCAGTGGGGCTTTTCAAATATTCTCTTGTAGAACACGAACAGGTGAAACTGAAAATGAGGAGGAGCAGCCTGCATGCTGCTTGTTGCACTTTGCTGGCTGCTTTTGTGGAGGACTGCCATGGGAAAAAGGCAGGGGGTCCAAATATCAGTTCTTCATCATTTCATCTTGAGTGCTCCCACCCCCTCCATGCTCAGGAGCAGGTTCTGGAAGGGCTCAGTGCTGACGTGCTTTTGCAAATACTAATACAAAACCCTCAACATTCAGAGAAAACTGTTTCAAAACCAAGCACTCCAAGCACCTTCTATAGGGCTAGAGAAGGTAATGCAGGCATACACCAGAGAGGAAGGATTTCTTCAGCAGAGCCTCTGGTAATGGAATTAAGATGTATCTGGTTCAGAGGCAGCATCCCTTGGAATTCTGTCATTGGAAGTAGGTGTGGAGAGTCTCAAGTTGATTCAGTGCTATGCAGTGTGCATATTTTAATTCTTTGTGGTGAGATCTGCCTCTAATGTGAAATTATTGTGGAGAAAATTCTCATCATGATAAATTCCTACACTTTGTAGAGTATCATTGCAATTGTCTATGCCAATCCAGGGGTTTTTTCCTCTGAGAATTGCTTATCCTTCTTAATCTAGTAACAGGGACAGTGTGTCTGCATCTGTTATCAGTGCTGATAAAGAAATGGTCATGTATGCAGCTGCCTGGCGGGTCATGTCTCTCTGGTGGGCTCCCTTCCTCAGGATCTTCAGCCTCTGGCTGATGCTCCCCAGCAGCATAAGCCCTGCTGCACTATTTGCCTTTTCAGAATATCTTCTGGAGGATGGAGTCAACAAAGAGACAGAAGGAGGAGCTGTCTTCCTTCATGTGTAACAGAGGGATGTTAGCAACCCTGCACAGGGGAATGTTCTCACAGCTGTTAACTGGGATGGTTAGAAGTACTGGTTATGTCTGAGTCCTCCCTGCAAATACCCTCTTGAAAGGCAGCACCTGCGTAGTGGCTTTTGACCATGGCTAAGTAAGTGAACGCATGTCCTGGGCTTTTGCTGCCTGTTAACTGCACAATGCACTGAATTTTCTAAATGAGGGTAAAAGATTACTTTGGTTGATAAAAGGACTGAAAGAGGAAGAAGATGGCCAGTTTTGCACTGAAGATGTGTCCTGAAAGCTTATATTTGTATTTTGTTATTAATGCGTTTAACAAAAAAATGAAATAATGAATTAGTTCCAAATTGTGCAGAGAAGCCTTAGGTTACCTGAGTGCCAAGAGCCTCCTCATGGCAGATGCAGGAGAAGTGGAGTGGTAATATGGAGGCTTGAAACAGTAGTCTGTTCTGATACTGTTTTTTTATTCCATTTCTATTTCCCTTTCTGTATGTGAATTTGATATCCAGGATGAATGATGGCATTGGGTGGAAGATGCCCTCATAAAATTCCACTTAATATATCTATAAATCCTAGAGATAAATTTTGAGAGCTGCTTTAAGTCTTCAGTTATCAGCAAGTTCATTTCCTTCACACAATTCTTCAAAATACACTGAAGCACTGACTACATAGTGACATTTCTTTTCCACCATGAGAAAGGGAACTTGGTACAAAGCTCAGTGTTAAAGAAACTTAATGTGCTGCTTACTGGTTTGTGCACCATGTCACTGGGCTTCTGCAGATCCTTCCTTGTTCTCAGATTGGTTAGCAATTTTCTAAGAGTATGGCCACGTACTCAAAGAACAGTTAGCAAATGCTTCTCTTGTATCTATTCAGATCACACCTGCCACCTTGTCTTCCTTTACTTTTTGCTAATTCTGTCTACAAAAGCAATTAAATTTCATGCAAGCAATTATTTGACTCACTGCCTACTACATGTGGCTCACTCTTTCATTGTTTTCATATATCTTCATTTTTCTCTTTGTTATAGTACTGTCTTTAAGGATGAAAGTTATGCTTAGGAGACAGTAATTGTCAATTTAAGTATGGCTTTTTTTTTTTTTGAAGAATGCTTTTAAGTTGGCTTTTTTGGCCTTTTGTCACTTCCTCAGTTTTCTGTAAGGTTAAAAATCAGATGTGAACGGCTCAGAAAGTTAACTTTTTAATTTTTTTTATTACTTTCTTAATGAATGCGACTAGCTGCTATGTCTGGCTTCTTTTCTTACTCCCTAATTGCATAAATACCCTTGGATATTCTTAAGTGGAAACTTCAGAGAGAAAATTCAGGATCTCAGCCACTTTGAGTCATTGACTGTTGTCCTTAGCCTCACTGATGAATAAAATAGACTTTTTTCTCATTTTAGTACCATTTTCCTCATGTTTAGTTTTAGAACGTCTTTTTCTTCTTTGGTAGCACCAGTCCATCCTGCTTTCCTATAACCTTTCTTTTCTCCACAGGTCTATACTAGACCTCCCTTGTTTGTTTGTGTACTCCCTTGGCTTTCCGATAAGATCATCTTTAATTTTCCAGTCTTTGATCCAGTTTATTTGTGGAGTTTTATTCATTGTCCCTTATACCTGTGTTTTCCACTAGGACTGTAGTGAATTGAGCTAGCAAATAAAACAGACAACTTTTTCTTTATTTTCTTTCTCTTGTTTAAATCCTCAAGCTATCTGTTTCTGTAAATGCTCTCAAGTCAGTATCTATAAACTGTGAGTAATTGGAGTAATAATTGTGGATATGGGGTTCTTGTAGATTTGGGGTGTTTTTTGCAGGAGGAGGTTTCCCCTTGTGTGCTAATCAGAAGAGGTTTTAGTTGGCTAATTTCAAAGCTGCTGAAGATTAAAAATATAAAACTTGACTTACCCTGTGGATCTTACTGAGATAAGACCAAGCCAAGATACTGGTTTTGGAGCTTGGCAGCTTTGTGTGTACACATCACAGTTCTGTTAAAAAAAAAAGGGGGGGGGGCATTTTTGCTATGCTTGTTTGCTTGTTAATTTCAAACGTTTATTGTGAAGTTGATTTCTTCCATTCTAAGTGCATTTTCCTGGTTTAGTTTGTTGGTAAAAGTTCTACAAAATAAGCTTACTTCGAAGTTGCCTTTGAATCAATGTAAATGTTAGTTTCTGCTAAAACACTAGTGAAAGGTCAAAGAAGACTAAAGAGTGACTTTGACTCACAAGACTTGTAGCAGTTTAAGATGTTTAAGGCCTTAGAAGGCTTAAGCAATGTGCACTCCCCGGAAGATTCCTAACATCCTAAATTGTCTAAGCCACTGGAAGAGCTGATAGATCATAAACAGCTTAAGATATTCTGAGGGTTCAAAGCTTATTTGGAGTATAGTCTGCCCGTAATCACTTTAAGCAATTAGCAAGCCTTTAGGTTTTTAGAGGACTTCAAGCAAGTTATCCATCTTTAGAGCTTAGTTTAAGGGGATACCAAGCTAAATTGTTCTTATTTAAGGAACATGAAGCTCTGTGTTCTGGAACCTGCTGTTTACCTTCCAGAGGATTCCTGCATGTTGCTTGGTATGGTTGGAGCCAGGTAAGTGAAGGATACCATGGGGTGGTGGCAAGAGTTTGAGTGAGAAGAAAATCAGTGAAAATTCAGGAAATTCTTATTTGGTCTATTTCTGCCTTGTTTATTCCAGGCTATTTGGCCTGAGTGGTATATTCTTATTCACATAAACATGCCTTTTTTCCCAGTAGTGCTAAAACTACTATATAGTACACTGTATGACAGGCAGTCTTACCAGTGTTGCAGGAGTAAATCTTAACTCAGGGTCTTCTTTGCACAAGTCTTTTGTCCATCTGCTTACAATAGTGCATTAATTCAAATATTTTGCATTTAATGATGGCCTCAGTGTGCCCCCTCCAAACTGGGATATATCTCTTCAAAGTAGCTGATGTCTAGTTACCACATCAGTAGCACAGAAATCGTATTCAGGACTAAGAAGGTTCCCCTTATTCTCTCAGGTACAACTTACAATTTCCTATGTCACTCAGTGTTGTAAAATAGCTCTGAGAAAAGCTGCTTTAAAAAACTGTTGTGGCATTTCTGTAAGAGAATTTGTATTGGCATGAAGGCTGTCTGTGAGAGACTTTCCTTGTCCTTATTCTCAACACAGGTTTTGCTGTGTAGCTTTGTGTCCCTTAAGGGCAGTGCTCTCAGCTTCAGTATTTGTACTTGAGTCCCAAGGTAATCAAACATCCAGACTTTCATACAAAATTCTCTCCTTTACTCTGTCATTGACTTGGTGCTTAATTTCCGTTTATCACTCCTGTTGGCGGTGTTGGAAGACTGATTCTTAATTTAAGACATTCTCCCTTGGAATGTAAGACAAATTCCTCGTAAGTGTTCTGTTGGTGTGTCGATATCATGAGACTCCTTATCTGCTACATGCAAACTGCTAGACAGGTGTCATGGTTTAACCACAGTTAGTGAGAAGCACCACACGGCCACTCACTCACTCCCCTCTGGTGGGACGGGAGAGAGAATCAAAAGAGTAAAAGTGAGAAAACCCATGGGGTGAGACAAGGACAGTTTAATAAATAAAGCAAAAGCTGTGTGTGCAAGCAAAACAGAGCAAGATAAGGAATTCACTCACTCTTCCCATTGGCAGGCAGGTGTTCAGCCATGTCCAGGAAAGCAGGGCTCCATCACCAGTAACAGTTACTTGGGAAGATAAAATGCCATAACTCCAGACATTCCTCCCTCCCTTCCTTCCTTCTTCCCCCAGCTTTATATGCTGAACATGATGTCATGTAGTATGGAATATCCCATTGGTCAGTTGGGGTCAGCTGTCCCAGTTGTGTCCCCTCCCAGCTTCTTGTGCACCCCCAGCCCACTCACTGGTGGAGTGGGGTGAGAAGCAGAAAAGGGCTTGACTGAGTGTAAGCACTGCTCAGCAATAGGGAAAACATCCTTGTGTTATCAACACTGTTTTCAGCACAAATCCAAAACATAGACTCATACTAGCTACGATGAAGAAAATTAACTCTGTCCCAGCTGAAACCAGCACAACAGGCAGGTTACAAATGCTGACTCCTGGAAGTCACTTGGGTTTTAGATGTAGTGATCCTGTGGGTCAGAAGAAACCATTCTGTTTGGGTTTTTCCTACTGGGTTAATCTCTCTTTGAAGTATCTAACAGCTTAGCTGACTGATGACTCTCTTCCTTAGCTACAATGTCACATTTTTGCCCAAGGAAGATGACTGTTAGAGGTATGCCTTCTATCTAATTCTTATCCAGTGGCTGCAAGAGCCTGGACTATATCCAGCTTCAGTTGCCCACTGGCGTGCAGAACAAACTGGTGCGTGTTCAAGCTGTTGAGACAGAAGTGTTACTAGCTATTGATGCCTCCAGATTTATAAGGCTGACCTCATTTAAATGGTGTGAGTTTGAACAGAGCCTCTTCAAAAATCCCACTATTTAACCTAGCTGGCAGGACTGCACAGTCAAGTAAACGGGGCCAGTCGTCTTGCATAGTGTTCTGAGTTGAGCTGGCATCCTCCCTGAAGCAGGCACGCAGCTACCAGCTGCACCAAGCTGTTTGTTGTTCTGCTTCTGCAGCACCTTTGGCAATTCAAGAAGGTGTCAGGATGTGTTTCTGCATGGTTGCTGGTTTCCAGGTGGGCAAAGCTTGCAGGATTCTGGAAAATTAGCTGGCTGTCTCAGTACAGGGAGTAAAAATGCACCTGCTGCTAGTTGCAGAGAAGAGGTGACCTTTACATTTTTCTTCTGAATGTGATGAATGGGATAATTTTGCACATCACTTAAATGTCTGTGTGGTTGTTAATTGTAAACTGCAGGTATTGGGTTCTGTGTGACTTACCTTGTTAGGAATTCTTATACTCAGTCTCATGCTCTTCCCCTGGCTGGTCATACATAGGCTGTGCTCCCAGGCTGTGCTCTGAAACAGGTTGGTGCCAGTGAAGCTGCCACCTCTTCCTTGGTCAGGGAGAATTAATGCTCAGCAGAGCTACACCAGGAATCCCATTTGCTGGTTCCATAGAATTTGCACTCCAGCCAGTTTTCACTTGGATTTGTCTCTGAATGTGGTTAATTGCCTGCACAGAAAGCTAAATATTTATGAAGCAGGGTGTTAGAAATTATTGTTTTACTATCTGGGCAGCTGCTGGGAGTGCCGAACTTTGCCTTGTACTCACAATACCATTGCCTAGCTAATCATGGGAACCAGGGATGGGCTTGCTGTGCTGATCATCACACGCTGACAGAAGAGATAATGAGCTGCTGACGAGGATGCATCTGCAATCGGGCGAGCGTTGCATTGCATGAGATACTGTGTGCTGCTTCTTCCTTCCCAAACTAGGACAATGGATTCTTGCTCCTTAGCACAGCGTCACCTTGCTCTCTGTAACTCATTCTATATTTCCTTGATACAGTTTAATGGTTTAAGAAAGGGAGGAAAACACATCTTGGGGAATGTGAATCCTTTGTAAACTTAACCTGGTTTTGTATCCTTGCTTTTAGTGATCTTGAATGGACAGTATATTTGAGAAACCAATTTTAAAGAGTAATTTATTTTGTGGAGAAAGCAAACTTGGACAGCATGAAAATCAGATATTCACCTAGCTCTGTGCTGCATGGTATCACTTCGCAGCTAGTCTTCTCCACATTGGACTTGCCACAATCTTTATGCAGGTAATGGGGTTGTGCTGATAGTTTTAGATGGGATTGCAGGCAGCAATGTGGTAATCAAAGTTTGACTCGGTGCTATGGCAGACAAGTGTGCTACTGTTGGGCCTTTCCATGCAGCAGGATTTGAAGGAGGAGAGCAGTGCATTTGCCCATTGCTGCTCCCTTCTTCAGTATTGCAATAGTTTAAGTGAAAAGACAGTGCAGTTTATGCCTTCCTGGACACATGCCCTACTTGCAAATTATGTTTTTTGTCTTGCCATCTTGCTGCTGAGCTGTATTGTTATGATATGTTATGAGTTGGGGAATTTTTGTCCTAATCCCTCTTCCTCCTCAACTCCCAGTTTTGGATATGTCAGCTGGGGGTTATCCAGATGTCGTAAGTCAGTTTGTGGTGACCTGTGCTTTGTCAGTTTACTTTTCAAATACTGGTTAAGCCAATGCAGTAAATCGTATTTCAGCTTTTTTTTTGTCATGTATGAATAATTTTGTCATTAATTCCCTAGTTTTTTCAGGGGGACATACCTGAGCTGTGTAGGTAATACCTCCATGCAGAGGGAGAGGCTGTGCTGCCTGATTTGTTGGCTCTTGGTATATAACAGGCTCCATTCTGAATCCTTACTAGACTTTTTGCAAATCATGCAAGTCTGTGCCCTTCATTCTCTCTATGCTCCTTAATAATAAGAGCTGGACACAGGCGTGAAGGAAAAGTCCATCTTGGAACAGATTCCTGCTGGGAAAGCCAGGCTGTGAGCAGCTCTTAATTTAACAAAGCTAATGGAAATTTCCAGGGAGGGCTTAGAGAGCTTAGTGACAGCCATAAAAAGGAAGAAAATAAGAACTTGACTAAGTGGACTTCACTGTCCATGACTGACGCAGTGTGGAGAATTGCAGTTTTTCACGCTGAAGCCTTGGGCAACAAATGTCCTCTTTACTGCACCCGTGTCCAAGGGGCAACATGGTCCATGCTACACAGAGCTTCTACCTTATGCCTTGGAAAACGCAAAGTGCTTCCAGCATTTCCATATCTAGAGTTTGATGGAGCAGAAGTTAAATGCTTACATTACCTGAAAAATATTCATTTCTCCAGTGTAAGCTCTGCTTCTGTGAAATGAGTAGTCAGGCCTTGATTTGTAAATCTCCTGGGAAACGTGCTGTGAAAGGCTTGCTAATTTACAAAATTCAAGGAATATTTTGCGATAGGAGTTAAAAAAACCTTAGGCTTTCTGAAAAGGGAGATTGCACTGTCTTAAATAGGTGTGGTTAAAGCAGTGCAAATCTTTAAGCTTAATTGAAAATCTGATTGAAACCAAGGTAATTGTGGTTATCACATGCATCTTGTTGTGTACTTAAGTTGGTTTAAGGTGCAATTATGTGATCAAGTTTTTAATACAGGTGTGGTCTTAAAACTGTCACTTAACCCATACAAAAGCAGCATTTCTTTGATTAAATCTTTGCTTATTAAGAAGGGAAGTGATGATCTTCGTATAAAAGATAGTGCCCAATCAGTTCCCTCTGTTAAGCTCAGATACTTGCTTTCCTTACTGTACCTTGATGCAGCCTGAAACATCTCTTCTGTAGCCTCAATCAATCATCCGTAGGCTAAAAGATCTAATGGGGGGCAAACTGGATATTGGTCTTAGGGCTGTGGAGACACAGACATGGGTTCCACATCAGAGAGAGGCAGATGCATGCAAAAGAGAAAAAAGATCGTGCTGAGAGCTTTATCACTTGAAATCTTTTGCAAGAGGTGCAGTTGGGAGAGGGTAAGTTGATTAGCTGGCCAAGGGAAGGGTCTGCTGAAAGGTAGCAGTGAGGATGCTGGCTGCTGCAGTAGGGAGCTCCAGCTGTTTATTCTGAGCTGCTTTTTTGGCCCTGCAGAGAGACACACTCAGTCCAGACTAAAAAGCCAGGTTGAAGTGGTGCTGAGGATATTGAACTCCCATCACTGCCAAGTCTAGTGACCTTGGCTCAAGCCTGTTCATCAGTGTTCCACAGTCATCAATGGGAGGCAGTGGCACCAGCTGCTGCAGGTCCTCCTTCTGGGAAAGAAAAGTCCTTGATTCTTTGGCAGTAAATGAGTAGTTAATAGCACCCTGGCAGTGAAACTGTATTGATAAATGGCAGTGTTTAAAACCAATGTGCAAAGTCACGTATTAAATGGAATGGCTGTTGATTTTACCGTCCAGGGAAAGGTGCAAATTGACAGTGGGGAGTTAGAATGGGCTTTCCTGTCCAACAACCTGCCTGTATAGCAGTGAGCCTCTGCAGAAGAGGTAGAAGCAGGGATGGGAGTTTTTAATCTGGTGTACTGCTTGTCAGCTTGGTACCGTCATGCTTTTGTAGAAATGAGATGAATCAGACTCCAAGAAGTGTGTGTATGTGCAGGAGATGAGCTTTCTGCGTAGTACAGAAACAGTGTTTTGGGGGGAAGAGAGGAAACACAGTATTGCCAACTCACATTTTGCCCTAGGGAAAGTTTTGCAGTCTTCTGGTTTCTTGTCTTGGGAGGTGGCGAGCTGTCAAAGACAAGTAGGGCACACAGAGCGTCTTGGCAAGGAATGCCAGTCGTGTAGGTGGCTGTGAGGACTGTGCCTGTACTTTGGAAAGCGTGAAGAAGTGTGGAAGGAGGGGGAGAAGAGCACAAGTCAGTTTAGCTCTGTTGGATCAGAGCTGCAGACACCAAGCAAACTGGACTTTCAATGGAAATTTTGACTACCAGGTCAGAAAGTCTCGCTTGCCTGGGGAGTGTGCTAATTTGCAGACAGCCCAGTGTGACACTACGTCTCAGCATATTAGGCAGGAGATGGAGCAGCCAGAGGCACTGGCACAATTTCAGTGACAGGTTACCACCTGTGAATAAACTCTGAAGCCTTTGTAAATCAGCATCTCCCTGGCAGCTGTTTTTATGGGGTATAATGCAATGCAGGGCTAGCTCAGCACAAAAACAGAAATAACAAACAAAAACCCAAAAGTGATGACTGAATACTTTGTGTAGACTCCATGCGTAGTGTTGTTGACCTAATTTTCTCCAGCTTTCGGCCTTGATCCCGACCTGGGGTGCTGTCACGCCAGCAGCCTAGCCCCAGGCCTGCAGCACGTGCATCTCTCCCATTGCAGCATGCTCTCAGCTGGGGTTCTTGCCAGTTCTGCTGAGGCATCTCATTACAGAGACAACAGCTTGTATATATACGTAAAACACCACGTTTGTGCCTGAGCCATAACCAGCTGCCAACTACTTGGCCTGAATCCTTCCTTCAGATTATGGGTCTGCCCTTAGTTCGTGCTCTGAGACTGCCTGTGCTCTGATGCAAGTCCAGCTCTTCAGACACAATTCTATCTGCACAGGACTTTTTTTTTTTTTAACTTGCTTTGTGATGACCACTGCACAGCACTGTTAACTCTCCACCTAGCACCATCAGGGGCAAATCTGCAGTCCAGCAGCCATGTGGTGGTACACAGCACTGTTTCAGAACTCACAAGAGAATTGATGTGTCAGCATGGTGTGGCAAAACACCATATAGAAAGGCACTCTCATGCTAGTGCAGCCTGTAGTGCTTTTGGAGGTGGGAGTACTCCATGCCACCTTGGACTGCCCAGTGCGTGCCTGTCCTCTGGCATTCCTGTTTGGCACAGAGTAAGCTGGGTTTGCTCTTGTTCTCTTCCAGTTCTGAGAGCTGTTGAACATCAGAAATTCTGGGGGATGCACTTATAGCATTCTGGTTATGGTGGTTTAGTTTCTGTGATTGTCAGCAGTTTCAGCAATGATGTGATGATTAGCAGTACACTGTTAAACTTCCCTATTCCTCTGAAGTGATTAGCCAGCCCTGGCTTTGTGTATCTTTCTGGGAAATGCACTGTGAAAAGCTGTCCTGTTAAACCTCATAGAATTAGCTGTAAAATTAAAGTTTTAGACTTTCTGGACACACACATAGTTGATCCAGTATATACTCTTTTGTGGAAACTTATTAAAAACTATCCTCTACATCTGCCTTTGCTCCACAATGACTGTCAGTGGGAAAGCTGTATAGAGATTTACTTACAGGTAGAATGAGAACCATTTGTGAAGAAATTAAACGTTGAATAAGAGCAGTGTTTTCCTTAGCAGTACCTATTGCAGGAAATGCTGGCAGGCACCACAGAGAAAACGTGCCTTCTCACTCCAGTTCTTTGTTTAGTCACCTGGAGTTAGGGCAGCCTGATTTTGTACACACAGTTGTGCGTCTTCATTTCCTGAAAATCTCTCTGCTCCTGTTGCTGTGCCTCTGTGCTAATACTGAAATGAAATGAACGGGATATTCCAGGGCCATGTACAGGGCTCCATGTTTGCAAGGGTGTTTATGGTGATGAGCCCTTTTAATGAAAACATGAACTGAGCTCAATCTGCAGTTTCTCTAGGGCAGGAGTCAACACTGTCCTTCATGTTGTGGGAATGCGATGTGTGCTGGCTGGAAGAGTGTTCTGCCATTCTAATATTTTTTCCTTCTTTGGTGTTTTAAGGGCCTTAAACTCTGGAGTTGAGTACCACTGGGACCAGCTGAATGAGAATGTCTTCACTGTGCATTCCAGCAGCAGGAGCACTGAGCGGCCTGGGTGAGTCTCCTGGGTGTGGGTTGGAGACCTGATCCTTTCTGCTGGTTTTGTTACGTCTGACAGCACCACTTCATCTTTCTTCCCTTCACACTGGTAACTTTAAATATGCAATTTTTCCCTCCTTTGGTGCTGCCAGTGATAGTGAAGTACATGTGTCACTCGTAAGCAAGCTGCGGGAGGAACGTGGGTCTCAGTGCATCAAAAACGCCATGGAAAGTAAATGGTCTGTGGAGGATAACTGAAGAATGGAGGGTTTCACAGAAATGCTTGCAAATCTGTTAGGTGGTCCTGGTGACTGATTTTCATCCCTTTAGTTTCTGGTCACGGGACAGTTGTTTCTCAGCAATAAACTTTAAAAATAAAGCTAAATCCCTTGACAGCGCTATTGGCTGCTTCATCCAGTCTGTCCAGTGATGCAGACGTTAGTGACTCTAAACACAAGGGTGATGCAATACCTTGCTTCTTGCCTCAGTGACAAGTACTCCATAAGCCAGCTGCTCTCAGCAAGAGAGCAACAGTCTTTGTTTCTGAATTGTGAGCTCCAGGATCCCAAGGAAGTTAGGAGCTGGTGTACAGGGCAACATCTGTGCTGTCCTACAGCCTTGGTCTGGTTGAGGGTGAAAAATAAGCAGTAGAGGTTCTTTACTCTGCCAGGTGAGTGGGTATTGCCACTAACATTTTTTGCCAACACATATTGGTCTTGTAAGATGGGTTTAGGAGCAGCTTGAAGACAGAAAATCTGCTCAAGAACTAGCTCAAAGAGAGAGGAAGAAAGGAATGGCAGGTTTCCAAATCTTATGAAAAAAGGTTGTGAACGAGGCAGTCTTTCCTAGAATCTCTTTACCATTCTGGGCACTTAGAGCCAGAGGTCAGTTTTGGACAAAGCATCCAAGCATTGTCAAGATTCAGCTCTCGTAGGGTCCGTACACTTCAACTGTTCAATTTGGAGAAGCTAATGAGCCTTGAGGCGGTTCCTGTTGTTTGCTTTTGAGAAGAGCCAATTTCTCTTGTCCAACTGGAATGGGTAGAAATGCCTGCTGGAGTGCATTCATGTGTGATGCTGACAAACTAGGAGGTCCGGAGGAGGGAAGGGATATAGGCTGCGTCCTTGGGAGTTAAAACTGCCCTGCCAAAGTGCAGAGGGAGGTTGTGTGTTTATGGTCCTGCGCTGCATGTCGTGTTACCCACTCAACTCAGTGACCCCGAGACAGAGTTGTTCTGCAGGCTTAGAGATGCTGCAGGGATATCTATCCATGCCTGTCAGATACGCTGCTTCTGTGGAAGGGTGAGTTGACTCTAAGACTCTGTTGGCTTAAAATTCGAGAGACTAGCCTGCTGAGGCTGGAGAAGGGTGTCTCTGTATGTGTAAATACATGCAGGTCATAATTCTCTCCAGTCTCATCTGCACAGGGGCTAGAAGGTGCCTGGTTGGAGTGGAGGCAAGAAGAGGCTCAGGTGGATGCTTCAGTCTTGCTGGGGCATGTTATCTCCAATGCTCCTTCCTGGTCTTATTTGTTTTTCTCTCTTTTCAGAACCAGCAGAGCCACATGGAGGACAGACAGGGACATGGGCCTCATGAATGCCATAGGCCTGCAACCCCGAAACCCCCCCACCTCTGTGACTTCGCAGGGTACCCAGACCTTGGCACCTCAGCTGCAGAATGCCGAGACTCAGACAGAGAGGGAGGTACAGGAGCAGGAATCCGCCTCTGCAGGGACTGGGGAAGGTAGGAGCAATGATTTATCTGATAGAACTTACCTGGTGAATGAGGAATTTCCACATAAGTTCCACGCCCTATCAATGCATTTGGATACTCCTGTTATCTCTTCAGCAAAGATTTCTCCAGCCTAATTTGCCTGTAGCCAGGCCAGGATGATCAGGAGAGTGAAGCTGTCCATATGAATAGAGAAGTTGTCTTTTTCACGTGCTTTTAGAGGGCAAAATGAACTCTGCTCCAGATAGTTGTGTCTTTGTAGACCCAGCTGTACTGGCCTCACTTCTCACAAATCTCCTGAACTCTAACCATCCGTAAGGCTGCAAACTGTTAAGAATTACCCTTTCTGCCCCAGTGTTAGAGTTTAGCTTGGTCCTTCAACCTCTCTATCTAAAACCTGTGCAGGCTTCATAAGCTCAGCATCTGAATGCAAAATAAAATACTGTAAATCACTTCTTGCAAAGCGGGTATGACTATTCCGATTAGTCTGATCCGTGAAGGCTGAGATGAGTGTCCAGCTCAGCTATTAAGAAATGTTTCTATAGTGTTTTCCAGGCCAGGAAAAAATATAAATATGTAAAAAGCTGGAAGCAGCTGATGTGCAATTCCTGTATGATGAGATAAGGTCACTGATCTTTTGAAAGCATGATGATTTTGTCCAGGTTTCTTGTCTCTATACTGTAGCATGTTGCTTGAATCCAACTCTGAAAGCATGGCTAGGAAGGAGCTAGACAGAATATACATTGGAAAGACAGAAAATCAAGGAGACAGTGTTGAAGTTATTGGTTCATGACGAACCTGCTTGCCTTTGGGAAGCAGCTCATGACACGCCTGTTTGTGCCTGTATGCTTGCTTGTGCTCTGTCACTCTGAAAGCTGCTTTTTGGCATGTGACTCTTCCATGGTTTCTGCTGTGCAGCACCCAGCATATGTGATAAGGCTTTGTGTTTCTCTGATCTTGGCTGTTCTGTTCAAAGTTAAGGGGCAGATTCCTGACCTGTGGGGTTTCCCGTCTGCTTATCTCAGCTGAGCTGAGATTAACCTTTCTGGAAGGTTAGTACTTTTGAGGGTTGTATGAATAAGGCTGCAATGTATGATGTCTGGACAAATGCTGAACTTGTGGGAACTGGTTCTTCCACTGAAAGTGGTATGCAGACTGAGAACAGAGTACGCTGTGGGACCTTCTTGCATCAAGACCGCGACAGGTGATGCTGCAGGCTTGGGAGTCTTTCCCTGCTCTGTTAAACCAGTGGAGTTCTCCAGTGCTGCTTCTCTCTGCTGCTGTTCTGCAATCTTCTCAAGGTTTCATTATCTCATTCTTTCTAATTAACCTTTCAGTTTTCAGATCTAGATCATGGTTTTTAACTAGACCATTAATGAGATGAGGAAGGGTTCAGCAGCAGAATGGATACTAGACCATTAATGAGATGGGGAAGGGCTCAGCAGCAGAATGGATAAATCAGATGTGATTCTGAGTAATGTAAAGTGTTTTAGTTATCACCTCATCGAGGGACTGGGTAGACAATGAAGCAAAACCAAAAAATGCCCCTGAATGTTTAAAAAAAAAAAAAAAAAAGGCTAGTGCTACCCCCAAGAGTGGGTTTCTGTCCTATGTCCTGTCAGCCCCACAGTTTGGGGAATTCTGGCTCAGGGCATTTCTTACAGATATGTGCTTACCATACCAAAAAAAAAAAAAAAAAAAAAAAAAAAAAAAAAAAAAAAAAAAAAAAAAGCAGAATTGCATCAGAAATCTAATTAAGTTCTGTGTGGGTATAAATAGTTTCCTTTTCTCATGCAAAGCTCTGCGGGGACTTTGCTGTTCTGTCTGATTATCTTTGTACCTCCTTTGGAGGAATGAGTATATGATTACTCTGTTAGAAGTGAGTCCCTGTAATATCTGTATCTTTTTGTTTTGCAGCAGTTGATAGCTGCCTTGTGAACTCTGCTCCCAAGCCACACATAAACCAAGGGAAGTTAGAGTTGAGAGGGAACTAGGAGAGGTACCAAGAAATGCCTAAAACAGTGTTTCAGCTGTCTCCTACTTTCCTTTAAGCTGACAAACATAGTGGAAATAGTGATAGAGTTGTAGCTTTGAGGCACTCTTAATTAGAAACAATCTGTTAGGAGTTATACTAATATATATACACTATATACATACTATATACTATACTGTGATTCTGTGATACTGTGCTTTCACTTGCAAACAGAGAGGCATGATGGGGAAGGGATCTGGATTCAACTCGCAAATTCAATCTCGCTTAACAACCAATAAAAATTCCTAATGAGATTTAATGGCCAAAGCTTTAACTTTTAGAAATTGTAATTTCCAGTTCAGACTGGGTCAGGCTGTGGCTGCCACTTGTTCAGGCTGCTGGATCTGTGGAGTAGAGTGCAAGTGGCAGTGACTGCCAGGGACTGCAACTGTGCAAAAGGTGCTGCAGGCTGAGGGAGGGGGACCTTTGCAGAGCTGCAGGACATTTGTTTGATAGTGTTCCCATGCTGTCCATTTCCATCACGTCCAGCTGCTTTCAGAGGTTGCAGCAGACACTTCTGAGAGGGAAAAGGGTTGTGAAATGAAGGCTTGGGTGTGTGGGATTCAGTCTGTTCAGAGTGTTGATATTGAAAAGACAGCGCATGCAAGTGAAACTTTTCTGGTGTAAGTAAAGCATCCTGAGGATAAGTGGAGTCAGTATGCCTGCGTGTGATGTAATTTAATCTGAGACATTAGGAACGTGTGTTGGGAGGCTGTATGGGCAGGAATACCGTCCCCAGCTGAGCCTCATGAATGCTAAAAAGAAGCATGTTGTTTTACATTATCTGAACACATTCTTGCAATGCTGTTGTCTGGTGTGATGTGACTTTTGTACGATCAGTGTGGAAATGGGAATGAGGACAGTAGGGATCAGCTTCCAGATCTGCCTCATTCACTGTAGATCTCTCTTAGCCTTTCATCTGCCCATCTATCTGTAAAATGTGCATCATATGTTCTGCAGAACTGCAGATTTCTGTTTCTCTTTAGTTCTCTGAAAAGCACTAACTAAAAAATAGAATCAGGTTCTGGAAGCATGTGCTATGCAAGATGTGTGAGCTGCTCCAAGTACATGGCTCTCTTGGGATTAAATCATGAGGACTACTTTTAAACTATCACTAAAAAAGTAAGTTTCACTTCTATGAATCACCAAGGCAAGATATTGCTAAGAAATTTGTTATAAGTCAAAGCAATTGTGTCTTTTCTGAGTTCTGTGCGGTTGTTTGGATTAACTACCTCAAAAAGGAAACATGCTTCTGAGCTTGGTTGGGAAGAAAAGTAACTGGTAGTATTTCTTCTGGCACCAAGGGAGATGTGATTATTCATAGCTGCTTATGCCGTGCTGTGACCCTTCCTTTCCTATTCTTATGCAAAGAGTGAATTAATTTAAAGTGCTGATATTTTTATCTTTGAGCATCTGAATTAGTAGGTCAGCTCACACCTCAGAGCTATTATTCTGTGTTCTCTGAAGACTTGGATATCTCTGCAGTGCTTACTCTTATTTCTAATTTTGAAGCTTTGTTTGCAAGCAAGCATGGGTACTAACTACTGCTGGTTTTAGAAAGAGGACAGCTGAAAATAGGAAAAAATTCAAGAGCGATGTCAGTATATCTCACAGCCACAGAGGAGCCTGATCTCATCATTGGTTCTGTGGGCTTTGCTTTTTAGTGGGTGTGTGCCATCCATGCCCAGGGATAAACAGGTTGTACTCCCTGTAAGTACTTCATAGACGACTTAATTTAAGAGTGGAAATGCTTCTGCCTTATGCCCAGCTCCACTGAAAGTTTGCCAGATGTTTCACCTTTGTAGTCTTCCGTGTCAAACTCTTGACTTGCCAGAGTAGCATGTCAGAGGACTTGTAAGGACAGGTGTGTTAGCTAGGGAGTATTTTGTTAAATGTTGGAGCCAGTCAGCTAGATTGACAGAAGCCTTCTGGTCTTCGGGATAATAACTCTCAAGAATAATGTTTTGTGTCTGTGTTTGGGATAGATGGGGTTTTGGACCTCTGGGAAGGTCACTTTGGTTAGAGTAGAAAAGGTTTGTAGGAGCACAGCACTGTGGACACAACAGCAATGCTTACTTGTATTGCAGAAGAGAACCATGGATGATGCTTTTCTGTCCTGTCAGGCACAGAACTTGTGTCTCTGTCCAGAAGAAGATGCAAGACTGTCTCAAGATTGCTTCCTGCTCTGCGATGGATTCTGGTACAGGGTCAGCCTAGGTGGGGAACAAATTGGCAGCTGTTATGCTCACGTTGGTACTTCACATACCGGAGCTGGTTGGCTCAGTTCTTTAGACTTTGTCTGTAGTGCTCTGTAAGGTTTTTCTATTTTTCTGACTCTAGAAGATGGACTTAGAAGAATGAGAGCTTAAGATAAAGGATTTTACCGGTTCTGGGAGATCAGAATGTAGTTTTGAGCAAAAAATAAGAGAAGAGGAATTGCCTTCTCTGTATGGAGAATTTAGATGAGCTGTCGCTTGGCCTGCTTGTCCAGCAGAAGCTCAGGTTCATGCTCTGGGTATGCCTGAACCCTTGGGAGTTTGAAAAAAGTGTCATGAGTATGGTGTTTCTCTCTGTCCCGGTTCTGTTCAGCCGGTGGAGCAGGGAATGGGGTTTGGCCACTGCAGCAAGTTGAAGCTTCTGTCAGTCTGAGGTGTGGGGTTTATGGCATTGCTGCTGTTTTGGGTAAGTGCCTGCGTGCACGCTCTGAACCTCCACCAAATGGAAGTTAGCTTCTTTCACTTGCACCGAGCATTAATGTAGTCTGCATTGGCAGCCTGATGAAAGAAGGCATGTGGGAGTCACCAGGCAGTGGAAACGGGCTGGATGTGAATCTGTGCTGTGGCTCGGCTCGAGGTGAATTGCGCAGGAAGCTTCCCTCTGAACTAGTCAGCCAAAGCCATTGTTGAGGGGTGGAAGAGGGGAGGACAACCCCGAAAGCAGAGGTGCTTTGTTGGCTGCTTGAATGGTAGGGCTCACTTCTGGCCCTTGTCTTTCTGGAATTTCCAACACTGCTGGATCTCTGTGCTTGTAATTTGAAGGGTTGTGACTTGCTGATTTCTGCTGTGGTGTCAGCCCTTGCCTGTTTTCTGAGTAAGAAGCTGCCTCAACTGGAAATTCAGCTGTGGCACATGGTAGTTAAGGGGCAGGGAAGAGCAGGAGGTGCTGTGGTGTGCGCTGCCTGCATGGACTCCTCCAGTGAAGCACGGATTTGGGATGCTGAGGAGCATTGGCTGGGCATCCTTGCTGATGCACAGTCCAATGCTCCTGTATTGGGCCAGTTCATAGTAAGTGGTCTGTCAAGAGCGGAGCGCCTGCTGTTCCAAGACTTGTGTAGAGAGGGCTGCCTGGCACGCCTCTAAGCCAGGCTGTGCATCTTGGCTTTCTCCAGCTGCCTCTCTGGCCTGGCCAAGATGGTTGGTAACAAAGTGCTTACAACTGTGCCCTCAGAAGGAAGCGATGACTGGATCCAAAACCATGCTTCTCAAACCTTCCACCTACTTCTGCTCATGATTAAGGCTTCAATATCCCCTGGCACACATGTTTTTCACACTGAAGTTTCCAGTCTAATAGCTGTCTCTGTTCTGGGTCTTTGTGCTGGCCAGACAGGTTCCTAGTTCATGCATCAACCACATCCTAGTTCATGCACCAGCCACGTCCTGAGCAGGATTTCTCTGCTAAAGCTGTGGGTCAGGCTCTGCCCAGGGGGTGTTCTTGATCACTCCTTTAGGCTCTGCTGCACATTCCCATGTGGTCACTGGTGTCTCTGTGGTCTCACTGATGCTCTAATCAAGGAGCTATGTAATTGCTTTATTTATTCTGGATATAGCAGGCTTACTACATTCCTAGCAGAAAGGGATGTATTCTACTTGTGAAAATTAGATTTGCCCTTAATGTCAATGCTGTTTCTACAGCAGAGCAGTATGTCAGCAGACTTGCTTGAAGGTGAGATTAGCCGTGCCCTGTTGTGGAAGAAGCTGGCAGTGTTTGATGCAAGTGCTACTGAGCCCATGAGGAAAGGGAAAAAGCTGTCACTGACTGACTGCGTAACATGTTAACAGCTTTAACTGTCTTGCTTTTTTAAAAAATAACCTGTGCAGTGGCATAGTGTAGACTATGCTGAGTGCCCCAGCTCCCATGTTGGGTACATGATCTCCACTCCACAGCCCCAAGCAATTTTTGGCTTCCTAGTCAGTGCGGCACTTTGTTTTTTATTGTGCTTTAACTCCTGCCTACATCTAGCCTTGTTGACATTTGTATTCATTTCCTGGGTGCCAGGAGGAGCTCATGGCTTTCTCCTCTCGTCTAATCAGCACTGCAACTGCTTCACAGAGCCGCAAGTGAGATTTATCTCTTTAATAAGAATCATCAGGATCCTACTGTGTAATGATTCTAGCAGTTTGTGATTACAGATTGTTTTCTCCACATGGTTTGGGTAAGGTTTGTAGCAAAAGGAGGATGCTGGGAAACAACTGGATGGGACCTTCCTGCCATGGGAATTGCATCTTCTGTGTGGACTATTTCTCTGTGAGATTTTGTTCTTCAAAAGTAATCTTCAGCAACCAAGGCATCTAATGATGGTTCCCTCAGAGCTCAGTACAGCCTGGCTATGAAGGGAAGGCTTAGAGATAGACAAAGACTCTAGAACTTAAGAGATGTTTTTTGCGTTCCTCAAAAGATATCAGTCAAGGGGAGCAGGAGCCTACACACTTGATCTTTTTTTGATCAGAGATTATGTGGAAGCACACATAGTGTTCTGTAGCTGCTGTCTGCTTTTGGCCAGCTGCCTATGTCCTCCCTGATTCTGGGGAAATTGCCGTCGTGTCATCTGCCTGGGGTGTTCTCAAACAGGTGAAGCAGGAAGGGCCGCAGGACTCTCTAACGAAATGGTGAAATGTTTGGTTTGTTGCAGTGCAAACTGAGGTTTTTCTTCATGCCCCTGTGGGACTGGCTGGACTGTCTGTGCAGCTGTGAGAAAACACACTCCCTCTTTGACTCCTCTTTTTTCCCCAGCTGTATGGCTAGATAAGAGCTGCTTCTCCAAGGCTTGGACATGCAAGTCTGTGAGGGATACCTGTGTTTGCAGGCAAGATCTTCTTGACAGAGTTCAGTGCCTGTGTTTGGCACTTTAGCAAAAGTTATGGAAATAAAATGTTGGGCTCCCTCTGGAACAAAACCCATCTTCTGTCCCAGCATGCGCACACTGTGTGATGCATCTACGCAGCATGCTTTCTCTTTGGGTTGTGGTTTGCCTTGTGCATCAAAGTTGCTTCTGCTTTCTCTTGCAGGTGAAGGTCCAGAATATGGGGCCAGTGGGGAGGATGCCCTGAGTAGGATCCAGAGGCTGATGGCAGAAGGCGGCATGACCGCTGTGGTCCAGCGGGAGCAGAGCACCACCATGGCGTCCATGGGCGGCTTTGGCAACAACATCATCGTGAGCCACCGGATACACCGGAGCTCTCAGACTGGTGCAGAGTCCACTGGAGCTGAGGGCACGTCAGCACAGCAGTCCACCTCACAGCAGCTGGTAGCTGAGCTGGAGGGACAGATCCTTTCAGAGTCTATACAGCTGTCAGAGCATGGCCTGAGCCCGCGGACAGCCCCGAGTGGGAGTGAAGGACAAAGCGCTGGTGATCTGAACCTGCTAGAGCAGGCCCAGTCCTCCATGGACACTGAGGGACCAATTGAATACAGTGACCTAACTAATAATAACCATCTTCCTGACAGTACCAACTTCTATAGTAATGACAGCACCAGTGGGGAGTCGCGGAACAGGTAGAGTTTGAGTCGTGTGTTGGTGCTACCCTTGTACTGCTCAGCAGAGACCTGTACCTCACAGCTGGCCAGGAGCTGGAAGAGTAGGGACATGTGGCTCTGATGGGATGATGGTGGTTCAGAGGGTTTCTCTGTCCTGGGTGAGTGGGAAGGGCTAAGGACTGCAAGGGAAGCCATGGGTAAGCAAGCATACTTAACTTCCAACATTCCCGCTGCTGAAGAGTTAACAGGAATATGAACCATACTTGGCTGCATGTCATGCAGATTTTGAAGCCCCATGGGATCCCCTGACCTCAGCCCTAACCCTGCAATTCGGTCAGTGTCATCCTTTGTAAAGCTTCTTTCTTTTCCACTTTCCTGCCCTTTTATGCCCAGAGGCTGATTCAGTAGAGTGAAGAAAGGGAAGGGGTTCTACAGCATCCTTTTGGAGACAGGCAATCCCACTGGGCAAACCTGGGCGTGATGCTCCAGCTCCATTGCTGGAGTGGAGGAGTCTTCCAGGCCACAGTCCGGCTCCACGGCACAGCACTGCTCCCACCTCAGAGGGTGGTGTTCTGAGACCCATCCTGTCTGCACTGTGGTCTTTTCTGGGAAGAACTGGGCTTAGACAAAACTGGCATGGCTCAGGATCTGCTAACTGGTGGGGATCTTTCCCTTTCAGAGAGTTAGTTTAGTACTTGACAGGAACGTAAGCAGAGCTGCTGTGTAGATAGGTAGAGGGACAGGGGCTATTGCTCTCTAGTCAGGATGCAGTCCACACAAGGGTGTTCTAAGCTGTGCCAATATTAACATGAATGAGCCATCCCAGGGGTTTCATGGTGCCAGGACAGAGCTGCACCTCCTTGGCAGGGGCCAGGAAATGGCTTTCAGCTCCAGGCCAGGGTGTGAGGTATGAGTCTGTGATGTAAGGTGTTGCATGTGAAATCTTGACCTTGTACATGTAGTTTCTAGTGGAGAAATCAAGGCTCTGATATTTTGGTTTTAGTCTCAGATGTGATTTTCCTTTTCGTTTGTAACTCTTCATCCCTAGCAGGCTTGTGGAGGAAGGACGGGGAGACTGTGAGTGCTAACGAGGGAAACACCAAAGATCAATGTCATTAAAATATGACAAACCCTTGCTTGACCTACTGTCTTAATTTGTGTGATGGTTGTCTCTGTGTTCAACCTTGGGATGGGAACATCCAGCTCAGAAGCTCCAGGTAGTTTACAAATGTCAGATGATGACCACGTCCTTCCCAGGAGGAAGCAGGCTCAGCCTTGTGAGTTGGAAGCCCAAAACTGGGAAACAGTGAGGAGCATTTGAGAATCTTGATTGCAAGTGGCCTTTTAACAAGTCTGGAGGTGAGCAGGCACTTCTGTGTTTCCCATCATTCAAGAACTGCATTGGGGAGAAAAGGGAGCATTTCTACGTGTCACTGTCTTTCTTGGGCAAGCAGACAGTGGTCTGCCTTTCTGACCTCTCAGAGCAGAAAAGAGGCACAGTATCTGTCTGTTCTGGATAAAGGAATGCCCTGGTGTTACCACTCTGAGGTGAGGGATGCTTCCTCTCCTGTCTGAACACTTGCTGGCAGCTGCTGTGCTCCTGCCCAGCTCCTAGACTCTGCAAAGACATTACAATAAATAAGGCTGTCATTAGGCAGCACTCAAGCTCCAAGTCAGAAGAGTCTGTTAGAGAACATTAAGCAAATCTTCTCTTAAATCACAGCCTGGAAATGAACCTTAAATCAGATCAGCTGCTGCCAGGCCTCATTGTGGAGTGTTAATGAGGCTCTGAAACCTGCCCTGAGCTAACCACGTCCCTCATCTGACAGGAGAGCAGCCTGAAAAACGGGATTCCCTTGTGCGGTGAGGAAGGTTTCATGCATCCTTGTATTGCCTCAGCGTGGGGTGGCCTGAGGATGTGCTGGCACTCAGGATTCCTCAGCTGAAGACTTGGGCAGACAGGGTAGTGCAGGTCTAGGCAGAGCTGTTTACTGCTCTGCTTGAAAACAAACTAAAACAGAGTCAGGAAAAAAACTGCTTCTGCTTCATCTCAGCCTGGCATCTCTTCCTCACTCTCCCTGCACAATTCCTGGAAGAGCCTTGAGGGCTGTTCTCAGTAGATGTGTTGCAGAGCATTTACAGATGTCCATTTCCATAGCCAGAGCCAAGCTTCCTGCAGAGAAATTTCTGTTGCGGTCAGAGAAGGGTCTTCTGGGATGCCTCACTCTAGCATTGGCAGATCCTCACAGGCCTGGCATGCACCATTGCCGGGCAGCCTGGCCAGGCTGCTGTGCGGAGGCCTGCAGCCAGCTCCGCTGAGGAATTCCCTGTGGTCCAGACCTGTCCCTGTGGAGACCATGGCAGAGCAGGCAGTGAGCTTCAGTGGGAGCAAGAGCAACCCACAGCCGCTGTCTTTGGCATTGACTCGGGACATCTCTGCAGCACCAAAGCAGCTTTTCATTTGAGGCTTGTAGGGAAAACTCTTCCAGATGAGGTAAGAGTGGAGGCCTGATGCGAGCAGGCAGCCTTGGTGTTTCCCCTGACCCGCTCTGTAGCTCTGGGCCAAGGGCTGGTACCAGCTGCAGCCTGACTCCCATGTTCATACAGGCTTTAAGCAGGAGTAGCGGGTGTGGGTGGGCTTAATCTTAAGATGCTGCCTTGGACATGCTTTGTAGATGACCTGCTGTGGCCACACAACTAAGCAGGTGCTCTCAGGCATGGTGGGCTGGTATGTAGAGAGAGCAATGTGTTTTTTTGAGTTTCAGACCTAGAATCCGCCAAGCTCAGTTTCTATCCCTGCCTGAAACCTGATGGAGGGAGGTGGGTGGGTGAGAAGAGGGGAGACAGGAGGGAAAATTGAGCGCACACATTCCATGGGCTCACTTTTCCCCCTCCTCAATGCAAGTTATTTCTTATGCCTTCCATGCTTCTTGTGGAACAAAACTCTGTCTTGGACTGCCCTGTTCTGGCCCAGCAGCCTTCCTTGGTTGGTTTGGGCAGGGTGAACTGACCCATACCCTCAAGCAACACCCTTGAATCCGCACGATGACCTGAGGCCTGGACCCCTGCGCAGAAGAGGAGGCAGTGGGATTGCCCATGTCTAGGGCAAGGGCTCCTTCCCCAAACGTTGCAGGTTACCTGCTCACTGACAGGCAATAAAGCAGCGGAGGCAGACGCCCTGCCGCGAGCGATGTGGAAATTCAACAAGAGATGCCCGAGGAAACCAAACCAGAGCTGTGCATGCTTACTAGTCCAATTTAGGAGGCAAAATGAGAGCCTTGCTGCTTAAGAGCAGGAAATAATCTTAAAAACCAAAAGCTTTTCTCAGCCTTAGTCTGTCAGGAGCCTTTAAGAGTGCTAACAAAATCCTGGGGAAAGGAGTAATAGGGTACAGAGAATTTTATTTAGCTTGCAAAAGGCTTTTGATAAAGTCCCTCACAAGAGGCTATTAAAGAAACAGTCACCTCAGGGGCTGCGGTTAGAGTCTTCCTGGAGATGGAAGCTGTTTGAGGTGGGAATTAGAGTCAAAAGTAACAGCTGAGTCTTGGCATGGAAAGAGGTTAATGGTAGGTTGGTCGGGTTCATAGGAGCCAATGTTTTCTAAAAGCCCTAATGAGCTGGAAGAGAAGGGGAACAGCTGAAGACATGAGATTATTTAGGTTAGCTGGGAAGAGAGAAGGTGCCGGAAGCCTGGGGCAGCAGGAGGAGGTAATGGTTGGAGCTGCTGTGCTGGAAGGAGGCTTTTGTATGAATCCTTCACAGTGCTGACCTGCACTGGCACCGCTGCAGCAGGCGAATGCTCCAGTGCTCCTGTGCCTGGGACCAAACCAGCTGGTGAGCATTGCCTGGAAGGGGGACCTGGGACCCCACAGCAGGTTGCCAAAGCCCTGGCAGGTGGTACAGCAATGTGGTGAGACCCGCTTGTCCCTCTGAGCCCTGCGATTGCTGCCCTCTCTCTTTTGCTAGCCTGTTGCTCCATCTCCAGCACCTCCATTTGATTCCCTGTGGAAGCCCCACGTGGCCAGCGCTGTGTGTCTGTGGGGTGACCTTGTAGCCGGGTGATGCTGGGACCCAGCTCTACATGCCAGCCGGGAGCTGTGCTGGGCATGAAGGGGAAGGCAGGGACTGGGGCACATCTGGGTGCATGGGGGGGTCTCTCTTCCCTGGCATTACTATCTGCGCCAAAGCCAAGCCCCATAGCCAACCCCTCTGCACGCTGCTCAGGCTGCCGGCTGGGGAGCAGCTGCCCTCTCTGCTCAGTCCCAATCTGTCAGCACAGGTCTTCTCCAACAGGAAAAGGCAAATTAATTAAAGCGTGCAGCATGTGACCCATCAGCCTCTAATTGGGATCTTGGTGTGCAGCACAGAAATGTCCTACTGCTGCTGCCTTTGCATGGAGGGGACATGAGGGGGCTGAGGGGGGATGGCAGCTTTTCATTTCCAGCTGCCACCCTCTGCTAGCCAATTAACATCAGTGCCCCTTTCTCCTCGCCCCGGGAACAGAGGCCTCTCCTTCCTGCCCTGCTGCCGTGGCATGGCCCCCGCCACCATAACCGGTGGGAGGCTGGTTGCAGCCGCTCGGCGCACTCCAGCGAGCATAGGGATTTGTTTTCCCGTAGCATCTCGAACAGAAGCATCTCTCATCTGTTCTCAGCTCCCTCAGCCTTGTTTTGCCTTTCGGATGGTGGTTCTTGGCATGTAGCACCGGTTGGAGCTGGCAGGGATCACGCTGTCCTCCCCAGGACACTGGCATCAGGCAGCAGCACCCTCCCAGAGAGGGCACTGTGAGGCTTTCTCGCTGCCTCCCATCCAAAAATCAATGCTGCTTCTTGGCCTCCCAGCATCCAGCGTCCTGCCCGCTGATTTGGGTCAGGCTCCTTGTCTGGGTGGTGCTATGTTGGGGGGACTGGGAAGCCCAGGCACTGCCAGAGCAGGGCTCAAACAACTCCTTGGGACAGAGAAGGTGTGAGCGATGGGAAATGTGAGCCCAGCAGGGAGCAAATGCTGCTGCTGGAAGAGGCAGCCAGACACCAAGGTCTGGACTCACTGCTGAAGCTGGACCAACGTGTGTGCAGAGAGCTGTGGCTGGGCTCTGCTGCCCTCAGAGCCTTGGTCCTGGCTGTGGCTGGCAGGACAGTGAGCTCCAGGCTGGTACATGGGTTTGGGCAGCTGCTGAGGTTTCTCTTTCTGTCCTTGCACCCAGCCCTGCTCCAGCTTGGCTGGTGGAGTTGGGCTTTGGAGTCCCTGCTCTTCCCAAATTCAGGAATCACCCAAGGCTCCCTGGCCCACCACCTTTTCTCCCTGAGCTCCAAACTCCACCTTTACAATGGCTGGTGTAAATAGCAGACACTGTGCAAGCCTGTGCAAAACCACTAGCTGTTGTGGTACTTCAGGCTTGGCCTTTTCTGTTTCTTAGGCTCAGCTACATGTCCGAGCCTATATTCCTACCCATGTGGGTGCCGTGGGTACACTACAGCTTTCTCCAACCCCTTTCTCTGTGCCACACGAATGTCAGACCAGCAGAGCTCCAGGTTAGGGACCCGTCACTTTGAGCATGGCACACAGCAAACGCTGTCCTCGTGTCTGTGCTGCACCTTGCAGCAGCTGGGGCGAGGGAAGCCTGGAACACTGGGAGAAAACAGGAGACCAGGATGAGTTACGGTGGGGCTCTGGAGTTGCTCTGTTGGGACTCAATTGGAGAAAGAGGGTAAAGGGAGCAATAGGGGTTCAGCCAACAGTTCCTAATGTGCAACGGGGCCTGGCACAGGCATGGCCCTGGGGCTTGTGCTCTCCGTGCTCACTGCTGCATGTTAAATGAGCTCCAGCATCCCTTTACAGACACCCATGCAGTGTCTATACCGAGCCCTACCTTACCCTGGTGTGTTACCTTTTTTTCTCTTAGTCGCGATCAGCTTGCCTGGAGCTGGAGACCTGCTGCAAGATGGCATGCTGCTGTCCTTCCTCTGTCTTGCCAGAAATGTCCCTGCCCGCAGCATGGGGAAGCAGAGCTGGGGCCAGCAGCCGCTGGGGTGATTTCCAGGCGGAAAGGGGGGTGCCTGGGCAGGGGCTCTCACCATGCTCCCAGGGAGCATCTCTGTGCTGGTGGGGCTCTTCCGTGAGCCCCAGGTACAGGCGCCCAAGGGTAAGGGTTCTCTCCTGGGCTGTTTGCAAGGCTGGTGCTTGGTAGACACAGGCTTGTGCTCCTCACTGATGGCTTTTGTGTATGAACTGCAGTTAATTTGGTGCAGAGATGAAAATACGTTTATCCTCAAGAATTTTGTAGCATGCGATTGCTTCCTCAGAGCAGGGAAAGCATACAAAGCCATGGCCCCTCCTGGAGTTTAGTGCTGGACCCCTGATATCATCACAGTTATTAAGCCCATCCCTCAATCCCCAGTTCAATAATACAGTAATATCCTGATAGGATCCAGGGGCTGGCTCTGATGGCAGATGGGCTCCAGTCCTTCTGCCTCTGGCGCAGCACAGGGCACTGGCACCCCATCACAGGAAAACTTTGTTTTGCAGATTATTTGGTTTTGTGGCAAGCTTCAGAAGGGGGGATGAGTGAGTTCCCATTAGGGTCTGGTTGCTGACTGGTGACCAGGCACTGCTGAAAGCCAGAGCCCTTCGCTGGGCTCTGTCACGCTTTGGTGGCTGGTACCCAAACCCAGCTTCTCCCCATCCCTGGGGTCCTTGTCAAACCTCCCCATGGCTCTGCCCTTTCCCCAGGGAAACTCCATCCTGCTTTGGCCACAGGAAGACTTGGAAAAGGCTCAGAGGGGCTAACAAAGACTGATGGGCAGCAGCCGGGGAGGCTGATGTTAAAGTGTTTTAAGTGCTACGGCAGTACAGAGGGCTGCACTTACCTGTCTGCCCACTGCCAAAGTTCCCAAGGAAGCCCTGCCAGCAGCCCCTGATAATCACCTCCATCAAGGCAAATACTAATTAAAACAATTATTTAGGGAGGGATTGAGGCTTGTACTGCTGTGTTGCTGCGGGGAGACGGAGCATAGCCACAAAACAGCAGTTTTTGGGCTGCAGGACCCTGTGTGACTGGCAATGACAAGTGGTGCTGGGAAGGACGAGGTGGTTTTGCAATGCACAGGGAGCGCCTGGACCGTGGACTACGGTCTGTGAGGAGGAAGAGAGCTGGGCATGCAAAAGCAGCAGGAATCTGGTTCAAGGTTTTGCCCTCCACCATCTCCCATGGCAGCTCACAGGGTGGGAGTAAGGGTCTTGCTCTGCAGACTATTTCCAAGTCACGTGAGCTCCTCTGTGGTGGCACCAGCTCTTGGTCAGGGGGCTCAGGCTGGTCCCTACCCTTGGGGTCACTGCTCTTGGGGTGTAGTGACCCGGGAGAAGCCCCGGAGATGGGTTTTCTCTGGATGATGGCTAAACCCAGCATTGTTTTTTTGATGAGCACTCAGCGATGGTTGACAAAGGTAGCTGTGTCGGCATAATATGCTTAGGCTCCTGTAAGGTATTTGACATAATGTTTCCTGACAGCCCGGTGGGAAATTAGCCCTGTACAGCACTCGGTGGGTTTCATGCAGCTAAGTGCAACGCTGCACGTGGGGGGAGGCGGAATGTAGGTCACAGCAGTGAGACGGGGCTGTGGGTGGCCAGGCAAGGGTCAGGGTGGCTGAGGTCCCAGGGGACAAGCAGCACCGGTGGGTCCCATCCTGTGGAGCGGCTGAGCTTGTTTCCTAGAGGTTACTTTGTAAATTAACTTGGGGAATGCCTTGGTTAAAGCCTCACCGTGACTTCAAGGTGCCACAAAAGAGCCATGGGGCATCCCTGTCCTCCTGGGCTTCTCCGGGCTCCTGTCCCCTGCCATCTTCCCTGCCCTTTGGCCCCCACCGGCTGATTTTCTCTAGCACCCTTCTCCTGCTCTCCCCAGCCCCCCCTACCTGCACAAATGTTAGCTGAAGGGGTGGTGAACAGCCCTGAAACTGCTGAGATTCTTCCAGCCTCGAGCAGGCCCTGCTCCATCTTCATCAAGGCTGTTTAAGTCCAGATGGCCTGATGCTCCTCATCAAAGGACAATTTGTGTCACAGTGCACAGCTATTTGAAGCATTCTTGCACGAGGCTGGTGTTAATGCTTTGGCTGGGCCAGTGGTGTGTCTGCCTCAATTCATTGAGGAGGTGATGGATGGACAGACGGTGCTGTGGAGCTGGGCATGGGGAGCTGGCCCAGAACCAGGGGGTTGAGGAGGGACCCGGGGAACTTTGGCATGGAGGCTTGGACTTCCTTAAGGATGGTTCCTCTGCGGGGTTGGCAGCTACAGCTGTAGGGACAGCTGTGGATGCAACAGGTCCCATCCTTAAGGAAGAAGCTGCAAAATCCCTTTGAAGCCCCCACAGCAGTATGGGGTCAGCTGTCCTGTCAGCTGTCCTCTCCCTGTCTTGCAGCCCTTTATGGGCCCAAGGGGTTGCTCCTCCCTGACAGTGTCATTAGCTCTTTTTGGGGATTTTATTAAGCACCACTTTGCTTTGCTCTGTGCTCTCTGGATGGGCTTGGTGTGCTGCAAGGGTCCCCCTGCACCATCGCCTGCAAGGGTGATGTGCCCCTGCCCTGCTGCCAAGGTGGGAGAGGTCCTGTCCCCCATGCTGGGGCTGCTCCCAGGTTTCCAGGCAGGGTCTCGGCACCTGAACGGGTGGAATAAGCAAATAAAATAGTTTTGCCCTCCAAATAAGACCCCAGCTGCTTACTTTCCTCTTTTGAAATATTATTACTAGGGTGATATATTTTTTTAATTGCAGTGATAAAAGCCATTTAGGCTGAGGTGCTCAACTGGGTGTGAATTAATTCAATTCATCAGAGTGGTGTCGCTCCATAGAAAATTTGCCCTCAAAATACATTGCTCTGAATATCTATGAAAACAGATTTTCCTCACTTTACAGTAGTGAGAGGTGAACGTAGCTGTTTTTTTTCTCTGTATTACAGAAGTGCCTCCCTCCCCCTCCCCAGCAGCACCTGGGGGATGCTGGCAAGCCACAGGAGCCAGAGGGAGACCAGCAGGGGCACAAGTGACCGTGGGGACAGGTGCACCAAGGGAGACTGAAGGAGCTGGATAAGGGTGGCCTGGCCAAGTAAACAGGAGTACAGGGAGCAGCGGCTGGCAAAGGTACAACTAGAACATGGCGAGAGGGGAGAATACCTCCCCTGTGCTCTGAAGACCCTCCCCCCCCTTTTGTGGTGACCTCAGCCAGATCCCACCCAAGTGATAATGGCCGTTGACAACCCAACAGCTGGAAGCAATCGCTCTCAGGAGGTGGTGGCAGTTCCTTTCCTGGCACTCCAAGTTTCTGGGCTGACTCCCACTCACCCTTCAGGAGGTGCTGGTGGTCCCTCGCTGCCCCAGCTCTGCCTGACTGCATCGTTTGCTGCAGCTCTGTCCTCCAGCCTCATCACCCAGGGGCTGGAAATTAAGTCCCAGCCCAGTCTGGAATTTTTATTTATTTTGCTGATGTGATTACCAGCCTCCCACCCGTGGCTCCCCCAGCCCCTGCCCAGTGAGGAGGGGGATGCTCCATGTGGGATAACGGGCTCCCACAGGCACCTTTGCTCCACACCGCATCTGAAAAATCCCAAACCTCCATTACTCCTTCCCAGGGCAGAGCAAGAGCTGGCCTTCCTGCTGTGGTTGGGAAGAGGAGGAAGAGGAGGAAGGCTGTTATGTGCACATGTGTGCATGTTCAAGGGATTGCCCGTGGAGGGGAGAGGGGCTGCAACTTGGACAGACAGACAGACAGAGCTGGGCTGGCAGCCTCCTGCCTTCCTCCTCTTCGTCCTCGTCCTCCTGCTGTGGTCTCTGTTCGGCGAAGCCTTATTCAAACAAATGATTCAATTACTGGGAATTAAGGGGAGGTGAGGGATCGATGCCAAAACAGAGGCTGCTCATTTCCAGCTTCCCCGAATCCTCCAGGTTTTTCTGGGTGCCCTCTCCTCTCAAGGTTTCTCTTCCTCCCAGTGAAATAATTCAAGGGGTGGAGATGAGCCTGGCTGGAGGCTGGTTCCCTCCTCCCTCCGTGTCTTCTCTGGCCACTCTGGCTCTTTCAGTGACTTTCTGACTTTTGAGTCCCCTTGGAGGGCTTGTGCCCTTGTTTCTCTCCCTTTTCTGGGGTCCCCAGCTCTGGGGTGAGTGATCCTGGGGCTTCAGGGCTGTGTCTTGCAGGCAGCCCTGGCCCCGCTGCCCTCCCCCTGTGCAGCAGTCCCCTGCTTGCCTCCCAGTTCCCCGGAGATGCAGTAGTGAGATTATTGTAATGATGCCCGACAAGGCAATATCAGGAATTACGCTGATAAATCTAAACAGACAGCTTATATAAAAAAACAAAAAACAAAAAACAAAAAACAAAACAACTACAACTGAACCCAGGCCTGTAATTTAATACAGGGTTATTAGCCTGGCCGGCAGAAAACAGAGCTCGCATCCTGCAGCCTCGCGTCTCCTCTGTCCCTGGCTTTGCCTTGAGATATGTCCTCTTGCCATAGCAAAAAGACTTCAGGCAGGTTTTTGTCTTGGCTTGGGGCAACGGAGTCCCCTTGGTAGGGGGTACAGACCTGGAGATCAATGGGACACCCTGATGGCACTGGGCTGCCTTCGTCCCCGCAGCAGCTCAGTACCCATGGCCAGCCCGTGCCGGACCCTGATGTGGGATCGTCATCCTGGGATAAAATTCAGTGAGAAGAGGCTGAGGGAGTGAGGCAGCCATGTGTGTGTGGAGTGTGAATATGGGGGGACTACCCCCTGTCAGGCTAACCTCCCGACGGATGAAGGCAAGTGGCTGGGTCCCTGCTGGGTGCAGGGGGGTGCAGGGCAAGGACAGCATCTTTCTTGGCAAAGAAAGGACCTGCTTCATTCTGGCTGTGTTAAATCCCTTATTGGCACAGCAGCTGCTGTGGTTTTCGTACACTCACTGTGTTCCTCTTTGTTTCCTTCCCTGTGAAGGGGACTGGAGGCAGCACTAATGTTAATGGGGGCTCTGTGTGAGGTAAATATGTGTGGGGTAGGAGCACAAATCCTGTCCAAATGGAGGTGAGACACACACACACACAGTGCTCTTTGTCCCTCAGCAGCACGAGCGATTACCCCAAACCAAGGGAAATGTACCTTTTTAACAGAGATGTTTAAAAGGGTGGGTGCATTACAGCAAGTATGTATTGGGCTGCATGTGTGTCAGAAGGCAGGCTCCACCACACTGCTCCGTGAATTAAATCTGAGCGGCTGAGCTGCAGGAGGCCCTCAGAGGGGCTTGGCTTTGCTCCAAGCCCCCGGTGCAGGGAGCTGGGCAGTCTCGAGGGGCTGTGTGGGGTGGTTTGGGGCCGGTGTGGTGCTGGAGCTTGTCTCCTTGCTTGGCATGAGTTCCTCCTCCAGCAAGGGGCTGCCTGTACCAAAGGTGGTCTTGGCTCCATGAAGCTGGTGGGGTTTCAGGGCTGGTGGGCCAGTGTCTCCTGCAGCCATCATCTCCTGCAGCTCTGCAAGTCACGGGCATCTTTTTGTGGGCTAGTGATTTTGTGAATTAATGAAGTAGGGAATTAGAACACTAACAAGTTAGACTAAGCTGTTAGAGGGGCTCGAGCCAGGAAGACAGGTGGGAACGTACCTGGGAGAGGGGCCTGGGAAGTGTGGTGACTGGCTCCTGCAGCAGGCAACCACAGGCAGGCACAGCATTTCCCAATGTGTCCCCTGGCTCCACAGGCCAGACCTGGTCCATGGGCACAATGGTCATGGGGCAGATGCGCTGTCTTCTGCAGCAACGTGGGAAATGGCAGGGGAGCAGCTCAAGCCTACATTTCCACTTTCTTTCCACCCCCCCTTCTCTGTTTTTTTTGGATAATAGGTATAAATGAAGTGATTCAGAAACACTTTCCCCCTTCCATTATGCAGAAAGCAAATAAGAGTTGTAAGAATGGGGACTGGAACAAAACAATTTTAATGAAATATCCTAAGTCGTGCTTATATGGCAAATGTGACAAAATTGAGCACAACCTTAAAATAGCAGCAGCAACAATCTTTTAAAACACAAAAAGCAGATGACTATTGACTGAAGAGCTTGCAGCATACTAGGCTGGGTGGTAGGCTGCTGTGCTTAACTCTCCAGAGGTGCATGCTCCCAGTGCCTCCCCAAAAGCCTCAGCAGGCAGGGGCTGGGGCTGCTCTTCCGCTTTTGGTGAGCTTTTTTGTCTCATTGGGTGAGATTAAGTCTAATGTTTCACCTGCCATGCTCCCTTGTGAGTTAAGGCACCGATATCTGCGGTCGAGCTGAGGATGCTCACAGGCCGGTGTGAATTGCATGGGTGTGCGCTAGCCAGGCATGGGAGGGTGACTTGCCACAGCAGTTCACAAAAAATCTTCTTCATGCTCACCTGCCTTCCCTGCATGGGCTGGAGTGGCTGAACCCCTTTCCTGGCTGTGCCCCCAGGGCGGGTGGGGGCCACTGGTGCCACTGTCACCATGGCCGCTGGGGCAGCACCTGCTGCGTGGCTAAACATAGTCACCCGCTGCCTGGGGCTGCAGCTCTGGCATCCTTCACTGGTGCTAAAAATGACATTTTTCCAAATAATGAAAGAATCTCTCATTACTCTGTCTCTCCAAGCAGCCTGGGAGGCTGGGAACCAGCTGAGCACTCAGTGGTGTGGTTTCAGTGTCAGTATTTTTGTTCCTCTGTCTCTAGTCCAGAGGCGTGCCATGACACATGACAAGAGGTGGCTGTGGATGACTCCGAGGGGCCTGGCCAAGGTGGTGGGGCATGGCCAGGTGCCATCGGTCACCTCTCTCAAGAAGGCTGTGGCAGCCCTGCTCCTCCTCCTCCCACCCTGCTCCCCTGCAGCATCACTTGCTCCCCACAGCGTGGTTTTGTCCCAGCAGGTTTTGGGTCCTGGCTCACCCCACATTCATGAGCGACTGCCCTCCTCTCTGGGGTGCTCGTACCTGCCCGCTGCTGCCCTGGGGACAGCTGGAATGAGGGGGAAAGACTGTGTCCCTGGGGGTGCTGCTTGATGGGGAAGAGGAGGACTTGTGCTCATGCTGTCCTGCATCTCCTAACTGGGAGAGCACCTGTGGGAGGCTCCAGGAAAATTTGGCCTGGGAGTGATATTTATTTCAGCCCCTTTAAACCATCCTAAGCCCCTTTATGAATGTGCCATCCCGTGCCCTTAGGCAAGTTATTATGAGAGAGGCAGGTGACTGCAAGGTGCTGTCCCCTCTCCCATCTCCCACAGTGATGACACTGGCCCTGGGGAATGACCCGTGTTTCCATGGGCTGTGTTCCACCCACCAGTGCGTACACACCCACAGGTGGCATCGTCCTGCTTCCGGCAGCCCTGAGCACAAGCAGGGACATGGAGTTACTGCCCAGGGGGTTTATCCAGCCGCCCATGCCAGGCATCACCAGCTTGATGCCCATGATCCAAGGGGTTTGTGCCTGAGGGCTCATCCTCTGCCCTGGCAGTCCCTCCATGGTGCCCAAGGTGTCTTCTCCCTGGGCCAGGAGCTGGCGGAGTGGCTGCTGCTGCTCTGTGTTGACGCTTAAATGCTCTCATCAACCGCTGAGCGAAGCCTTCACGCCTGTCTGCCATGCCGGGGTGATGCTGGAGAGAGCTGAGCCTTCTTTGCTGTCACCAGCTGGTTTTTCTCTCTCTCTGCCTCTCCCCTTCTGAGTTGGGTTTATTTTGTTTTTTGGGCTGATAGACGGATTAGCATTTATCACCAGGCTGACTACCGGAGGGTTATTAAAAGTGATTTGCAATGTAAATACTTTTCATCATCAACCACATTTTTCCTTTAGACTAGGGTTGACTTTTATGAATATTAAAGCCCATGCGGATGGGTTCCGTGGGTTTGTGGGAGTACGTCTTGTCACAGGGAGGGGGGCTGGCTGCCTGTGTTCTGCTGGTAGAGGCAATCTGAGGGAAAGGGATCCGGTGTCAGAGGGGGGAAAGCAGAGCCTGAAAGGGGGGTGTGGGTCAGGAAGAAAACCTGAGTGCCTTAGAGAGGGGCAGAAAGAAACCAGGAGCATGGGAGCGTATGCATGAGGACATCTTTCTATGGGAGGGATGGGAGGATGGGCTGGGGACTGGCGGGGACTGCTGGGCTGGGGGAAAATGTGCAGAGGGAGGGGGAAGCCTGGCCAGAGCTGGTGGCCAGTGGGTTTGTCCCAGGCAGTGCCTGTTGTTGGAGGTGTGTGTGGGGCAGAGGGGTGAGGACTGGCTGCCTGTTCAGAGCTGTTCATGCTGTTTTGGTGTGAGGGCAGTTTCTGAGCTGGAGGAGCCTGATGGAGCATTGCCAGCTGATGATGGAAGAGCAGGAATTTCTGATTAGATGTCAGGCATAGCAAAAGCCCATGGTCATGGCAAAAAAAAAAAAAAAAAAGACAAAGAAGCCATCTAAAAATGGAGAAAAAAAATGGAGGATGGAAATACAGTGATGAAAAAAAAGGGAGATGTGCAGTTAGATCAAACTAATGAGTGGCCAGGTCCAGGAGTATTCTAGATGCCTACAAGGTGACGTGTGCTGGTTCCTACTCACCAGCCCAAGCTGTGTCAGTGAAGCAGGATGGCAGGAGACTCAGATTGTCACAGGTCCTAATCCCAAAAGAGAATAAGGAAGGTCATTCCTTTGTCTGGGCCACTGAACATGAAGGCAGGTTGGTCTCTGGCTTCTAATGTGGGGCAACTGCAAGTCCCTCCTGTCACACCCCACAGCCTGGCACAATGTGTCTGTCCAGGGGATGGGTTGGACCTGGGGTCAGGTTCTGGAGCGGAGTTACTGTTTTTCTTGGCCGATGCCTACATGGCCTAAGAAGGAAGGCGATGTTGCTTTGGTGACAGCATGAGGGGCTGGTGAAACTCCCTGTCAGTCTGTGAGCAGAGAATGTGAGAATGTGTCAAGGCAAGAGAGGAGAGTGCTGTCTTTAATTGGAATATGTATGGGGAGCCTGGGCTTTCAGAAACTCTATTTCTGACTAATGAGATTGAGGAAAGCCAGGCTAAGCATTAGAGGTTGAAAAGTTTTGTATTCAGTTTGGTTACGCATTTTTATCTTCATGATGGATCAGCTTTGGATGAAGACTTCTTGCTGTTCATTACAGTCTTTTGTCTATCCGGAGGGAGTTGTAGTTTGAAACAAGAGTCCAATCAAACAACCCAACTCCAGTGCAATCAAATTGTCTTTGAAGCAGATATTTCCTCAATCTGATGAGTTCACCCAGAGTGTGGCAAAGGTTTTTTCACATTATTTTTTCTAGGGGAGGAGAAGCAGAGGCTGGTATTTATTAGAAGTCAGGGCTTTGGGGCAAGGCAAGAGACTCCAATTAACTGTCTGGAGTCTTTGACAGGTTTTGATCAGTGACTGCAAAAAATGTTGCGGGCAGATGTTAAGCTGGCAGAAGTCAGCAAAGCATTGCTGCAGTCAGTACCATCGCATGGCTCCACACCAGCTGACACTGGGAAAACGTCGTCTTCTCGCTCCTCCAGGAAGGCAGGAAAGAACATCAATACCAGTTGACTGAACACTCACTGAAGAAATGCCGAGATCTGGCCTAGGGTGACGAAAATAAAGATGGTGTATCTGCCTCGCTGCTCTGGCAGGGGCCTGTTGGTGTGCAGAAGCAGCAGCTGAGCTGCGGATGCCAGTGTTGAAAGGTTCTAGCCTTTTCAGGGCACAGAGTGAAGCACTTGGAGCTGGAAATGTGTCATCAGAGAAAACTGTCTGAATTGTTTAACAATATTCTCTCTGCTGGGATTCAGAAATGTGTCTTCGTCTCTAGGGAGAAAATACCAGATTACAGGATCTGAGGAAGAGAGAGGTCAAATTGGTGAACTGAGCACATGTGGCTAACATTTTAGATGAGTGGCTGGCATCAAACACCCAGCCCTTAGTTAAGTGCCACGTCCCAGAGCAAGAGATGTAAGGAGGTGAAGGAGCGGATGGTGGGAACTTGTCTGAAGTCACTCAAAGGAGGGAGAAAGTGGGGCATTTATTTGTTTATGTGTAGTTATGTATGCATGTGTGAGAGCAGAGCAGATGGGGAAATGATACCCGTGTCTGTGAGACAGTACGAGTGAGAGGCAGCAGGTGAGGGAGAGAGTGGGGCTGGGTATAAGCAGAGAGAAGGGGAAAGGTGTAGAGGGAAGTGAAGACAGATTTTTCTTCTTTTTTTCCCCCGTTTATTTCTTCATGCTAGACCCTTTTGCATAACTACAATGAGAGGAGAAAGCAGAACCTGGGGGACAGCCAACTGTGAAACTGCCCGTTGGTGTTTTCGTTCCTGGGGGGAAAGGGGGGGAACCCCAGTACTAAGCATTAGTGACAACCCGTCAGAGTCCATCGCATATTTCAACTTGGCAGATGTATGCACCGGGACCGGACTGCAACTAGATTTTTGGGGACGAGGAGGTTCCGGGGGGAGGCGGTCCCGGGGCCGGCGCTGTCCGCGGTGCTGCCGGCCTGACGGGGCGGAAGGAGAGGGGGGCGCAGCTGCCCTGTCCCGGCCCCCAGCATCTGTCCGGCGGGGAGCCACATCTCGGGGTGGGGAAAGTGGGAAGGGCATTCCCCATCCGCGGCTCCCTGGGTGCTCCTCCCGCCCCGGCGCGTGTTTGCGGAGCGCATCTCGGGGGGACGGCACATCTGGGAAGGGAGGGGGTGGGGAGAGGGGGAGAGGACCGGGCCCTCCCCTCCCACCGCCCTTCCCCGCCCCTCCGCCGCGCACGGCGCCGCCGGGAGCCGGGAAGCGGGGGGCGGCCGGGGCCATGCGGACCGGAGCCCCCGACGGGGCGGCGGCGGGCTCGGCACGGCGGCACCATGGCTGCTGAGAACCGCTCAGGGCGGCTGCCCGGTGAGTCGCTGCTCGGGGGTTCCGTGGGCACGAGGAGGAGGGTGGGTGGGGGGCAGGGCATCCCCTCGGCCCCCACATAAGACTCCCTTGGGGGATGGGGGGTGCATGGGGAGGGGGGTGCGCACCCCGGGGATGGAGCAACCGGTTGCCAAGGGAGAGGGGGGTGTCTCTCTGCCAACTTTCCCGCACTCCTGCATCCCCTCGAGAACCCCTCATGGGTCAGAACCCCGGCATTGGTTCAGCCCCCGTGGGTTATGTGGAGTCGTGCAGGGCTGTACCCCATCAGGACACCGGGAGGTGGGCTGGGACCCTCTTCCCTTGCTTCCATCCAAACCAACGCTGCTCACCAGTATCCGTGGTCCAAGGCACCTCGGGTCCCTCTCATCATGTAGGAGCTGGTCCTGTCGGCACACTGCCATGGGCACGTGAGCAGCCTGTACCCCAAGAGGCAGGTACCCCCACAGCGGGGAACTCATGGCAGGGATGATTTCCTCCCCCGGTACCTCCTCGTAGAAGAAAATCTGTTTTCTGCACAGGAAACTACTTGCATGTTTCCTTTGCTTCCCTCCTGCACCGTTTCTTTGCTTCCCTCTGTATTCCAGCACAAGCAACAGGGACAACATCTTTTATCTTTTGGATACTTTATCCCCAAGCTGGACAAAACCCCTCTGGCCCTTGTGGCCACCTCCCAGGACATGACTAGGCAGAAGTCCCCCCACCTCCCGGCAGAGCGCTTTACCAGGTTGGACATCGCAAGGGAGGAGAGATCGTTCTCTTTCCTTCCTAAGGCAGGGATCTCATCTGCCCTTTAGACCCTTGGTGGCCCAGCTGTTCCCTCCCTGACCTGCCCCAGGCTGTCCGTGGCCCATTGTGGCCAAGAGTCAGGCAGCCCCACCCTTCTTTTCATCCAAAATAATGACATTGGCTTCAAATCAGGGAACAGTTCTTGTCACTTTTTAAAACAAAACCCATGCTGGCTTTCTTCTGTCCTGCTGTCAACCCCTCTGACTGGGCTGTGGGCACATTTTCTAGCTGGTCTTTGCAAAGCCCAAGGCTAGGGAGATCCTTCCCAGCCTGAGGAGCTGCCAGTGTTCCTCTGTGCCCTGCTGGCAGCTGGCAAAACCCATGTGCTCTGCCTGGGCATTTGGAGGCTCCCTGCTTTGTCACAGGTGCCTTGAGTGACCTCCAAGGGAAGCTTGGCTTCATCCTGCCCCTATTTGCAGGATGAGCAGAGGGGCTGGGAGGGCTGGTACCCACCCAGTGGGGTGGCTTGTTGATGCTGGCACTGTTTATCAAAATACTCAGATCTTGGGGTCCTAGAGCCCGGGCTTTTGGTGAAACATCACCAGCAACAAAAGCTTACGTTGAAATCGCAGGCGACAGCAAGATGCTTTTTTCTGTCACTGCTGCTGGGCATCAGCTCCTGCTTCCTACTGCCTTGACTTCTGTGATCTGAGCACCTGCTGCTGCTCTCCAGCCTGGACCAGGTCCCTGGGGAGCATCCCAACAAAAAGCAGGGCATCCGAGGGGGCGATTTCACCTGTGCCAAGATCCTAAAAAATAGTGGCGCATCCCCAGTTAACCCCCCAGGCAGGCTGGCGGCCAGCGGGCAGAGCCCCTGGGTGGGAAGGTGGGGATGGGAGAAAGTATCTTGGGGGGGGGGTGTCCCTGCCCGTGGCCAGCCCCCTATTCCTGTAGGAGTGAAGCCAGCACACCCATGCTCAGAGCTGGCAGCAAGTTCCTGGGTCTGCTGGACGGAGCGGCAGCAGCCCCAGGAGTGACCCGGTGAGTGGGCAGCGGGAAGCTGGCGGGAGGAGGAGGGAGGGCTACCAGTAAAAGTGGTTTGTTTATTCACACAAGGGGCATGCCCGTCTCAGCAGGTCAGTCTGTTTTCTTTCATAGAAGAGAAATGAACTGAAATGATTAATTAATGCCATGATCCAATTACTCTGAGTTTGCAGGAGTAGTAGGGTTTTTCTCTTTAAACTGTCCCCATGAGGAGCCTATTGATATCAGGTTTTGTCATGGTTGGGTTTTTGTTTTGTTTGGGGTTTTTTTTTAAATCAAAATTACAAACATCTCCGCAGGAAAAAGAAAAAAAAAAAGCAAAAACAGGAAATAAAAATAGTGAGACCAGGACAAGCGGCTGGTGCAGAGCCATCCCCAGCATGCCCTGGCTGAGGAGCCCTTCTCTGCCTGCCCGGCCGAGCCCTGGCCAGCAGCACCTGCAGAGGGGCAGAGGGTCGGTGGGTGCCCAGCAGATGTGGCAGACGAAAAGGGAGCGGAGAGAGCAATACTGAGAGGGAAATGGAGGCTGTTTGCAAGGGGCTGCTACTTTCTGCACAAATGCCTCTTTCCGCATGCATGTACATGCAGCAAGAGTTTCATGTGTGCAAGCTGACCACTTCTCTTCAGCACACTAAATCAGGGCTTTGGTGGGCGCCAGGAGAAGCAGGTGTCCTTCAGCCAGTCTCTGCTCAGTCTCACGTGGGGCTATGCCCTTGTTACTCTCCAGTAAGCCAAGGGAGGAGGTTTGCTTTGCATTTCAGCATCCGTTCTGGGCTGGCTCTTAAACCACGTATTTTGGGGAGATGCAAGGGTGAGGGACCTGGCACAGCTGAGAAGTGGAAATTCAGACCAGATCATTCCCATCTACTTCTCTTCATCTCTTTATCGCTCTCCCAGCACCCCGTGACTGCTCCTTATCCCACTTTAGCACCAGCGCCCACCAGGAGTGTGTCAGGGCTGGTGTGGGGGGCTCAGTACCCAGGCTGTGTTGAAGCCCCTTCAAGGTGGCGGTTGGAGCCACACCAAAGCCATCCCTCTTCCAAGGGACTTTGGCAACCAGTTAGAAAATCGCCGCCAGTTTCTAGGAAGAGTTCTTCTGCCCAGGGGCCCAGCAGGCTGAGGGTCTTCATGGGTAGCTGTTCTCAGAGTGCGCCAGCCCTGACTGTCCCCTGCCCACCACGGCATCCCTTTACCCCTCTAGGCGCAGGAAAGGCTCACTGCATCCAGAGCCTTGAATGGACTGTGCTATATTCAGACAAATTTGTGTGCTGAAGCTTCCAGGGCAGGGGTTATGCATTGGCTGGACAAATGAACCTGGGGCAAATACTCCCCAGGTAGGCTTCCCCACTACACCAGTATTTTGTAGGTGGAGTAGCACAGGGTAGGTGTCTTGCATACAGGCTCACCCCTTTGATGTTTAGCAGCAGGGTTTTAGCAACAGACACACAACCAGCTCCTGTTCCCCCTTGGCAGACACCCAGGTGTCCCCACCTGTGTGCGTGTTGGTGTCCATCCCACCTTCCCTGCAGATGGATGCGCTGGTCCTGCTGGGTCTTGACTATGGGCCAGTACGCTGTCGTCTGTCCTGGCTTCAGCACTTGAGTGCCCCAGCACAGCGAGCATTGGCAAACGAGGCTCTGCTGGAGCCGCTCCTCATCCTGACCCCTCGCGTGTCGGGCATGGCTGCTCATGCCTGCACCCTGGGGATGCTCCTGGGACCCTCCAGAGATGCCTTCAGCCTGGAAGCTACACTGCACAGAGGAGGAACTCAAACAAAGACTCAGTTTATACCTCATAAAATGTAAGTTTGCTGAGAAAATTAACTTCACCAGCCTTCCCAAGCCTCCAGCTGCAGCAGCTGCAGGCACAGAGCGTTATACCTCTGACAATCCCCCTTTGCTGGAGGCCCTGCAAATCAGAGGGAGTGACACCAACCCTCCTGTCTTGCTCTGACCCTGTCCCCATCGGCACTGGTGTCTTGTGCCCCGCCTTCCAGTCCCCCCCGCCCCACCATGAGGCCAGCTGAGATGTGGTGGTGCAGAGGACCCGTCATCCACACCGGGTGCTGTTCCTGTGACTCAGAGAGGGCTGGAAAGGGCCGTGGGGAACCACAGGGACATTTGCTTGTGTTCAAGAGCCTTGCAGAGGAGTTTCATCCTAGGTCAGCTGGCGCAAGAAGAGCAGCAGCTAGGAAGTTTGTCCTTTAAAGGCAGAACTCAGTGTAAACCGTGGAGATCCCCGGACGCAGCAGGCTCAGCCAGAGCTATCAACGCCGTACTGAGCTATCGAGGCTTTCGGCGGTCCTTGCTGCAGAGAAGCACACGTTCTGCTACCACAATTGCCATTAAATTTAATGTATTTTATGGCACATTACAGCTCACAGGTCGTGGTAGCAGCGTGGCACTGGGAAGTGGGAGAGGGACAGCGGGGGCTGGCACCAACTGGAGGGGTCTGCAGGACAGGAGTGAAGTGTTGTCTGCAGGTTTAAGGCTTGCAGCAGGGTTGGTTTGTGTTGGCCAGTTAATGGGTTAATGTCTGTAGGCTCTATAAGCAGAATGAGATTGATTTGTCTGTGGGAAACTCAAAGCTCCAGTTGTGCAACACTGAGATCTGAAAACATCACTCTGCAAACACGATGTCCTGGGTCCTGGCGCCTGCCCCAGGTCACAGAGCGACTCTCTGGAGGCACTCATGGTGCCTGGCTTCTGTGGCCCCTCGCTTGTAAAAATGTTGATGTTAGCTTGGTCCCCCAGCAGTGCGGGGGGCTGACTCTGTCGCAGAGGGACAGGCAACTTCGTGTCATCTTTGCATGACTGAGATGGGAAGGAGCATATCCTACATCCTGCTGTCTCTCATGCCTGTGGGGTAGTTTGGATCCCGGTTCCACCAGCAGTTACATCACGTGCAATCCCAGTTAAAGCCAAAAAAAAAAAAAAAAAAAAGGCATGCATGCAGAGAGGAGTGGGGAGCAATGAAACCCTACTGGCATCAGCCTTTGCCTGACAAGAGGCATGAGTTGCCCATGCTTAGCTCTACCCTTTGGCAGCACTTAGGAGCAGCACGTAGCACAGTTATCTCTGGGCTGCTTGCAGAGCTCAGCTTACCCACCACAGCTCATAAGTGATGCCCAGCCCATGAAACTTCCTGCTGCCATGTACAGCAGCATGCAGTGAGGTGTCTAAAGCCCCAGTGCAGTGCTGCAGAGTTCTGTCTGCGACGTTCACATAGGGTCCTAGCAGGCTGGGGACCACCATCATGTGCTGAGAGGTGACTTCAAGACAGAGCTGGGCTGCCCGAGCTGGAGAGCTGCAACCCACAAAGGTCTGCAGCCCCAGCACAGCTCTGGGTCTGCCCAGCCAGGAGCTGGTGGCAGCCCCCAGGGAAGGCAATTTTCTGGCAGTGTCTCCATGCGAGGTCTCTCCCTCTCAGAAGAGTTTCTTAGGGCTCTTCTGCAGGGGAGATGTGCAATACCACCCTAGAAGTCTGAAGCTAATCCCACCTCTTTTCTTGCCGTCTCTCCCTGCTCTGTTGTCCCCATGGACAGGGGTTTCCTGCCTGCTCCTCTACCCTCGTTCTCGTGCTGCCTGCCCAATGCCCTGGGCTCCCCTGTCCACCTTCTGCTCCGGCTCCTGTACCTCATGCTGTGCCATTGCTGAGGAATGCCAAATCCTCTGGCAAGTCTTGTGGTCAAATGGGATCTAATTTCAGTTTCCTTTTTCTTAACCACCCCGAGGATTAGGGCTCTCCTCTGTCGCATCCACATCCACCCTGCAGGGCCCTTTCTTTTTTCTGCTCTTGTCAGTCCCCTCCATCAGCTCTCTTTTCTCTCACCCATCACTTAGCTGGCTTATTCATCCTCTCAAAGCCCCACAGAGCCTTGCCCTGTTCCATGGGGAAAGGGGCTCTGCTTCCCATAGCCTGCTCTTTAAAATTTCAGCTGAGCACCTTGGTGCTTTCCCATCTGTGTTCCCTCAGCTCTGGGATGGGTTGATTACAGAGAAACACAGCTCCTCCCTGCCCTCCTGATAGCCTGGCTCTGCTGGGGCCACACCACATCCCTGATCACCTAGGCTGCATCCCCACCCCACAGCCCATGGGCACCCCAGAGGTTCCCTGCAACTGCTGTCCCCAAAGAAGGGCTGAGTCCATCCCCCTTGCTGTCCCCAAGCATGGTCTGTTCTTGTCACTGGGCAGGTAGAGCTGCTCTGCTAAGCAACCAGATCTGGGGTCTTGCAGCTCCTGCACGCATCCCTCCCGTCCCTCCGCCAGTACCGTATGATCCTGGCCACTCAGCTCTCCCTGGGGAGAGCCCAGCTAACCCAGGTGGCCACTTGTTGCTGTAATCCTCTGCCATCCTTGCCGTCCTTTCCCCTCTGCTGGCTGAGCCCAAAGCCCTTCCTGGCAGCGGGACCTGTAGCTGCAGCAAGGTTATTTCTGTTGCATTGCCTCCAAACAGCTGGGTCCTATTAAAGCTTCAGCCCAGAGATATAAAAGAACGTGAGCATCTCTCTGAGGCAGAGAGCATTAGTGCAGTAGATGGGATGAGAGAAGCACAGCTCTAGCCCAGGCTCAGTTTAAAGCCGAGCATCTTCCCATCTCACCAGCATGGGCTGAGCTCTGCCCTGGGAGGGCCAAGGCAGAGGGCACAGGAATGTGGGGACGGATGCCCCTGTGATGAGCCTTCTCCTCCCGTGATGTTACCCACCGGAACCGGTGCAGGCACAGGAGCTACTGGGGAGCCGCCTGTGCCTGGGAGCTGTGGGCTCTGTGCAGCAGGGTAAGGCTGGGGTTGGGTTGTGGGGTGTTTGCTGGGCACGTTCCACTGATAGGTTATTTGTTGGGCCTAATAATTGGGTGACAGATGGTTAATTAATTGTCAGAGTGGCCGGCATCCTGGTTATTTACAGGAGGGACTTAAACCACTTAAATCCAGTTTCTCGCCAACTTGCTTCTTGCCTGGTGATGCTGGGGATAGATGGTGTGAGGCCCCTTATAAGCTACACATGATGTAGGTCACATTAGGGACACAGGCAAGCACTGGGGGGGGCCAGTTGGGCAGGAGGGTGCAGCTGTGGGATGCTGATGAGCATTTTGGGCTGGGTCTGATGTAGGTGGGTGGCTCATAAGCCATGGCTCTGACCTGCAAGTGCTTCTCATGGTGGGGTGCATGCCGCCTTGGATGGGGTGCCCGTGTTTTGTTTTGAAACCCAGCAAAAACCGCCTGGTTACCAGCAGCAGTGAAGGCAGGGAGGGTCCTGGCTAGGTTAGGTGACTGCAACACTCTCTTCTGACACAGGAAATTTTGAAAACCTGATGCACGAGCATGTGCCAAGCACAGGGGGGATTTTCCAGCCCCCTGAAAGCAGCCAGCTCCTGCGCCTCTGTGAGCTCACTGCTTCTCCACTAGCTCCAGGAAGAGCCATAAGAGACTCCCAGCTTGTGGGGACGGAGGAATTTGCTTTATCTCATCAGAATCAGTTGAATTGCAGCAGAAGAAAGAGGAATAAATTGTTTACTGGAAAAATAAAATGCCCAGATCAACCCCATGTATTACTGGCAAGGAGCAATTCCTCCAGCATGATGGCTCAACTCTCCTCCGGAGCAGGGTAAGGACTTTGGGGGCCCATTGACACTCACTGTGCTGGCAGGGTGCCAGCGTGGCCGCCAGCTGGAGCTGGTGGGGCAGAGGGATCCCTGCCATCTTAACGCAGCAAATCCCACTGGCTCCTCATCTCCTTTCTGTTTTCCTGGCTGGTGTATTGCCTTCATTGGTGCTGATGCACGGGAACAGCCAACACCAGCCCACAGAGCCTTCCCCAATGGGGCAAACCCAGGCTAATCCCCCCCACCAGGCACAGGGCCCCCCTTGAATCCTCGCCCTATATATTGTATTTCTAAGGTGCCTGTTTCCAATATCTACGAGCTATATTTTCACACTCTGAGGGGTGTGAATCTGTCAACCAGAACAATCCCTCACTAGCTGTAAACTGGTGCCGTGACTCAGGAGCTAATTAATGGCTATTAGATAACACAATTAGCACCGCAAACTGTCACCCCTTGGCAGAGTGTCACCCCATCCCGTTGTGTCGCAGACATGCACGAGCCATAAACACAAGGATCCCTTTAGCATCATCTATCCTGCCCCTCTTTTTTCTGCCACCTTCCTCTCCTCTCCTAACTGCCCAGCCCCACATGATGTGATCATCAGCGGCTGGACACGAGGGAACTAATCTCGTTAAGATTTTCGGGAAGGCCAGGACAAGCAGGGGGTTGGCAGCAAGGCTGGAAGGGCTGGCCCAGCTCTTTCCAACAGCAATGCTGGAGCTGATGTGCCCTGGCCCCAGCCCTCTGCACCCAGCTGGAGCAGGAGGTGACATGTGCCTCCCCCCCCAAGATGTCCCTGCCTGCCCCATTGCAGCGGGGGCACCAGCTCCCTGGGTTTGAGGTCTCTTTATCTTTGCTGTTCCTCCAAAGGCCTGACTGCACCCCTGTGGGGTGAAAGCCTGTCTCCTCTGGGAGCGGCTCACACTTGGAAGCCTCTGGGGAAAGTTATGGCTTCTCCAGTTCTTCTCCTTCCCCTACAAGCATCTTCCTCCCCTGACTGGCATACGAGCAGGGGCCTTGGTTCCTGTTGGCGATGCTTGCCGAGCATGCTAGGTGCGTACACAGCCCTGCTCACGCCCAGAGACCCTGCTTCGAGCCTCACAGGGACCAGCCGTGACTCTGCCCACACCTGTCCCCGCTCCCCCAGCCCCGAGGATGAGGATGTGGCTGGGACAGAGGCAGGGATGGAGCAGAGAGGGGGTCAGCTGGTGGTGGTGTCGGGGACAGGGACCGTGGAGGGGGACAGGGGCCATAGAGGGGCTCAGGGAGGTTCTGCAGTATGTGGAGCAGAGGCAGGGGACACTGGGTGACAGAGGACACTTGCTCCAGGAGCTCATTCCACAGCTCAAGGTGCCACCATCGCATGGGCATCTCCTTTCCTACCTGGTGATGGGCTGCAAGGCACCTGGCAGAGGGTGACAGGCTGGGAAGCCTCACTGGAGTGGCATATGGGGTGTGTGGCAAGGAAATAGCAGAAGGTTTCTACTGTGCCCTCAGATGTCACCCTGTGGCCGAGGAGGGGTGGGCAGGACTGGCTTTGTTCTTGTCACCTGACAGTGGTGGCACCCATGATCTTGAGCAGCGATGGGGACCCTGCTGTGCCAAGCGCTGTGCAAAATAGGTGGAACCCACCCAAATTACACCCTTCTCTGCTTGAATCTGTGGCTGCCTCTGCCTGATGTCTTCATCTATAACATGTGAGATGTTGAGTGGGAAGGGAAAGGCTCTGAGGACATGCTTGCTGAGTGCTGCAGGGGCCACAGAAACTCTTAGACCAAAAGATGGTATTGGTGATGAGCTGGAGGCTCCTAATGGCTTTGATGGAGAAGAGAAAACCAGCCATAAATCACTGCCAGAGATCCTAGGGAGGGAGGAGGCCGGTGATGGAATTTGCTGCAGCTGGCTGGAGAGAGCAGATCTGGGAGAGCATCGGCTGAGCACCAGAGTCAAGGCACAGCGTGTGCAGGGAGAAAAGCCAACCGGTGTCACAGGTAGGGGCCTCAGCCCCAGGAACCCCTCTGAAGTGGCCTCTGGGCTTTGCCAAGGCTGTGCCTCTTCCCGGACTGTGGTGCTGGCACAGAGGCAGGGGGTGGAAGGGGACAGAGACAGGGAAGGTGATGTGGGATGGGGGTCGTGAGGGGAGGGAGAGGAGAAATGTGGTCTCGGAGGTGCATGAGGAGAGAGATGGGCACTGGGGGGGACATAGGGCGGGAACTTAGTGGGGCATGGAGCAGTCCTTTGGTGTCTGGGGGGCAGTGATGCAGCTGGCATGGGAGTGGAGCTGCAGTCTCACTGGTGAGTCTGTCTTAGCAGACTCCCTCTGCACATCCTGGGGGTGCAGGCAGAGCTGGGGCTGCCCAAGGGCTGTGCCCCCACCCCGGGCCCTCCTCGCACAGCCCCGGTACCCGACATCCCCATGGGCAACAGGGAAAACCAGCCTCAAGCTGGAGCTGCTGCTCCTAAACGGGAGTCCCCCAGGACAAATGTCAGGATCTGTCCCAGTGCCTGTGCAGGGATGATAAATGGCTTGGTCAGCCTCACTGAGACCTGGCAAAATCATAGCATCCTTGGGCTGCTCCCAGCGCTGGACCAAGCTCTCTGCCCTGCTCAGGAGGCAAAGGCAGCACAAGGCTGTCCTGATGAACACAGAAGGGGTGGCCAGGGCACAGGGAGAGGCAGTGGGATGGAGAGAGCAGGAGATGGGAAAAGAAAAGATGCCTGACAGGCTGGGGCATGGCAGAAAATAATCAGGGTATTTGAGGCAAGGATGAGTGGTGTTCATACCTCCTGGCTTGTACGTGGTGTTGTAGGTATCTTCACCCCCTTAACCATTTCGAGTCTCCCTCCTGCCAGCAAACGGGAGATTGCTTTATTTTTGCCCTTCAGTGGAGGTAAGGGAGTCCCTTACCCCAGGCTGCCGTTGCCTGTCTCAGCACAGCAGTTTCCAGCATGACCTCTGGGTGGCATCCAAAGACCCAGGAGAGGGGCTGCGCCCGTCCTCTCGTGTGACCTGTACAAATGGTTTGATGGAGCCAGAGGAGCTGGACTTCTCTTACTTCTGGCGACTGAGAAGACAAGCCTCTGTCAAGGCTGATGATTAATTAAATGCACTTAGAAGAAGATGCCAGTTCACAAACTAAAGAGAAAAACTGAAACCCTCATTTAGCAGTGATGAAGGAAAGGTTTCTTTTCAAGATTTTCAAACTCTTCCTGGGAGAACTGCGGTAGATGTCTGGTTGATTGCTACCTTGCCTGATCGGTTTGATTAGCTGTTACAAGAATGACAGCTAAATCTCACCATCTCATCAAAGCGAAGGATTTAAAACTCATTTCGATTGTACTGAAACCAACCCCCAAACTGCCACTATTATATATCTCTAAGTCATTTTATACACTTACCACCTCTTCTTGCATCCCTGGCTGGGTGCCCAGGAAGGATGTCAGCAGAAACCGCTTTTCTTATCCCTTGATGCATCCCCTGAGCTTGGATCCTACGCAAAGATAGGCAGTGCCACTGGGCTTCCTTGCCCCGTCAGTATTTAGCATTTAGTAGCTACTGAAGGGTGTTGCTTTCTTTGTCTTCCTGGGCTATGTGTAACAGCTCAGAGAATAACAGTACAGAGGTATTTCTCTGGCCCTCACCCACTTCTTTCCCCTGTGTATGTGTTCGTGGCTGTAGCCTTGCTAATGCAGAAGCTGCCTTAATGGCTATGTTGGTACCCCGGCTTTGGTGTCTCAGCAGCCATGCTTCCATTTTCTCACACCTGCATCTCTTTAAAAAGTAGTTATATTGAAACATTGGCTGTCTGCTGGTGGTAGAAATCTCCTACCCTCACCACAAGCAAAAGGCAAGGACTTTTCTTTTAAAATACTTTAAAAATAGAAACTGATCCCAAAGCCTGCCAAGCCCCGCTTTGGGGAGGAGCACGTTAATGGCACGTTTATACATTTAGCAAAATTAGCTTCAGGAGTTCCAGGTGTTTGGAGCCAGCGCCATTACCCAAGGCAGCTTGCAGAGACATGCCGTGCCAAATGCTCCCATTGCACACACCAGCACAGACCCCTGCCCATTGCAGCAGCCCTGGCTGGGCTACTGGCAGCCCAGCAAGACCCCTGCCCCGGCTGGAGCTGCTGGGGAGGTTGCCCTTGCTGGGCTGGTGGGGTGGGGGCTCCCCCAGCACCCAGGATGAGGCAGGTGGGGGTTTTGAGGGTCCAGGTGGTGTAGGAAAGGCAGGTCAGATAGGGACATCATCTGTCCAGCCCACCTCACCCATCTCCTTTGCTTCCCTTCCAGGAAATTCCTCTTCACCCGAACACATCAATTCTGATCCATTGATTTGTTTTTTTTTTAAAAGGTCCATTCTCCTTTTCCCTTGGGGAGTTAACCACAGACATCTCTATTTGGATGAAGGCAGTCTTTCTGTTCATAATATTTGCCTTTCATAAATAATTCCACATACCAGGCTGCAATGTCTGGGCTCACCCTGTATGTCTCCGCAGCCAGTGTGGCTGCAGCCGCAGTGTGATATGGGACTGGGGAAAGGAGCCAGTGTTTCCCATCATCGCTGGCTGATGGCATTCATGTGGCCCCTTCCCTCTCCCGTGCCTATCGGGGCTGGGCTGTGAACCAGCCCAAGACATGTTACCTGGTTTCAGACTTTTTTGGTTTCCCTGCATCAACCTTCAAGCAGTGTCAGCCCTTCGTCAAGGCCACCTCTGTTGGAAAGGCTGGTGCCCCCCAGTAAGATGTTGTGGGACTCACATGAACTCCTTGAGCTAAAGCTGTAGCGTAACTTGCTGTTTTCCCTCTCCCAGATTTCATCTTCCAGAAGGAGCTGTTTGCTGCCAGAGACGCAGGTGAGCCGTGAGGGACATGGCAGGGGCTTTATGGGGTACCCAGTCTACTTGGGGGTTGGGAGGTGCTTTGGGGAGGCCAACAGGACATGCCTGGGGCACACCATAGACCCCCTCTCGTCCCTGGGGCAGGGCACTGTCTCCATGCCATGCTGTCCTTGCAGCGAGTGCTGTGCATGACCCCTCAGCTCTACAGTCCCCCTGCTTCCACAGCCCCCCAGCCTCTCTTGCGTGCCTCCCCCTGGGGCTGTGCTCCTCTGCGAGATGGTCCCTGGCCCTGCAGAGAGGGGACCATTGCACCCCCCAGCCCTGTCCCTGCAGCCCCAGGGGGCTCCTCTGTTGCTAAATGGGGGACAAAAATAGTGCCTTCAAAGAGCTCCTGGGGGAAGGCTGCAATGTCCAAGGGAGAGTCTTGAGGACAACCCAAGAGCAGCACTGGCCTGGGAAAGTGAGGCAGCAAATGCTGCCAGCATGGGCTGGCAGGTGTGATATTCTCCCTTTCTGCCCCTGCTCCCCTTGCAGAGCCCATGCACAACCTCTCTGCTCAGCCCTGGCAGACGAAGATGGCCAACCTGACCTACGACAACTTCACCCTGGGCAACCGCTCCGAGGTGGCCATCCAGCCTCCCACCAACTACAAGACAGTGGAGCTAGTTTTCATTGCCACAGTTACCGGCTCGCTCAGCCTCGTCACGGTGGTGGGGAACATCCTGGTGATGCTGTCCATCAAGGTCAACCGCCAGCTCCAGACTGTCAACAACTACTTCCTCTTCAGCCTGGCCTGCGCTGACCTCATCATAGGAGTCTTCTCCATGAACCTCTACACAGTCTATATCATCAAAGGCTACTGGCCGCTGGGGGCCGTGGTGTGTGACCTGTGGCTCGCCCTGGACTATGTGGTGAGCAATGCCTCTGTCATGAACTTGCTCATCATCAGCTTTGACCGGTACTTCTGTGTCACCAAACCCCTGACGTACCCAGCCAGGAGGACCACCAAGATGGCAGGGTTAATGATCGCAGCCGCGTGGATATTGTCCTTCATTCTCTGGGCCCCTGCCATCTTGTTCTGGCAGTTCATTGTGGGCAAGAGGACAGTCCCCGAGAGGGAATGCTACATCCAGTTCCTCTCCAACCCAGCGGTGACCTTCGGCACGGCCATCGCTGCTTTCTACCTGCCTGTGGTCATCATGACGGTGCTGTACATTCACATCTCCCTGGCCAGCAGGAGCAGGGTGAGGCGGCACAAGCCTGAAAGCAGGAAAGAGAGGAAAAGCAAGTCCCTCAGTTTCTTCAAGGGCCCCCTGATCAAACAGAACAACAACAACTCCCCCAAGAAGGCCATGGAGGTGAAGCAGGAGGTGAGGAATGGGAAAGCGGATGACCAGCCCTCAGCACAGACAGAGGCCACTGGCCATCAGGAGGAGAAGGAGACCTCCAATGAGTCCAGCACGGTCAGCATGACCCAGACCACAAAAGACAAGCCCACAGCAGAAATCTTGCCAGCGGGGCAAGGACAGAGCCCATCCCACCCCCGCATGAATCCATCTTCCAAGTGGTCCAAGATTAAGATAGTCACTAAGCAGACTGGGACCGAATGTGTCACTGCCATTGAGATTGTCCCATCTAAGGCAGGAGCCTCTGACCACAACTCCCTGGCCAACAGCCGCCCAGCCAACGTTGCCAGGAAGTTTGCCAGCATCGCCAGGAGCCAAGTACGGAAGAAGCGCCAGATGGCAGCCCGGGAGAAGAAGGTCACCCGGACCATATTTGCTATCCTGCTAGCCTTCATCCTCACATGGACTCCATACAATGTCATGGTCCTCATTAACACCTTCTGTGAGACCTGCATACCCGAAACAGTGTGGTCCATCGGCTACTGGCTCTGCTACGTCAACAGCACCATCAACCCGGCCTGCTACGCCCTCTGCAATGCCACTTTCAAGAAGACCTTCAAGCACCTTCTCATGTGCCAGTACAGGAACATTGGCACAGCCAGATAAACTCTCACTCAGGGACCACTTCAGCAATGTTATGGAAGCCCTTCCCTTTGCCTCCTTTGCTGGGGGGGTCCGCTGCTCCCCACTCACACCATTGCGGACTGTGCAGTGATTGCAGATGATGCCCTTCATCCAATACCAACAAAGGTCCAAGGCACCTCTGGGCTGCAGCTCCTTCCAGTCACCCTGGGCCTGGGGACTAGCCTGGGGACCCAGATGGTAAACTGGAGGCAAGAGGAGATGCGGTCACCAGGAGCCCTCCCCAGCTCCCTGCTCTTGAGAGGCTGGCCAAATGGCATCAGCGTTTGTCAGAAGACTGGATGCCTCTTCTCCCTGTGGCTGACCATCTCCAGGGCATCAGAGCTTGTCTGCATGCAGGCGGGCTAAGGCTGGCTGCTTTCAATAGGCTTTTAAACCATTTATTATCCAAGAAATTAAAAGAAACTGGGGTGAAACATTAGCCAGCCATTTTGGCCCACACTGGCTGGGGCATGCTCACATCTTGCTGACCCAGCCAGGCCCTCTCTCCAGGCAGTCACCATGGCATCCTAGCAGGTGTGGCAAGCTCCTTCCTTTCCCTTGAGAGACACCATCATATATCCTCACCCACAGACCTGGGGAGGGGAATTTTTTCCCCAGGTTTCGGCCCTGCTCTCCCCTTCATGCCCTTTCTGCCCTCAGCCAGCAGTCAGCTGGAGAGACAGACAAACAAAGCATCTCACTCGGGGGTGTGGAGTGGGAAACCTTCCTAGAACAGTAGAAACCAAAACTGCAAAGAAAAGCAGTGGTGTGGTGCAGGACTTCTCTCCACAGCCCTGGGGGACCATGACCCCTGAGAAGTGGGCAGCAGTGACAATGACAACTGTCCTTGGGAGGGACGGGGGGGGAGCTTGGGGTCTCAGAGAGAGAGTTGGGAAGAGGGTTTGCAATGTGGCCGAGGTGCCCCATGTCTCATCTGGACCATGGGCAGGTCCCTGCTCTCCCCATGGCAGGTGTGGGAGGCCTGACACATAGCTCTGGGGGTGGGAGAGGACAGTGGTGGCCCCCTAGCCCCACTCCTGCCCCAGGAAGAAGCCCACTGCCGAGCCTTGTAAATGGACATAACCCTCTCATCAGTGTTGTGGTGGAGCCCTCAGCATGCAGGCTTCAGCCTGCTCCCAGCCCACCCATGTGCACAGCCCAGACCACTCTGGGGCTGCTCCTAAACTGCTCCCAAATATGGGTCTCTGCAAGCCTTGGGGGACACAGTCAAGGGACAGGGCCATGCTGGCAGTGGCAAATGCCACGTCTGTATGTCCTTCCCATCTCCACGCCAGGGAGATGCTGTACAACCTGGAGAAAGACTGCCCCAGCCCAGGTAATGACCCTGCCCTGCCACTGCCTTTTGGATAAGTCCCATAGCAGTGCCCAAAATGTCTGTTGGGCTTTTGGTTCTTTTTAAATTGTTACAACCGTGGCCCAACCCACCCCAAGACAAATAAAGACCTTGGACCAGAAACCACATCCATGGCGTGAGGAGTGAATGAGTTGTCACCCTGTTGTTTCTCTCCAGATTCCCAATGTCACCCACTGGTGACATTTCCTGCAGCGCATAAGTGGCAGCCCCATCCCTCCTTCTGAGAGCAAGGGGGGCAACCCTATCCCTCCTTCCAAAAGCGAAGGGGGCAGGCTGAGGCGCTGCCGAGAAGAGGCTGTGAGGTCTGACACATGCGTCCTCTCCAGGACCACGGGCATGTGGCACCCAGGCCACCACCGCCAGCCACAGGGTGACTTCACACCTGGTCATGGTGGGGTCAGTAAAACTGGTTTGCTGGGGTTTCCAGCACAGCAACAATTTGTGGAGATGGCAGATGGGCTCAGATTATTTTTTAAAAAAAGATTTTTATTGGAAAAGAAAACAAACCCCACTTTTCCAAAAGAAGTGAGAGCTCCCACCCAGCACTGGCGTTGGTGCATCAAAGGCAGAGGGTCTGCAGCCCCAGCACCAACACGTGTCTGGAAGTGGTGGAGGAGAGGGGACACGATGGCTTCTTGGCATGGTGGTTTTATTTTCCCTGGCTGCTGTAGGAAAGTCCTGCCCTGGCCAAAAGGATGCTGGGAGAAGCCCTCTGAGCTGAGAGCAGACATCACATGAGTAAGGGGCACGTGAGTGATGGGGCTACCCAAGCATTCAACATCCAGCCCTTCCCTCTGGCACCAGGACCCGGCAGGGGCACAGGGAGGCTACTGGGCTTGCCAAAGGATGTGCCAAAGGCAACTCATTTGTTCCAGAGGGTGGAAAACTGCGTGTCCCCATGACAGCTTTCCAGGCACATCCCAGCAAACCCCAACACCAGCCCAGGGAGGAGAGTGGGACGTACCAGCAGCAGGGAGGGCAGCAGCCTCTCCTGTGGGTTGGGTGGGTTTGCTCTCTACAACACTAGCAATTAAAACAAGGCATCTCAGTGAAAGAGGAGGTCACGGAAAGGAAGAAGGAGAAGAGGAGGAGGAAGACTGGAGTGTGGGCCGGCTGCAGTTGGGCTCTCAGCTCTGCAGGCGCCGTGGCGAGGGGCCAGTGAGGATGCTGGCTTCCTGTGCTAGTCCTTCCCCTTGCCCTTCTTTGCTGCATCCAAGAAGCACAGGAGATAAGTTAGTACATCCAATGGCAGAATCCTGATCTCCCAGGTGCTGCCATGGCAGAAACGTAGCCAGCAGCCTCCCCCCATCATGCAAAGTCACACCAGCCCCCCTGAGGAGAGGGAAAAAATCCCTGTCCCACTGAAGCTGGCAGTGACCTGGGAGGAACCAGGGTTTCTCCTAGGGGCACCTACATCCCAGCCATCCAGCAGCTGGGCTTCGGAGCTGTTGCATGTTCTGATACAGAGGGAAGAGTATCCTATATGATCCCCAGAACCACCAGCAAAGCCCAATCCTCAGTGGCCAAGCTACCCCTGAAGAGCCCCTGCCCAGGGTCCCAGCAGGACCCTCCTGGGGACAGGAGCGGTGGGGACTGACCTTTGGACTTCGACTTGATCTTGGAAGAGCAGGGCTTGGTCACATAGACGATCTCCTCGCACTGGGCATTGTACAGGGCTTTCTTCAGGATGCCAGAGCGAGTCTTCACGCCCGTCTGAGCGCTACACCCCCCCCAGCTCTCAAATTTGTACTTGCAGTCGGCTGGAAGAGAGGGGACAGACGTCAGAGCCAGGCAGGACCTGGCATGGCCACCAGCCCCAGCCACCCAGCCCAGGGTGGTCCAGAGCCACCCCACCGCCATGCACCCACCTCCAAACTTCTTCTTCCAGTTGCAGGGGATCTTGCACTTCAGCTTCCTACTCTCATCTTTGCAAGTCCCCTCGCGGTAGCCCAGGCCACAGTCCTTGCTGTTGGGGACACACGGTCCCCAGCGCCAGTCCTCGCACTCAGAGCCATCCTTCTTTGCCTTCTCTGCAAGGAAAAGGGGGGGCAGGTGCTCACTGCAGAGACACGGGGACACAGTCTGAGTTGCCCACCAACTCCACACTCTCACCTTTCTTGTTCTTGCCAGCCTCAGCAGTGGCAGCCAGCAGGATCAGCGCCAGGAGGAGGAGGAGGCCCTGGACCTGCATCCTGCCTGGGGAGGAGGGAGAGAGGGAGGTGGGCGAGGGCTCAGGGCATGATGTGGCCATTGTACATCTCAGCAATCGCCTCCAGCCAGGGAGCTGTTGGGCTGGGAGCTCGTTCCCTTCCCTGCAGCCCCACCATTGCCCTGTGTGTGGCCAAAATACTGTCCGTGGGGACCCCTGCACCCTACACAGCAGCTGGGGAGGGCTTTTGGTTGGGTGCACCTACCACTAGGTTGCACCAGGGCTTGTGCTGCTCCAGCCCCCGCCCCCCGGAAAGCAAAGAAGCCCCTCCCTGCATGCTGGCAGTGGGGGTTTTGCTCTCTGGTGCTGGTCCTCACCTCTACCCTCCTGTATTTCCCTGTGGCTCCTTTATCTGGCACCCAGCAGGATGCTGCCCCACATCAACGTGCCCCAGGGGAAGGCAGCTGCCATGGTAGCTTTCTCCAGCTCCAGAGGAATCCAAAAGGGAAATAAAAAAGCTCAGCAAAAACAAAACCACTGCCATGAGAAGTCTGAGAGCTAAACCAGTGGATTAAACACACACACAAAAAAAAAAGTCCCCCCACCGTGGGACCTTGTTGGAGGGATGGAGAAGGAGAGCTGCGCCCACTGCTGGCACCGTCATTGCCAGCGCAGCGCCCGTGCACAAGGACGGGGAGTGTGCACATGTGTGCATGCAGCCGGGAGCAGGTCAGGGATGAGGGTGCACTGGGGCCCTGCCCACCCCATCAGAGTGGCCTTGGGCCAGGAGATGGCTCCCCTGCGGCTGCCACCAAGAGCCTCCCACCAAGAGCCTCCGTGGGACACTGCTGCCAACTCTCCCATTCCCAGCAGGAGTGCAGACGTGCAGAGCCAGTGTCTCAAGTCTGGTGGTCCCTTCCCCGCTCCCCCAAAGCCTTTTAGGATGACACCCACATCCGCTTGGGAGCAGCTAGCCAGCACACACATCGCACCTGCCCTGGCTCCATGATGGGCTTGGTGGGACAGTCAGGACACCCCACATGCCCTGGGGGAAGGCGGTACAGGGAAGAGCCCGGGGTCAGCATTCGCTCCCTGCCCCCAGGCTCCCCAGGCAGCATGCCAGAGAGAGCAGATCCCCGCATTATTCAGGCTCCAGCACACTCACCTTTCACCCATCCACTGCTGCAGGCTTTGCTCTGCATTGAGCTGTCAGAGGGAATTACACAGCCCGGCTGGCTGAAGGCACAGCCGAGGGGCCGAGAGCTGCCTTCCCCCTTACCCAGCCCGGCTGGGAGCCATCCTGCCCAGCACAGCACAGCTCAGCCCCATTCCCAACCAAATGCCTTCAAAACTGAGCCTGGATGGGCGCAGTTATGAGGGACACTCCTGCCCTGCTTCCTGCAGTAGCTCGGATGGGGCAGCACCTCCAACACCCACACTATTCCCAGCATCCCCTTGATTTCAGGTGCTCTGTAAACTCCTTCCATCCTTTGCCACGGAGCATTTCCCTCTGCTCCTGAACCACCTCCCAGCCTCATGGACCATGCCCATGTGTACAAAGGGATGTGGGAAGGGGGACTCTGAGGGGCAGCCCAGCAACAGCCCCAGGGGCTCCTGGACCTGCTCCCAGTCTCCGCCGGGTACATAAAGTCCCCCAAGCAAAGTTCTGCAGGGACTCTCAGCTGTGGCTTATCCCAAAGCATTCATAATGGAAAGGGAGAGCAGTTTTCCAACTGATTTTCCAAACAGCCTGATCCTTCTTTGCTGGACAAAAAAGAGCTGTTCCCTGTTGGGTTGCCAGTGCCTGCAGGCACAGCCCAGCTCCTCCCGCATCCCTGCTGGGCCCTGGCTCCTCTCCCACTCAGATCCTGGCTGGCTCTCACACTGCACTGGTCTCTTCCAGGAACGGGCTGCACAAGCGAAACAGCCTGGCCACACCATGGCAGTCCCCATTTCCCCTTTTCCTCCTTCCTCTAGCTGCCCTGGGTTCGAATAATCTAGGATCAGTGCTATAAAGAAAAAAAAATCCCAGGTGATGCTGAAGCAGCACCCAAATACTGCAATGGGAAAGGCTGGATCCCCCTTTAGACACCCCTCAGGGCCAGGCAGTGCCACCGGTGGGCCACACCATCCTCCCCAGCTCCTATCCCCTGGCTGCCACCATGACACTGTCAGCCCCCCCCACAGTCCCTCTTCCAGCAGTAGGACCCCTCGGCTGGGCTCAGATTGCAGTGGGCTCTGGCAGGGGTGGGAGGTGGGTGCAGGACCCCTGTCCTCCCCGTTCTCCAGGCAGGGAAAAGCCCATGGTTTGGGGTACCCAGCACCCCACCAGCTTCCAGTAGAGTGGACACTGGGCTTTTCCCCCTGGGCCAAGGTGTTAACATGACTAGGAGGCTTTGGGGGAGGCATTGAGGGGAGAGCAGAACCCTGGGGGGCTGTAGGGGTCCCAGGCAGCCAGCTTCACCTCCCTCTCCAAGTGCAGAAAAGATGCTCCAGGGAAAAAAGGTTCGCTCTGCGTGCTGCCTGTGCAAGGTGGGGCAGAGGGGGGACAGGCAGCACCCTTCTGGTCCCCCCCCCGGGGCAGATGCGGTTCCCTGACCCCAGCACAGCCGCTTCCCCTCTGCCCTGTGTCCCCCCACCCCCCGGGAGAGGCGGGTGGGGAAGGAGCCCTCCTCCGTGGCACGTCCCGCCACCTGAGCGCGCTTCCCGGACCCGGTGGGGGGTGCCCCTCAAGGCGGGGGGGCGGGGGCTAAGAACCTTGCCTCAACCCCTGCCTCCCTCCAAAACCCCTTCCACCTGCACCCCCCAGCCCCCCAGGCGCTTCCCTAGCTCCGCAAGCGAGCCCTCACCCTCGGGGCTGGCCTCCCGGGGACCCCTGCCCCAATCTCCTTTCCTGCAGCTTACCCCAGCCATGGCCATGTGCCCCCCACCGCCAAAGCTCCTTCCCCGGCCGGGGAACCCTCAGCGTGTATTCCTGCCTCCTCCCCTTGCCGGAGGCGCCCATCCCCGTGGCGTCGGGCGAGCGGCTCCGCCATCCGCGGGGGACCTGGGGAGGAGGGGGGTCGGAGCCCGAGTCCCGAGAGGTTCGCACTCACCTGCGGAGCGGTGCTCGGGGGGTGCGGAGGGTGCGGGGGGAGCGGAGCCGCTGCCTTTGTGTGGCGGCCGCGTGCGGAGCCCCCGCGCAGCGCACAGCGGCCCCTGACGTCGGGCTCGGTTGGCAGCAAAAAGGTGCTTTTTTAGCCCAAAACTTTCCTCAAGCTCCTCCTCTTGCCCCCTCCCTCGGCCAGGCACAAAGGCAGGCCGGGCGGGCGGCGGCTCCGGGGGGGCGGGGGCCCGGCTCGGGCGGGGGTTGCGCTGGGCTGAGTGGGTCCGGCCCCATCGGGACATGTCCCCGTGTGTCCCCTGTCCTTAGCGGGGTGTCTCGCCTTCCTCCGGGTTCGGCAGGATGGTGCTGAGGAAGCCGAGGCACCAGAGCCCAGCATGGTGGGGTGGCCGAGGGGGTCCAAACAGAACAGCCAGGCTCCCCTGAGACCCACTGCTCTGAGACCCCCAGAAGATGGCCTCTGGAGCACCCCTGGGGCTTGGATGGGGTGAAGGAAATCACCCCATGTCTCCAAGCTGCCTCCATCCCCATCAAGGCCACTGGCACTGATGGACCAACCTTTCGTGGTTTCTGTGCTTCTCGTCCTTCTCTGCTGGCTCTGTGCCCTGTGAAAGAGGATGGGGAGGGGGGACCTGAAGCAGCACATCACTTTCATGGTGACCCAGGCTTCTCCCCAGCCTCATCCCTCCAGACCTGCCTGTCCCCAGCTCAGCCCCTTCTCCTTGGAGCAAGCAGGGTGTGAGATCAGGCTGCTGGTTAGGGATGGAAGGACGCTGCGGACGTGGCTGCTCCCTTCCTGGCCCCATCCTCCCTCTTTTCTCAGGAGGTGAGGAGAGACAGGGGCCAAGCCAACTCTTTTCTGGAGTTACCAGCCAGAAAGGTGACCATCACGCCAAAAGAATGGGGCTGTGTTGGGGAACAGAGCCATTTTTCCACCCCTTACCCTGGGAGAGGCTGCTGAGAGCAGGGCTGCCACAGGTAGGGTTGGGGAGGGGGGGGGGCAGCTGTTTTTTATGAGCTGCTTCCCAACAAGGAATCGCTTTCTGAGAGATTCCTGCATTTAACTTGCACCCTGCCGGCAGTTTCCTGAACATCTGCAGAGGTTTCAAGGAGGGCTGGCAGCCGTGGGAGCATGTCGTCTCCCCTGCCCGCTGCACACACAGCGTGGGTGCTGCTCAGGAGGTGAGGGGTCTGGACAGGCCTGGCTGTACATTCGAAGGTGCAGAAAGGGATCCTGACCGATGGACAGGTAGCAAAGCCCATAGTCCCCTGCACCCCCCCATCATCAGGCTTTTAAAGCAAAGCTGAAGAAAGCTGGGGGGCCAGAGACCCTGCTGGGGTCCCCAGGGCAGAGCAGCCTAAAGTACAGTGAAGCCCTTTGCAAATTTTCACTTATTTCTCAATTTCTAGTCATTCCCATTCCCCTCCTGGGGCTGGGGAGCAGGAGACAGGTGATGGGAGAGAGGAGATGTGCTCGTGCACATCAGTCTCTGCAGTGGCTGTGCTTGGTCTCTTCAAGCCCTTTCGGAGGGATGAAGGGGGGAACAGCTCCTTCCCCAGCTCAAACAAGTAGCAAAAGGTTGTGTTTGCAGAAAGAGGCCTCATACTGAGGGAAGAAGGGAAAAGAGGGAGCGTAACCAGCCCAGGTGCGTTTCCTTGCAAATGCTTTAACTCCAGCTTCTTACCTCTAAAAACATCACAAGATAATTCATGGCATGCCGGCTCCACATTTTCCACCTCCAGTTGAAGAAGTCGAAGCATCTGGTCCTTGGGGCACTGTTACTGCACAGTGCAACAGTGCCCGCGCGGGGACACAGCTGTGCGGGAGGGGGACACACATTTTTCCTTGTTCAGACTTGCAGAGGCGGGCATGCGAGAGGTAATCATTAACACAGCCAACTGCTGTCACCCCANCATACAGCCCCCAGTGTGTTTCCATCCCATGGGAAGCCAGACAGACCTCCGGACAAAGGGAGAAATGGGAGATGCTGAGACCCTTCGGAGAGAAGGGCAGGGCTCTCCCCATGAAAGTTGACTGCCCCTTTCCTAACACCCCTCATCACAGCGATTGCATTTGGGAACGCTTTTCTTCCCCACCATAAATCTGACACCAGGGCAGCTGCAAAACTCTCATTGCCGTGGTTACTGACGGTTCTCTCCTCCAAGACATGGGCCAAGTGCCAACGCGCTGGGGTCTGGGCACTGAAATGGAGCAGACCCCTCCTCCCAGTTGCACGTCTGCCTGGTCCCCGAGCCACTGCCCGGGGAGGCTGGGACAATTCGGTGTGCCTTACACCCACTACAGACCCCCACTGTTAGCTCTGGGCAGGAGCTGAAAGGCTTGAAGGCGATGAAAGAGAGGCGCAGGGGGTAGAAGGGACAAGGCAGCCGGGGAAGGAGGCTGCTTCTCCAGGCAGCAGCAGGAGCGACAGGCAGGCTGCCAAGCTGCCCTCAGGAATCCAAGTTTAAGGTATGAGTATAGCTCCCCATCACCCACTGTGTCCATCCCCAGCTCCGTCACCAGCATGCTGTCGGCTGGAGCAATTACCTCCCTTTTGCAAAGGAAACTCTGCAGGAGAGACAGCATTGGCCAGTCATCGTTACAAGTCCAGGCGTGGAAGCAGAAGCATCCCTAATCCCCGCTTTTGTAACTGGAGAGTGGTCCTCCCACCAGAGACTATATCCCAGCCTTCGAGGCTGCAGCCCCAGTGCTCAGCATTGGAAACGGGACCCCAGTGCACCCCTCCGGAGCTGGGAAGGAACGGGAAGAGCCCTTGAGCAGGCTCATCCACCACAGAAGGTCCCTCACAACAAAGTCACTGTATCCAGCAGCTGTCCCCAAGGGATGCTGTTCAGGGGAGTGGGCAAGCACCTGGCCCTGCCAGGGAACTCCCCAGAGTAGCCCCAGTTAGGACAGGGGCAGAAGCCTCGGGGTACAACCTTGAAGGGTGTCACTCATGCAGCACCCTAGAGACAGGAACTAAAACATCCATCTCTTTATTTCAATGGCAAGAAACAACAACATCCAAAAGGTCCAAGTCAAAAAAGCAATGGGAACACAGGCTCGCGCCAGACCCTCGGCTTGCTGGAGCCAGCACCCTCACAGAGTTACAAAAATACAGTCCTACAACAGCGTTTAGGAAACACAGACTCAGGTATTGCACAGAACCCGTGCCCTCCGTGGGCAGGGCGACCAAGACCCCCTCCGCTTTCGCCAAAATACAAGACAGGCTTGGAATTGCACAGCAACTCAGCTCACGTGCACAGAGGGGCCAGGCGGGGAGGGGGACAGTGTATCTCTCAACTACCTGTACAAAAACTATAAGGGAAAATACAAAACCAGGGAGAAAAGGGGAAGCTGGGGCTGTAAATGCCCATAGGCTGGGCTGAGCATCCCAGCTGGGGGACAGCAGTTTGCACCTTTGAGATGACAGTGCCTTGTCTGTTGGTGGCCAGCAAGCCATGCTGATGGCAACTCTGGGTGCTGCTGGAGCACCCGGCTCTGAACATCTCAGGATGCTTTTAATGGCCAATACTGCTACTGGCCCCTAGCACTCTGCACTGCCCTGTGTCTCTGCTCCCTACCACAGCACCCCCTGACCTCCAAGGGAAGTCTGCCCCCCAGCCAAAAAGCCTGAAGGGTATTCTGGTTCTCTATGATATCCTCATAACCATTTTTTGGTATTAGGAGAGATTCAAATGGTGCCACCCAGCACTACCCAGCAGGCACAGATGGGTGTGAGTGCACGTGGGACCACTCAGATCGACAGGGTAGCAGCATCCTCTCCTGGGACCTCATCTGCAAGCAGCCACCACACACCTGAAGGTGCCAAGCAGGTCTGCAAGGTCCAGAGACACCAGCTCTCCTCCTCCAGAGACTGTCAGTACCGCAAAAGCCTTGCTGCAGTACTGGATTGATCCCTCTGCAGATGCTCAGCACCCACAGCATCTGCAGGGGAGATGGGTGGTGGTGCCTTGTGTCCTATGGACAGGCAGTAAGTGAAATGCCATCCCCTTGCAGGTGCGACTTGGGGCTTGGAGCCCTGATGCTTCCTATGCATCCAAATCCCTCTTTCTGCTAACACTGGAGAGGGTGAGCTGCTGGCCTGCCCAGGGAGCTTGGGTCTGGGCTGGGTGAGCTCCCAAGTTTTCCCTGCAAAGCCCTGTGCCCAGTTTGGGGGGTGGCAGGGATCGGACTGAGAGGATTTGTGTTGACATTTGGGGGGCATGGGGGAAATCCCTGAGAGCAGCACTGACCCCAGCACTGCCCCTCCAGACGAATGCAAGGTCTAGCATCTGGGAGGGAGCTGAAGCAGGGAGGGCAGCCGGGTCCAAGTCAGCATTTAGGAAATGTAACAGGCTTCACTGCAGCCCCTGCCCAGGCCAAGCGCAGCTCTCCACCATGGCTACATGCTGCAGCAGGCTCACGAAGAGATGCCCAGCAGACACCGGATGTGCAGGGCAGAGCAAAGGATGGTGGGAGGGCTTGGTAGCCTTCCTCCCTGACAGCCCTGCCCTGGGCCAGGCTGCCAACTCACGGGGCACTAAAGGCAACTGGGAGGGCAGTGGCTGCCCTGCTTCCAGCTGCACCAGCCCCAGATGCTCTGAGGAAAGGCTGGGTGTGCCAGGGACTTCCCTCCTGCCACAGAAGGCCCTGGAAGGGCAACACAGAGACCCAGGGTGGCCCCAAATCAACAGGAAGGAAGAGGAGGCAGGGGCAGTAAGTCATGGTGCTTCCCTTGGGGCAAAGTCTGCTGTCTGCCCACATGGCCTGTGCCTCCTGTGGCTGTGCCAGACAGGAGAGGAGGAACAGGACATGAACCCAGCCAAGCATCTAAAGGAGGAGCACTGCTGGCAGGGAGAGGGGGCGAACGACGATATCCCACAGGAATCACAGGTAGGAGCCTGTGTAGAGAGCACTGGCACTGCTCTTGTGCACAAGGGTGACCTGAGGTGTCAGCCTGGCCACCCCAACAGGGCTGTTCCCGGGAGCCCATCCCGGGCAGGGAATGTGGTGGATGAGGGGTGATGGAGGGGGGACACAAAGACCCAGGCTTCAAGTCCCAAATACCCACTGTCCTCCTAAACAGAGTCCCAGCCCAGTCTGGGGCAGAGCTCTGCTGTCTCCACCTCCTCTGGGGACCAGGTTGACATCTAGGAGGGTTGGGGCAGACTCACAGCTCTGCCAGTTGCCATCATCCTCTTGTCATCCTGCCTGAGCTGGCAAGGGCTAAGGCACACCAAGCACTACACAGCCGTCTCCTGATCCTCCCGCTGGATCATCTGGTAGTGCTGTCGGTTCTCGAGGTAGGCAGCTAAGTCGGGGTCGTTGGCCTTCTCAGCCCGGTGCTTGGGGGTGTCTCCCTGCATAGGGAAGGCAAAAGACATCAGAGCGCTGAGCACTGCCTAAACATCCAAAGGTGCCCCCATTCTCCACCAAAAAGGTGCCCAGGACAGAGACCATCCCCGACCACCACCAGCTGCCTGAGAGGAGACAAAGGTTGGTCACCCTGACTTGCTCTTCCCCAGCGCTGGGAAGGTAGGTGGGAAAGGGTGAGGAATGAGGGGTATGTCTGGAGAATGCCCAGGAATACCAACCCCCCTTCCCTCTCGCAGCCTGGCCAGGGCTCCGGCTCCCAGAGGAGGATCGCATTTCACCAGCTTATTGCAGCCATCTGGACTGTGTCCACTAATGAACTCCCGCACTCCATAAAAAGCAAATCTGTTAACAGCTCCCAGCTCCGTCTCCTCTCCCCCTTTCCCTCCCCCTGCTCCTCTTGCTCCTCCTTGCCAAGCACCCAGGCTCTGCTGTGCCGCTGAGAAAGGCCACGGAGCCCTGGCGCTCAGCCACCGCCATTGAAAACTGGCCCCTGAAGGGATGCCTGGCCTGCCCGCATTGTTCCCCAGTGTGCAGCAGGGCACGGGTGGCTGCGGAGGGGTCCCTGGAAGGGATGCCTGGCCTGCCCGCCTCATCCCCTGGTGCACAGCAGGGCACGGGTGGCTGTGGCAGGGGCCAGGTCCTCCAGGGTGACCCACAGCTGTGTTTCTCCAGCAGGAACAACGGTCAGACACGTGGAGTCTCCACTGGGCCTGCATGCAGCTGGGGACAAAAGCCCACTCGTGCACAGCTATGGAGAAATGCGATACACCATGAAACTCCCTCTTTTGCACATGCACCCTGAGATCTGGGCACACCCCATGGTCCCCTACACATGCGGGCAGGGGTATGGAGCCCGCTCTGTGGTTCGGTGCCAGCTCTCCTCAGGGGCCTCCTCTCTGCAGCCCCTGAACGCAAGCACTCATTTAACAAAGACTGGGGGGAAAAGACCAGAGAAGGAATTGAGTTTCTTTCCTGACCACAGCCTGAAACCGGAGCTGGCAGGGCCCCCGTGCCTGACCAGGCTGAGGCACACACGGGCCGATAAGGCTCAGCCTCTCTCCCTGCTGCAGGGTGTGGGAACAGCCCCGCTCTGAACCTGTGCCACAGGTCTGGCGCTGGGGCTTCTAATGAGGCGGGTTCGTGCCTGTGCAGGCGGGCTGTGACCAAGGACCCAGGCAAGGTCAGTGCAAAGGGGTCCCCAGACAGCTACAAACCCAGACACATGTTTGCACATGCATGTGCAAGCCCTGTTCCCCGGGGCAGCCGTCATGCCTGAGCAGGGCTGCCTTTTGTGCTGGCAGATTGGGGGTTGCTCCCCTCCTTCGGGCAGGTGAGGGGGCTGGGGGCACAGAGGGATCATGTCTGCAGAGCTGCCGTCTCCCCTTGCCTCTGCTGGCAGAGTCTCCAGCCAGGCCAGCCCCACTCCAGGCGCTGTGCAAAGCCCAAGCCTTGGCCGGGACCAATGAGGAGCGATGGGGAGTCAGAGACTGTCTGTACAGCATCTCCCTGGCAGCTGGCAATGGGGCTGCACATTGTCTGAGGCAGCCCTCAAGCTCCACTGGCCCTCACAAGTTTGCACACCCATGGATGGGCTCCTGACCTGCATCACAGACCCACAGATTGCACCTTCTCAGCTTGTTACTGCAGCCCATGGCTACAAGCCTCCACCAGACAGGTGTGACCACATCCCCTCTGCCACCCGCCAGCCCCAGGAACCTCCTCAACCCACAACACAGCCTCAAGCCCCTTTCTCACCGCTCCTCTGCCAGGGCTGGCACAACTCCCCAGCACTGATGCATGTCCCAATTAACTTGGAATGAGAGAGAAAGGGCTGCCACTGCCCACTCCTGCTCCCCGTTGGGCCAGCTTCACCCCCTGAGAGGAACTCCCAGTGCCCCCATCACAGCCGCCCATGGGGGAGAGCGGGGGGAGCCCTGCAGCTGGGAGGGAGCTCTCAGCGAGAATGTCCTTGCTCTGACCCCAGAGGGTGGGGAGCGGGAGACAGGGATGAGACATTCCAGCCCCTGGCTTCTAATTAATAAAACAACAGGAAGAGAAGTGCAGGGAGGAGAGGGATTTAACCCCTCTGCAGCTGGGCTCTGCTGGGTAAGCGTGGATGCTTCATGTCAGCTCCTCTCTAGCTTGCAAAGACCCCAGCCAAAGCACCCTTGTTTTGCTCTCCTGCTGCCCTGCTCCTGCCAGCCCCCGAGTCCCCTAGAAAGCCCCACTGTCAGCCCTCCTGCCATCACCTGCAGGTCCGTCTTCATGAGCGAAGCCCCAGCCTCCACGATGTAGTGGCAGATAGTGCGCTGGCGTAAGGCTGCAGCCTGGTGCAAGCTGGTTTCGCCACTAGGGAGGAGAAAGTGGGAGACATGAGATGTCCCCCCCTGAATGGGGACAAGCAGCACGTGCGGGTGGCAGTGAGTGACAGCGATTCGGCTGCAGGAGCTCGCGGTGGTTTGTGTGCTTGTCCAGGCAGCCCTGGCAGAGAAGAGGGTGCTGCTTGGGGACAGTCAGTCCAGAATAGACCGGGAACCATGACTGGTAATTAGAGTGAGGGCGGCTGGCAAGTGCCCAGACAACTGGTCACCTCGCAGAGGGTCTGGCCAACAGGTAACACAAGTCAGTCAGCAACTTACTTCTCCTCCTCCGTGGCATCAAGGATTTCTGATGGGGCTGTGGAGAGAAAACAGTGCAGGGTGAGTGAGACCCAGTTGTGGGGCAGAGACAGACCCATCTCCTCCCCAATCGCATTCTGCATCTTTCCATAGGGGCTGCTATTTCTTTTCATGCTGCCTGAAAAGGTCCTGGCTTCAAAGCACTCAGGCCAGCAATGGCATCTAAGCCCAGCTGACCAGGGAAGAAGAGTTGTTGTGGACTCATTACAGAGAAATATCTAAAGAAAAATAAATCAGCCTGTATTTCAGTGGGAGCTGCCAAAAACAACAGGTCAGCTGCCCTGAAGGCAGAAGCAAAACACTGAGAAATGTTTCCCGGAGACGTGCTGGTCCCTGCAAGAATGGGACCATGCCACGTAACAGCCATGCGGACACCCCAACACTGGCAGACAGATGCCAGGGAAAGCCCGGAAATGAGAAAGGAGGATGTAGCAAACCCAGAGGGGAGGGATCTGCACCCAGAAACACTCCCTCCAAGCAGAGGGTTGGTCTTTTTCACCTGCTGGGCTCCTTTGCTAAGGGTGGCACTCTGGCCCCAGCTCACCATTCTCGATGATGTATTTGACGATGTCCTTGCTCCCTGATTTGACAGCATGGTGGAGGACGGTCTGGCCCGAGGAGTCTCGCACCATCAGGTCTCTTCCAGCCCGATGCAGCTGTTGGAACTACAGGATTGCCAGATTGCTTGGGATGAGTTGCCTTTCCCAGCTCCAAGCCCCAAGCCCCAGTATCGTGTCCCCAGGGTGTCCGGCAGGTTGTGTGGATGTTCAGGGCCTGGGGGGGAGCTGTGTCCAGCTCAGCCATGCCACCAAGTCCCTTCTGTCTGTGTCCCCCACGCGAGGAACAGGGCTTCTTGCCAGGAGCCTGCCTGCTTTCCAGACACTGCTCCTGGAGGAAGGCCCCCGACAGGAGCTGCTCCAGGGCAACCGTGGAGCACAGCTGGCAGGGCTTCCCACCGCCCGAGGGGCATGCCAGCCCAGCACCCAGAGCCAGCCCAGCACCCAGAGCCAGCCCTGGCTGCACAACAGGCAGCGGGAGTGCCTACCTTGCTGAAGTCACCATTCTTGGCAGCTTCTATCAGAAGGCCATCTGCGAAGAAGGGAAACAGGTTGAGGTCAGAAAAGCCAAGCTGTAATGCTGTTTATCTAACTGGGGAGCTAAGGGTTGGGCACTGGAGGCTCAGCAGCCAGCTGGAGCTCGTCCAGGTGCCAGCCCCTTGGTCAGACTGGTTTTACACAGCTCCCCCACCTTCAGGCATGTAAGGGACAAGCTGGGGAAGGGGGGAGACTCCACATAGCTAGGGGCACAGCCAGACCTCAGCCCCAGGAATGTGTGCATGCAGGGGGAGCAATCTCTGCCCATGGGGAGAATGACTTGCGATGGAAGCGGGGAGCAGATCTCCTGGGCGTCAGCTAGCGGCCGAGACGCCTCTCACCCATGACTCACTCACACTTCCAGGCACAGGGCTCTGCTCAAGCTCCAGGAAACTCTTTCCATTTGCTCAGCTCGGTGAGGCCCCTGACCTTGTGCTCCCCCCTCCTGAGCTGCTGCCATTGCCTGGCAGAGACAGCCCCCCAACCCAGCCCACAGCACTCAGCTCTGCAGGTGGGGGATTAACCCCTTGGCTACGCCATTTCCCACACTGCAGAGTCAGGAAGGCGCCTGGCTGAGCCGCTCCACAAATCACTGTCAGGTCTCTCCTGCCCACCTCTGGGGTCACCCGCCTGCAAGGCCCCATGCTCCCACCTAGCACATGGACAGCAGGGCTCCTGCATACGTGTCAAGGAAAGGAAAGGCCAAAAAAAACGTGGTGGGGACCCAAAACAGTGTGACCTGTGAGGGGGTGCAACAGCGGGTGGGACAGGACTCACCTTTGTGCGGGAGGCAGTGTTCAGGCTCAGCGCTGGAAGGGAAGAAGAAAAGGTGTAACTAACCCTGCCAGTCCTGGCAGCAGATCACCTGAAAGGGCACGCTGTGGGCAGAGGGACGGCTGTGGAGAAGCCTGCCCGTGGCACTCCTCCAGCTGGCAGGAGCAGAGGCAGGCCAAGGGACTTTGCTGCTCTGTTCTTCCCCATCCCCACTCCCATTTATCCTGTTCCTCCCAGCTCCACTGCTTACCCATACCTAAGGCTGGCCTCAGTTGGGTCAAGACACCCATACCCTTTGCCCCAAGGGCCAGGTGCTGGAGCTTGACCCCGTGGCTGAGCCACCTGGCCATGCCCCACTGCTCCCAGCAGCACTGGCAGAGGAGCAAGGAAGACAGGACGGCATCTCACTCCTTGGTCTAACTCAGCACTGAACTCCTGCTCACTTCCAGGGAGCCCCCTTATAATCTGGCCCAGGGATCAATGCTGTGAAGACAACCCTGGCTCTCCCATCACTCCTCATCCTTCCTGAGGTCCAGCACCCCCATTCCAGACTCACCTGGGGGCAGGAGAGGAGGGTGGGGAGGACGAAGAGGAGGGGAATGCAAAATGGTGCCCAGTGGGTGTGGCAGATGAGTCAACGAGGTCAGGCATGGCAGGAGAGGTGCCCACAGTCTGGGTGATCACTAGCTCTGGGTCCAGCACATAGAGCTCATCCTGAGAGATCTCTGTCACATAGTTAAGGTGCTCCTGAAAGACACAAGCAAGATCGACCTCTGCATAGCTCCATCCCCTCATATCCCACGCCTTGTAGCCCACCCACTCGCTCAGCAGAGCAATGGTGGCTCGAAGAGTCCTGGGACCCGCACCTGGGAAGCCTCCACAGCTCCTTGACCTTTTCAGGCTTCATATCTCCTGCCAGCTTAGCAGATGACCCATACATCTCATCTCCACGTTCCCCTCTCCAGATCATTAGGGAAAGTATTTAATACTGGTACTCTGCTGTATGGCCCTGCATGTAGCTTCCAACCAAGACTCTGTGCTCCCACCCATGCTTCCTCCCTTTTCTGCAGGAACCTGGAGGTGCTGGAGTTGGTTCCGGGCCAGGCTCGTCACACCACCACTTGTGTGCCCACAGGGCAGGGCAGCAGTGTGACACCCACATGTCCTCAGGGCTAAGCCAGCCTGTTGCTCTGTGTGAATGTGGGACACCCAAGGACCTTCCCAGTGGATGCTAGGGAGGATGGCAGCAGAGGACAAGGCCACACTCACCTGTGCGCGGTCTATCCTGTAGAACCGATCGGCTGTGGTTGCTGTAAGACAGGGACAGAGCAAGACAGGGTGATTCTCGGTGTGAGACAAGGGAGATGGCTGCTTTCCACCATGGAGTGCAAGTGAAATAGCCAGCCACTTCGTGGCTTGCACAGAGGGCACAGAGAAGCCAACAACCCTCCCAACCAGGAGCACCCCCTTCCCTTCAGGACCCTGCTGCTCTCTTTACCCAAGAGGCTGCCCCTTCTGGGCCAGACCACCATGCCCCTACACAACATGCCTTTGGCTTGTGATTTCCTGCTCGATGATTCCCAGCAGGGAGCCACAGGGAAGGAAAGAACATGCTTAACTGATGGTGTGGCCCTTCTGGGGGTCTTTGGGTGCTCTGGCATTAGCCTGAGCAGAAGAAGCTGAGGGCTGTGCAGTGCACATGGCAGCATTCGCTTGTCCTTGTGGGACAGTGCCAAGAAATGGGGGCACCACGTGGGGCTGGGAGAAGGGGGAGCTCAGCCTCCTGCTGCCTTGACTGAGGGAGGTCCCACGGACCATCAGAAGGCCACGTCAGAGCTTGTGACTGTCAGCTACAACAGAACATGCCATCACCAGCTGTATATCTAAGCCCCTGTTTCCCAAGATGGCAGGAGAGCTTCAAACTAGCCTCTAGCCTGCTGCTGGCAGCAGCCTGTCCAAGTGCATCCCTCTGATCATCCCTCTTCCTTAGAGGAGAGATCCCCCATGGCAGGAGAGGAGCTCCAAGACCAACAGAGCAAGTGGCTGTGCAGGGAGGGGCTGGGGACTTCAGGCATCACCAGAGGAAAGCAAGACAAGCAAGGGCACAGCACCAGGACAATCAGGTCCCCACGCAGGGTGGCATTTATCCTGTGTCCCACCAGGGTGCCTCCTCAGGAGAGGTTGCTCTGGTGGGACCCTCGGGGACCCAGGGAATTCTCTCCACAGAGCAGGGATGGGCCAGAGCAGATGAGAGAAGTGAAAGAGCTCTGTTTATCCTGTCCTGGCTGGAGATTTACAGAGCTGCTGCTGAAGGTTTGTAATTCAGCTGCTTGAATGAGCCTGCGCTGTCTTGAATGAGGCTCTGGCCTCTTTCCTGACACATTTTCCCAAGGCCACAACCTGCTGCTGGGAGACTGTTGGGAGGAGGGAAAGTGGTCCTGGAACAGCAGTCCTGGTGCTGACACCCGGGAGCAGCAGCACCAGCAGCCCCACATGCAGGGCTGGAGCCCTGAAGGGAGAAGCTGCATCATTTCTGCCTAGCACGAGGATTCCCAAGCCCACTTTGCAACCCATGGCTAAGCCTGGTGTCCCTTTCAGGGTGAGGGGGACCAACATGCGGGCCTGTGACCTGGGATCTCTGGGAAAATGCAGCATCTCTGCTGAGGTGAGGAGAAAGGATAACTTTCCCAGCTGAGCTGGCAGGAACTCTGAATCAAAGGCCTTGAGCTGGTCAGCAGTGGCCATCAAGCTCTGGGGATGGGTTTGCTCTGGAGCCTCTTGGCCAGTGAACACAGAAGGAGAGGAGAAAGCTTTCAGTAAGGGGGTGAGAAGCAGCTGGAGCCCAGCACAGAGCCTGCTCCCCATACCACAGGGATGCTAGCATGCTGTAGCTGGGGACCCTCTGCCTGCATGACACAGGAGAGCAACTCCAGCTCCCAGCTGTCCAGTGATGGGACAGATGTGCCTTGCTCCACTTGTGGTCAGCAGCCAGAGCCTGGGGCAAAAAAACTGCTGCACTTAGCTGCAAAGACCCCAACATCCATGAATTTCAGGTCCCATGTGGCTCTCTGTGACTTGTCACTAAGGACCTCTTCCGTCACCCCCCAAATTCAGATGCCGTCAGGACTCCAAAGGGAGGACAACACTCACAGTCCAGGAAGCACCACTTGGGCGACAGCTTCTGGGATGACAGTGTCTTCGGTTTGGCTCCATCTCCTTCCTGCACAAAAAAGAGGGGATAAAGTTGTGTCTCTTGTCCTCCTCATCTCTCCCCACAGTGTCCCTCCTGCTTTGGGAGGTCCCTACAGACATGGAGGGCCGCAGGCGCTCGGACAAGAAAGGGAACTTTGAACACAGGCACAGCACACAACGATGTGGAGCAGCACGGGACAGACCTGAGCTGACACACACCAGATCACTGGAGAGAGAAGTGCCACAAGACGAGCCCACAAGACCGGCATGGTGCACATGATAGGTGGGCCAGGGGACAGAGCAAGGCCATACACACCTGTAAGAGCAGGTGCTCTAAAGCAGAGGGCTGTGGAGGGAAATCCTGCAGAAAGGCAAGGTGTGCTGTTACAGCCTTTGTCTGTGCAGCCCTCCAGCCCCTCTCTCGTTCCATTGGAGTTGCTTTACATGTTGCCATAGCTGGCTTCACACACTGCCTGGCCAAGGTCCCTGGTCCCTGCCCTGCTCTCAGGCCAGAGCACAGAAGAGGAAAACACGAGGTGACCACGGAACACGAGCCTCAACGCACAGCTGCAGAGGTGCAGGAGGCTGCAGAGGTGTCAGTCTATCAGGCTGACACCACAGGAAAGCTCCTCTGAGCCCAGGAGCTCCTAGCCATGTGCCTGCCTGTGTTCCCACGAGTGCTTGGGCGGCAGGCGGGCAGGGGACAGGAATGCAGAGCACACAAAGCAAGTGCCAGGTGCCAGTGTGCCAGCCCGGGCAAGCAGCTCTGCCACTCAGCCCTGCAGGACACTACACACACTCTGGATAGGATTCCCTCCGGCACAAGAGCCAACTAACTGGGGACTGATCAAGGACCCTTCAATCTTCTGGGACAGAACAGATTGTGCAGTGTGACACCAGGAGCCACGCTGTGAGCTCAGAAGACACTGCTCACCAGGAGCGAGGGTTACACAGCCTGGCTCCGGGTCATGGACACACACTCGCGTGTTGGCAGGAGCACAGAAGTTAGTACTTGCAAACGAAGAGTTGGAGTGGAGAACAACTCTAATCCAGGCACCTAGAGGGGTGCAGAGCTGTGCCAGGAAACCCAGAGCCTGCAGAGGGCTGAAGGAACACAGCACAGCAAACAAAGGGACAGAGGAAAGGCCTCCCCAAACACCCAGGGGCTGATAGGCCCCCATAGGACATATGCTGGCTTTTTGCACTGCCCCAGAATTTTTCTGGACCACTGACACTCTGGGCCTGGAGAACAAGTTCAGAAAAGTAACACTGAGAAAGAAGCTGCCAGAAGGCAGGGAGCAACAAGCCATCCAGCTTGGGATCCTGCCTTGACCACGTGGTAAAGGCAAACTGTGACCTGCTACCAGAAGCAGGAGCATGTGTGTTGGTGCGTGCAGGTCAAGGAGGCTTAGAAATCCCTTCCCTGAGTCCCTCCATCCTTGGCATTCAGCTGTGACCACTTCCCATGCAAAGGCTCACCTCCTGCAGCCTCTCGATTTGAGTCCGGCACAACTCCAGGTCACTGTCTCCTGGAACCACAATGATCCCCAGCGGCACAGCTGCACAATAGGGCACAGACACAACTCAGGAAGCAGCCTGTGCCCCATCCCCAACACCTCACACAGCCAAGCTGAGGGCACTGCTGGACCCAGGGATCACAGCTCCCACCCCCTGGTCACTCAGCTGGTCACTCACAGGCTTCCTTGAGTTTTTCCTTGTCATAGTGCAGTGCCTCATAGTCGCGCATGCTGATTCGGCTCACCCGGATCCGCAGCCGCTCGGGCACTGGCTGCTGGCTGTGTGCAGGGGGGAAGAAAAAGGGAAGGGATCAGAAGATGACAGCTCACTTTCTTCTTATCCCACTCACTCCTCCAAAACAGGCAAGAGCGCAGGCTGGGGTGGGGAGCTTGGCACCAGCAGCTTCTCCAGCATCAGGGTCTGGCCATACTTGCGTGACCTGATCTCTTCCCAGGTCCTTCTTGCAAGAGGATCAAAATGCCTCTGGGAATGATGGATCAGTCCCATCCCTTCCCCTTCCACCCCTTCTGCTTTGGACAGGAGGTGGAAGATTGATCTGAGGAACGTACTCATTGAGCAGAGGCATGGAGTTGCGCCGCTTGGTCTTCTGCACCATGTTAGCTTGGTTGCGCAGGGAGATGTGGATGCAGGAAGCCGCCAGCTTGCAGGGTTCTCCATCTACCTGCATGGGGATGGCCTTGGATGTGGTGAGAACCACCTGCCGGCACTGGCACAGCCGCTCCCCGTGGCCACCGACCTGCAAGGCAGCCTGTGAAAGGGCCCAGAGTGAAAGCAGAGCACAGACTGAAGGGTGCAGATGCCACAAGTGAACCAAGTTCTGTAAGGGATCCACAGAGACCACAGCATGGCAGCACCTCTCCTAAATCTCCGAGAGCAAACACTGTCACGCAGGCCAGCACTACAGCTCCTCAGGAGAGAAGCTGGGAAGATAGGGGGCTGGCTAACACCCAGTCAATGGGATCAGTCACTCCCCTCATTGCTGGCTACAACCGGCAACAGCACCAACTCACCAGGGATGTCATGGTGAAGCCAATCACTTCAATGCAGCCGTCATCGTGGCGCTGTGGCTCAAAGTCGTGGTGCTCCCCAGGGTTGCCCCAGGGCATGGTGCCTGCACAGTATCTGTGAAGGGATAGTAAGCAATGCACCGACAGGCCCGGCAAACCCAGGCGGGGATCTGTGGCTTGAGGGTGAGGAGACCAGCACATGAGGACAGGTCCTGGGGCTGCCTACCTGGGGATGTTCAGGAAGACCAGGCACTGGGGCTTCAGGTCCTGGATCTTGGAGGTCAGGTCTGTCCCATCGCACTGGAGACAACACAGGGGTGTTCAGGCTGCTGTAAGGGAGAACCGGCCCACCCTACCCACCTAGGAGGAAATTACCTCTCACTCTGCTCCCCACAGTAACTATCCTCCCAGCCAGGGGAAGACAATGTCCCCAAGAACACATCCTCTCCCCAATCCTGAGATACCCTGTGCGCCAAGGGACTGCTCCTTGCCCCTCGGCAGTTCCGCACCCTCCCTGGCCCAGAGCACCCCTTCACACTCACAACCAACTTGACGTGCTTCGCTAAGTCTTTGGAGCTCCCTGTGAGGAAGTCGGAGAAAGCCGTCTGTCAAGGCAAGAGACAGCATTAGCACCCACACGTTCACTGAAATGGACAGCCAGGAAGTCTGCCACAGACCTTCAGACCTCAGCTGCCGAAAGCAACAAATCCCTTCCTCGTCTGTTGGAGGATAATCCACAGGATAACCTGATCCATTCCTCTGTCCATTTTTGCTTATCAAAAACCTTGGGGCACCTTTAGTAACACCCCCTAATATTATTTTGCCAGCCCAGTCCCAGCTTTAGGGAAGAGCTGGCAAGGTGGCTATCCTCCTGTGAGAGACTCGAGTCACAAGAGACAAACTCAGTGTCAAGGAACAATGAAGTACCATAAAACAGAGCTGATGTCACCCCATCGAGAGATACCAGGAGAGACCCACACACCCTAGGGTCCCCTTTGGGTTTAACAGTACAGAGAGGAGAGGAGACACAAACAGAAGAGATGTGAGATGGTAGAGAGCAGCACTTGGCCTTCAGTACTGCTCAAATACTGGTCACCCAGCCACCTGGGTAGGGAGGTATATTGAGGATGGGGGGGATGGACAGACAAAGACAACACTGAGATACAAAGCTCTGGAGGTGACTTACAGGAAGGTGCCATAATTAGCCAGAGAGCTTGCCCAAGATACAAAAGACCAAAGCAGTGTGGGGACTCTATGGAAAGGCTTCCCGTTCCTCTGCAGGGGGGACAGTCTGCCTCCCCACAGCTCTGGGGAGGTCCTGCCTGGGTGACCATCCGTGAGTCAGAGAACAAGAACAATAGTGGCAGGAGATCAAGACAGCAACTGTACCGCAGGCCAGTGAGCAAGCTGTACTGACAGCAGCACTAGCAGCCAAAGAGGAGCTGCAACTCCCAGGACCACAGCCTTTCTCCAGCACCTCTCCTGCTTTGGGGGGGCTCAGCTTGGGTGCATGTGAAGGGCCGTGTAACTCAGATGAGTGAGTTGAGGGTGTGGACAGGAGCCAGAGCCATGCCTGTGCTCCAGCTAACACTAAGGCTGCTATGAAGGCATGCCCAGATACCCTCCATGCACTCACCCCAGCATAGAACATTTTATTCCGAAACCGGCTGTTGAACTTCTCTGGGTTGGCCTCTACAGAAAGAAGAAAAAAGTCCAGGTCATCAGCCTGCGTGTGGAAATACTTCACTTGCCTGCTCTCCCCGGACATGGCTCTCCACCCAGACTTGGCCAGGAGGCAGCCCCCAGCTCTCTTCCCTTGCAGGCACCCACCGTTCTTCCCCCTCTGCAGTCTCCACCTGCTCTTCAGGTTTAACCTCCAGCCCTGTCCCTGGGGCAATCTTCTTATTTGCTTTCCCAAGAAGCATTTTATGGGCTCACCTTTGGTGTACCCTCTCACCCCAGACCCTGCCACTCCCCTGTACCTCGGGATTCGTGGAATTCCAGAGTCACCCGTGCATCAAAGCCAAGGCTGAAATAGTTATTAAAGACATCCAAGGGGAGCTGAAATGGAAAGGAGGAACAAAGATGAGGCTGCCAGTGTGCAGCCATGGCAAAGACGAGGTCAGGCTACAGCAGAGCCATGCACCATGCTCAGGAGGTTGAGGCAGTGGAGGCTTGCCTTCCCCCAGGAAAATACAGAGGTCACCAGGGATGATGGACTGGCCCCACACTCCCAGGGGTAAGGGACATAGCCCAGGGGACACACTCTGCTCTCCAAGATACCTGCAATCACCCATATGTCTGCTAAAGAAACAGTCTCAGAAAGGACTGGCTTTATATCTGTTGCTGGCTGTGGTCAAAACCCTCCGGTGGACATTCAGTTCTGATCTCTATATGCCTTGACATGAGTGCCGTGGGTCAGAGCCATGAGGAGAGGGGTGAACTGGAGCAGGGGAATGCCAGCCCAACACCATAGCCCCAGGTGCTGGGTCTGCCTCAGCCAGTGGGAGAAGGGGAACCCCCAGTGCAGGGAACAAATGTGGAGAGGAGATGTTCCACCTTGTCAGTGGCCACCTCATCCTTTTCCTCAGGGTTCGCGTCAGGGTTTGGCTCCACATGGAGATTCCAGCGATCGAGCTGCACAATGTTGCCATCTTCCACGTGCGACAGGATCTTGGAGAGAGGCTCGTCTGTGTAACCCTGTTGAAGAACAGGACTCAGTGAGTCTCCTACCTGCCTGCTGTAGAGATGCCTTCCTCTTTGGGAAGACATCCCAGAAAAAAGGATGCGGAAAAAGTCAATTCTACTTGAATGGTCAAAAAAGTGGGATTTCAAATTTAAAAACAACACATTTTCCTTCTAAAAATATCCCAAAGTTTGAAATAATTATTGTTTTTGTCAATGTCCTAATATATTACAACCTTATTCAGAATAATTCAAATGTCAGAAGAACAGTGACATTCAAAATGCACTTTATTTGTTGGTCTGTAGTTAGGGAAAGTCAAAACAGCCAGCCAGGGCAAATCCCTATCCGTGTGTCTAGAACCAGAGTTGAAGCACTCAACCCTCTCTGTCAGCAGTGAGCTCTTCTGCCCATCACTTACCCCACCCCAGTTCAGCGTCCTGGCCAAGTCGTTCCCTGTCCCCAAAGGTAGGATGGCCACAGGAGGAGGTGGATGGAGGTGTAACTCATCCAGAATGGAGAGTATCCAGCCCACCTGCTCGAGCAAGAGAACACAAAGCAGTTGGTTATTTCAGGGACCAGCAGGCAGGTGGAGGTGCTGTGGGAGATACCAGTAACCCCAGTGAGGACATTGGCCCCCAAAAGGGCTACAAATCCAGACATGCCACAGACTAGCACTCCCTGGAACAGTGCATGAAGGGATCCACAGTATCTGGTGCCACCAGCTGGACCACAGACACAGTGCACACATTTTGCCCTGGTCTGGATTTTACAGTGAGGAGGGCTGCTGCTGGCACTGGAAAAGCTTGGAGCGAAGGGTACCGCAGGCACGAAGGGGTCCGGGGACTCACCGTGCCATCTCCCCCGCACGCCAGGATCCGGAGGTTGTGGACTTTGCGGTACAGCTCCAGCCTGCAGAGAGCAGAGAGGGTAAGGAGAAGGGAGAAGAAGCACCGAAAGTGTTACACAGTGGCTGGAGGGCTCCCTGCCCTCACAGAGCCCATGGCATTCACAGAGCCACATGTGTCTCCCTCCCCATCACCACAGCAGTTCAGAGAAGTGGGCAAAGCCACAGTAACTTTGGCTTCACTGGCTCTTGTGGAGGAAGAGCAGGACGTCCCCAGTCCCTGTACACATAGATAAGCCGAAACGCAGCAGGCAAAGACCCAAAAGACATTAATGGAACATAATGAACTAGATTTGGGAATATCACCCTAAAGGTTAGACCAGCCCTCCAGCAGGAAGTGCTGCAAGGCCAGGACTGGCTGCGAGGTATCCCAGGGAGGCCTCTCAAAGCATGAACTCATGGAGGTCTCTTTGCACAAGGGTAACCTCCATCAGACACAGGAAGAGCTCTGGGGAGGAATCTCTAGGGCAGGGATGGGGAGAGAGGGTGCTACCCCCTGTCAGTACTCACGCCTCCTTGGGTCCACCCTGGCTGAGGTCAAAAACTTGCCGTGGGTTGAGATACCACATGAAGGACTGGATGATCTTGGCCCCCTGTGAGGACAAGAAAGAATTCATCAGAGAACAGTGATTCCCAGTGGACAGAAGGAAGAAGGCACCTGGTCTCAAGGATGAGCCAAGACAACGGCGCTGTGGGGGGACTCAGGCAAAGCCTGGCCTGTGTGGGAATTACTGGGCAGCAAACTGGCATTGTGGAGGTTGTCTTATCTCTTCTGCTGCTGAGACATTACCAAAACCATGCTGAGTCCTCAGCAGCCAAAAGACAATGCTCCCACAGAGCTGTCTTCTCAGGGAGATGTAGGACAAGGCCATACCTGATTCCCACCACTCTTGGGGTTCACAAACACCAGCAAGGGCTTCATAAGAGGAGCTGGCATGGGCTTGATGACAAAGGGTTTCCACCTCCCTTCCTGCAAGAGACACCGCAGGTCCTTCAATAAGCCTGGGAAAACACAAACTTCCAACTCCAGCTGAGCTCTAGCATCACATGTAGTCAAGAGTGGGAGGAAGAGAACATTCCAGCCATCCCGTAAGTCTTATAGGTGGGATCTATCCTGCCAGCAGGCACCCTCCCTCCACCTCACTGTCCTTAACCTTAGCACAGACGCTGCAAAGGCCCCTTGTTTCCCAGTTCTGCTCCTCACTGCCCAGTCCCTCCACCCTTTCAAGGTCATTCCCTGCCCCTTCATCTCTTACCTCAGCCCCCTTTTTGCTGGATTTACGCTTGAATGATGTCCTCTTCTTCTTCTTACTAGATTTCAGTGGATTCTAGAGAGCAAAGAAACAAACCCAAAAACTCCATGAGCAGCTGCTAGGCAAGCAGGTGTTGTGAAAGAGCCACAGGAGTCAAGGTGAGTTACCTGGGGCCGTCGGACCCGCAGAATCCAGGTGGGAGGAACGACGACAGCAGCATGAGCCCCCAGGGAGCAGGGCTCTTCGATGTGTTGTAGCATGAAACAAGACACTTTGCTGTGATACTGGGAAAGAAGAAAAGGAGAGACAGAGAAAATTCAGCTGCTCTGTTTCCCAGGGACAGCCACCTCCTCCCTCCTCCCAGGTCCCTCCCCCCCTCCAGTGCTGGGGGAAACTACACAGGAATTTTGTAATGGGAAGGCAATGAGGAGGAAGTTTGTTGTAGGGGTTCCCAGCTGCCACAGTACAGCCTCTTCCAGTAAGAGGAGCTGTTAAGAGCAAGCTGCAGTCTGGGGAGTCCCAACAGAAAGCAGAGATCATTAGATGCAGAACAGGCTGGTAAGACGTTCAACGGGGGCTTTGCTCACCGCTTGCTTGCACCAGGAACAGCTGATGGCTACAATCTCTTTACTGTGGAAGGCAAATTTCTGCTGGAAACCCTGTGGAGGGAAGGAAAAGAGGCTTAGGGAATTCCCTCACAGCTTTCTACCATCCGACAGGACTTTCCCACCACCAGGAGAGATATTAACAAAGAGAGCACGCCTGCAGTGAGAGCCCTCTGGATCCCCTCAGACAGCCTCAATGACCACTACAGCACCAGGGAGGCCACTGCACTCAGCAAGGGTGTCCCTGCTGCCTGAGGAAAGCACGTCAGGAAGACAATCCACTCCAGGATTGATTTGGCCCAGGGGAGAATAACTTGTATCTGGGAAGCACTTCTGTAGTGCTTCGCTGTACAAAGCAGGGCACGCATCTTTGTGTCGCTGTAGGCTGCTGCTGCCAAACAGGAATGGTGGGATGTCTCTGTTCCCCAGCCCTGTTCTTGTCTCTGGTTTGACCTTAGATTTCCTTCAGGCTAAGAAAAAAAAAAAAGATGCCCTCTTACCTTGCCACACTGCCGGCATTTGCCTTCCTGCCGCCTCCGATGTACCCAGTGATGTCGGACAACTATGGGCTAAAGCGAAAAGGGAAAAAAAAGAGGAAAAGAAAGTGAAGGGGCCAATGTGTGAGAGAAGGCAGGAACAGGCAACAGGAACAGACCTAGGCCAGCCAGGACCTCTGCTCCTGCAGCACTCCTGCTGCTCACACATGCCAGCCCCAGCCCTCTGGGAGAAGGCAAAATAAGTGAAGGACAAATAAAGGAATTGAACTAAGAGCGGCATTAGGAGGAGGGACACATGGTAGGAGAAGCAAAGGAAGAAAAGAAAGAAAGGTTTTAAGTGATGTTGAAAGCTCCACCTTTCCAGGTCACACTGGCATTTCTGAGCAAGCAGCCCGGTGTTTGAGTACCTTTCGCCTACTGCGTCTGCTGTGGCAAGGCAAACACGGTGTGAGGGCAGCAGCTGTGTTACCATAATGCCCCATAACTGAGCCTTCGACACCCCATGGGCTGCAATGGCTCCACAGGCTTGGGGGTGAAGCATGAAGGCTGACAGGTGCTTCCAGCAGCACAGCTCAGCAGACAGGTCCCAGGCCACCACTTATGCCTACTATGTTAAAACACGGGCTAAAGGGGTCTGACAGCACCACTGCGGGTATCTTCCACTGCTCTCTGGAGTACCTGTGGCACCCAGGTCAGGGCTGAGCGATAAAGCAAGAAGTGAGCCTGACTTGTCCCCTTCCAAACTGGCGGAGACTTGGAGACCTGCCGTTTGCTGCAGCCTCCTCTATTTGCTTGGAGAAAAAACCCTCCCCAAAAACACTGTTTGCAGGATCTTCTCATGCAAATGCAGGAGGTTAAGAACATGCAAACCAGCAGATGCTCTGCATTTGCTGCCTGCAAGCTCCTCCCTCTTTACACCCAGTCTGTGCTGCTGCCTTGCAAAGAAACATCCCTTGTACCACGCCATTCCCTTTGAGCCCGGAGGCAGCACGGTGCCTGCACTCTGATGGGCAATGTGCTGGCAGCTTCTCATGCCTTTGTCACCCAACTGGGAAAGCAAGTGGGGGGTCAGATGTGAGCAGGGTCGCAGGAACATCTCTCACCTCCCTTACGTTCCGGGATCCTGACTCCCTGAAGGAAGGTTTGCAGCGGAAATTTATCTGTAGATTGAACACACATGAGAGGAATCAGCAAAACGATCATAGCTGAAGGAAACCTACTGGACTTCATTCTACTACAGCGCTGACCATGAAACCCCTCACATATCTCTGTTAATGAACAAAATGAGGTCTGGGGTCCCAATGTCACTAGATGCTGCTTTTGGTATTGTCTCCTCACAAGATCCTTCTTTGCAATGACACATTGCAGTTCCCCAATCTTATTGTGTTTCACTACCCAAGAGGAAAGGCTGCCGAGGAAAGACAGCTTTGTGAGCTGCAGAGAGGGCTTCACAGGCTCTACTCACTTTCTCCAGCTGTTCGATGCAGGTTGTATGCACTACAATCTTGCAGGCTGCACATTTACGCCTGGAGAGAGGTTTTTGCTGGAGGATGAGAAAAGAAGAAAAACACGCATGTGAATAGCATTGTTCAGAGGCTGGCAAGCTGAGCCTCCCATCACACCTTCATATGCTTCAGGATGCCGAACAAGCCCTGTAGGAAAGCTGGACACAACTTAGACTCCTTGCAAGGGAGTGGATCTAAGCAAGCTTCTAGAGCAGATGCTCTTCAGTGTGGGACAGAGCAGGGAGGTGCTCTCCCGCTGTCCTGTCCCGCAGTCTTTGCCCTCTTCTGACACTGTCCAAGAGTACCATGGAAGCTGGTTTGGGAGGCACCGGCAGGGCTCCCACGGTAAGCCCCACGGGCAGGCACAGGGTGGCATCAGTGCTCTATGTCCCACACCACAAGCAGAACAGAGCCTGCAAACTGGGCTGGGAGGGAGGACTGCAGCAAGCCCGGGAGATCAATGCTGCCTGCATGCAGAGTCAGGAGGCAGCACGCCTGGGTCTCCAGTGCTCAATTTCTCCTCTATTGAAAAGTCTTGGATTCAGATTGCCCCTCTAAGGGTGTGGGATCCCACCAACCTTTCCCTGGAACCTCATCATATGACCTCCGGCTGAGCAGCAACCTTACGTCAGGTTCCTATTGCAAACCGAGCACCAGCACTGGCAGAAATTGAGGACACAGAGGTAGGAGGCATACATCCGCCTGGGCAGCCCCCCAGACCCTCTCATGTCCCCCAGCAGCAGCAGCAGGGCCTTCACGGTCCCCTTGCCGGGTGGCAACACAGCCTGAACCTGTGGCCCTTGCCGAGGAGGCAGGTGACCCCAGATGACTCACCAGCAGCTTTGCCATACAGTTCTGCTCCCCAACGTAGCAGAAGTCCCCAGAGACATTGGTCTCAAACCAGATGTGCTCCCCATAGACCGCAGTCTCCTAAAAGGCACAAAGACAACACGTTTCACTGAGAGCACCCCCAGACGGGCACCCAAGCCCCCAAAATGCTTTGGGCAAGGGAGAAGATACTGGACAACACTGGGGGGTGGGAGGTTGGAGCTAGGTGTAGGCCAGCAGGCAAGATGCACAGAACAACCAGGGCCAACATCTGGACAGATGAGACCTCACAACACTGCTGCCATGGCCCACCTCTTGGAAACTAGAGGGCCCCAGAAAACCACCTCTGAGATGTACAGCCCAGTGGTGGTGTCCTGCACAGGGGAGCTGCTTCCACCACCCCCTGAGAGGAGGCATCAGGGCAAATTCAATGAAGGGGACTCTCCTGAAACAGCTTCTGTTGTATGACCTCAGAGTGCAGCTTAAAACCTGCTGGGCTTTGCCTGTAAAGGACCTGGGGCTTGCTCCTGTTGCCTGGCCCCAGCCCCCGAGAAGACCTCGGCCGGCAAGAGCAGAAGAGCTGGCAGTGCAGTAGCTATGCCAATCTCCCAGGAACCACCCGTGTCTGCACAGCCTCTCCTCACAGCATCAAGGGGTGCTGCCAGCAGCACAGATGCTGGCACCAGCTGGTGGCAACAGCGGAGACCATAAATGCGTCAAAGCCAAAGTCACCTGGGAAGCCTCAGCCCAGGAAGAGCCTGCTGCTTCTTGGCCAGGAGCCCATTCCATGCAACGCCCAGCAAAACGCGCTACAACTTACACTCCAGTCCACAGTGCTGCGTATCTGCCTCTCCGAGTCACTCCTCAGGGCTAATGCAGGGTTTGGCTGGGCTACCATGTGCTGGAGGCTAGACTTGGCAATAGCTTTCCTGGAAGACACAGGAGAGTTGGCTATTAGATCAGGGGAGGAGGAATACATGCAAAGCATAACCTGCTTCTAGGATGAAGGTGGTTAGACCCGAGAACAGGTTGCCCAGAGAAGCTGTGGATGCCCCACCCCTGGAGGTGTTCAAGGCCAGGCTGGATGAGGCTTTGAGCAACCTGGGCTAGTGGGAGGTGTCCCTGCCCATGGCAGGGGGGTTGGAACACGATGATCTTTAAGGTCCCTTCCAACCCAAACCATTCTGTTGTTCTATGATTCTATGAATGCTGAGGCTGGAGCAGAAAAGCATCCTCAGGACAAAGTGGCTGAAAATGAGGCAAATCTCCAGCACCTCTGGCTGAGGAGTACCTGCTCCTGCGAGGGAGCAAGAGGTGCTGGCCACATTGCTGATGCCTCAGCTGAAGACACCCTGCACCCAGCAAAAGGTACAGCCTGGCCCTGCTGGGTCAAAGCCCTCGGGCATGACAGATCCATTGCAAAATAGCCTGGGACGTTCCACCCAGCTGTGGTGGTGGGGCTGCCTTCGTAAGGACAACCCAGAGCCTTTGCCCTGGAGAGGCTCCCTGCAGCTCTCCCATGCCACAGCAGCTCAGGGGCATTTTCAGGGACCACCACAACTGGCCAGAAAAAGAGCAGCTGTTTGTCTGGGGCTAGCAAGCTTCTCCCCGATGTACTAGGGTGGAGGAAAGGAGCAGCAGAGCCAGCCAGCTGGAGAAATTGTGCATCTCCAGCCCACAACCAGACCTGCCATCTCTCTGGCCCTGGGCTGGCAGGAGAGGACACGTGTAAGCCCTGGGGGCTGCACTAAGAGCATCAGAAGCAGCGCTGGCCCAAGTGGGAGATGCTCAAGGGACACAAGCAGCAGCGCTGCAAGACACCAATGGCAGCCAGGGCCAATGGTGCTGAGCCACTTCCCTCCTTTGCTGTCGAGCCTGGTTCTGCACCCAGCCTCCCCTCCCCGAGGCATTGCCTGCTTGCACGCTGCCGCCATACATACAGCAGCCAGGGGCTCCAGCTGTCCAGGGCAGTGTGGCAGGCGGGCTCCGGTCCCAAGCACTCAGGGAGGGCAGCAGAGGGGTGCCCGGCTCCGGCTGTCACTGCACAGCGCTGGGCCAGCAGCCGCAGGTGGCTGGAGGGGAGCAGCCCGGGCCGGTGGGCATCACTGGAGTGGCGGTGCTGGCTCAGGCGGCGGTACCGGCCGTACAAGAACTCGGTGGGCAGGCGGTGGGAGGAAGCACGGCGCAGGCAGCGGGGACCCCGCGACAGCAGCCCAGCCTGGAGCGGCCGCAGCCGAGGCAGCATGGCCAGCCATTTCTCCTCAACCCACCGCTCACGCTGGCCCTGCTCAGCTCCTGCCACCATGCCAATGCCACCATCCTCTGGAGACTCGGATCTGGAGCTGTCGGTGCGGGGCACCCCATCCCCCTTGTCTCCTGTGGGGATGAGGCTGGAGAGGAGGATGGAGGGACCCACCAGCTGGGTGTCTATGACTCGTGTTTTGCCCCCGCGCTTCGTCTGCACGGCGAACCTGGGGCTGAGGCATGGCGGCATGGTGCTGGAGCGGCGGCGGGGGCCGGGGCGGCGGGACAGGCCCAGGCAGGAGAGGGATGGCAGCGGGGTGCGCGAGCCGCGGAGGCGTTGGGCCAGCGAGGTGGAGGGCAGCCCCACCTGGGAGCGACGCCTGGCCTTGCCCGTGGGCACAGACACCACGCTGGAGCGCCGCAGCTCCTTCCTGCCAAAGTGCTGCCTAAAAAAGGTTTCCATCGCACCTGGATGGTAACTGTTAACACAGAGACCAGGAATTAAATAGGCTCCTCTGGGAGTCCCTGGGCTAGGCTCTGGGGGTCAGGGCAGGGGGACAGGGTGACAGCAGGGGACAGAGGACAGAAGTGGGGAGGGGGGGAATACAGCAATGCCTCCCGGGGCATGCAGCATGGGTAGACGCGCCACTGAGGCTTCCGTTCCCCACAGCTCCCCTGTTCCTTGAGTTTTCACACCTCAGCACAGGGTGCTGTGGCCACAGGGCGAGTGTCACCCCCTGGCTGAGACCCCCTGCATCCCCTGCTCACTGCTGCAGAGCCCCTGCACTCTGAGGTGCCGATCAGCCCTGGTGACTACCTCCAGTGCTCCCCTGGTGCTGGTTCACTTGCCTTCCCCATGGGAACCACTCTGGCTAAGCACCAGCCCCGCCAAATTTGCAGCAAATCGAAACTAAGCCCTTGCAAATTCTAAAGAAGAAAACCAACCAAGCAAGTAAAAGCCGAGCAGGCAGATTTGGCAGAAGCTGGCTGGGAGAGCTGGAGGCCGGGAGAGCTGGAGTAGCGTGGAGGAGAACTAGGAAAATCATCCCATCCATCCTGCACAAAACTTCCCTCTTCTGGTGGAAAGAGCTTTACTGGGGCTCTTGAGCTCTCCCTGCCCAGCCCTCAAAGCTTGACAGGCTGCCCGGACATGTCAGCAGTCCACGGAAAGCCCCGAAGCACAGGTGGAAGATGCTGCAGCAGCTTCAGTGCTGGACGCCAGGCATGCAGAGGCTGAAGTGGAAGGGACTTAATCTGGCTAGCTCCAGCACTCCTCCAGAGCCAGCACTTCACTTCCTACCCTCCAGCTGCCACCCCTCTTCAGCCACTACATAGAGAGGATTTATTCAAGGGCAACTCAAAAAAACCACCAAGACCCCTGGTTTTCTGGCTCTTTAGTTGCTCCCAAGGCAGGGGACTCTGGACCACGGTGGCCTGCAGGCACACATAAAACACCACCATCACTCTCAACTATTTCCACGCTGTACAAAGCGGCTCCTTTACCCATCACGAGGGTACGGACACAGCAGTCACCACCACACTAAGGCTGGCACCTGCTGCACTCGCTTCTGCCTCCCTTCCTTCTCATGCTCTTTTATGCACTTGCTTGCGGATCAGCAATACCAGAGGACCTTCAGAAGAACACTCTGGCGCACACCTCCACTGCCCTGAAGTTTCTACAGTTTTGTTGCCGTGTCTATGCTCAGTAACATAGCACAGGGAGGGCAGGAAGGACAGCGATGCGCTCCAGAGGAATCTGCAGTTCAGAGAGCAGCATCAGGGCAGCTAAAGCCTGTTTGAACTGAAAGCGAATACAAAATGCCACCTCCTTGGAGGGCAAAAGCACGTTTTGCTGATCACCCTGCTTCCAGCCCATCCCTGACCCTGCAGTCCTTCATCCTTATTCCTTCTCCCCATTGTCTGCAGGATGATACACAGTAAATGATGATGCACAGTTTACTGTGCATCACCAATAGGTGTTAAAAGCTATCTGAACAAATAAAACATTAAAAAAAAACCCAAGAGAGAACACTGCCTGAGTGTGGCATGCTGCAGCAGACCCTTCCTGGCCAGCTTTAGCTGCTGGGGGAGACATGCTGTCCAACTACATCCCAAATGAGATGAACGAATGCTCCCTCTTGCCCCAGCTGCTGGGCTGCTTGCTGAGCTGCTGCTCTGAGCAGGAAGATCTCTCAACACAGCTTCCTTCCTTTTTGCACCACAGTCACCTGAGGAAATCTGCTAGCACAACCTTGGCTTGACATTTATGTTTGGGTACTTGCTGATTATGGTCCTTTTTATCTTCAGGGCCATCTGCAAGTAGCACATGGACTCAGGCTCTGTCCACCAGCGGTGAAGGTTATTAGCGGGCAACCATCTGACAGCTCAGATATGATGGTGAAGATATCCTCATCTCTCGCAACTCACTTCCAATCTGAGCTCCAAATCGCAGCTGTTGAGAGCTGCTGCTGACGGAGCAGATGGACAGACTGCCAGGGTGCCCAGGGCTGACGTGCACCAGCAGAGCTGCATGCAGAGCAGCCAGGGAACCATGCACCAGGCAGAGAGAAGCTTGAGAAGAGCTAAGCCCTGGTCTCACACCAACACACTTCTGGGATCTCCACTGTTTGTCACTGAGAAAAGACAGAGAAGAGCTGGCGCCTGTCACTGCTCTGCAGGCTGCATGGTTTGGCTCAGTTAGGTACGGAGGCTGGATGGAGGCAGCCTGGCATTTGCAGGGTGGGAGGGAAAGGAAGTACTGCTGCACGCACTAGGATACCAACTCTACTAACAAGCAGCTTTGCACTATCATTTCAATCTCCTTCTGTGAATGAGGAAGGAGTCAGCAGCTTTGGTCTGCTCATGATCTGCAGCTGGAGCTCTTGGGAGGGTTTGGTTATTTTTTTTCTAACCAGAGCCCTCAGAGCTCCTCAGCCTGGCATCGGTGGGCAGAGATGCTGCTGAAGCAGGACCAGGTCCTGGAGTGTGGGCAGGCAGCAGTGCTGTGCTCCAGAACTGGGGAGGAGGGGGATGCTGCAGGAAGCTCCCTGGGCACTCAGAGTCTAAGGACAGAGCTAACCTCGGTGGCAAGATCTAAGTGCCCTTGGAAAGTCAAGCAGGGATCAAAGAGGAAAAACTTGTAACTTCAGCAGACACAGAGTTTGTGTATGGGCTGATGCGGAGATCCTGCTCTCCGGCCAGCCAGCAGCCATGCCTTCTGCACTGGTGCTAGCTCCAAAACCAGACAGGCTGACTCCTAGGGCTAAACACGCAGTGTCCCCCAAGGCATAGGCTCTGCCCACATCAGGAGCTTCTTGACATTCATCTCTGTTACTCTGCTTTGCTACTCTAGCCTCGAGCAAACCTCCATGTACCAAAATTGAATAGGCCCTCTGCCCTCAGACATACAGAGGGATGCTGCACCGTACACCTGCTCGGCTCTTCATCTACATGATTATACCCTCTGTCCCTCCAGCAGCCTGGTCTATTCCTGCCAGCACCCAGAAGCAAGAGAGATCCCAGATTATTTCCACATAGTGTCAAACCTGGCATCCCTCTCCTGGCACCAAGGGTGGCAAAAGGACCCTTCTGCAGGACACCACCGGCAGCACAACACACAAGCCTTGAGCCCTAGAGAAGTCTGGACTTAAAAAAACCACCATCAGTCTCCTGACCTTTCAGTAAACCTCCAGTTAGTCGACTGGAAAGCATTTTTTCCAGTCACGGGGCTACAGCGAGGGAAAAGAGTCAGAGTTTCACCCTGCTCCATGACGAGCACCCATCCTGACGGTGGCTGGCTGCGTCCTGATGGGTTCTGGGGAGCTGCTGCGGCACTGGCACTGGTAGCGTGCAAGCAGTACAAGCTGTCTTCCCCTGGCAAGAACACTTGACTTGCACAACTCAACCACAGGGAAAGTGTAAGCGTTATTAATAGCCACCCCTGCGTGACACCAAGATCTCTTGGGCTTCTGCCTCTCTGCCTCCTCCCTGCCAGGACACCAGAGGGACTGAGGGACAAGAGCCCGGGGAACCCATGCAGAGAGCCGCTGCTCATCCCCGCTCCACTGACATACCACTGCTTGCCTTCAGCCTCTGTTCCCATCACAAGCTTGCACACATCCTCCTCTTTTCAGTGCTCTGGTTCTCAATCTTCCCATGTACGCTGCTGTCCTCACACCACCCCAGCTGAAATCCCGTCCCTGCTCTCCTTTCCTGCTCCCAGGCATCAGGCACCCACCTCTCCTCTCCCTCAGGCTCCCCAGCCAGCCCTCTCCAATGCACCTCGAAGGTCAACCCACACACAAGGTCTGCTGAGGAAGGTGTCCCCGTGCCAGACAGGGAAGGGAGCACGCTGGTCAAGATGTGGTGCAGCCCTCAGGGCTCTGGTTGCAGTGAGGTGAGCAGCAATCAGTAAGTTCCCAGCCTCTGTGCAGTTTGTTTCTACCTAAAATTTCCATTCCAGCTGTAATCTCTCCTACATCACGTGAATAAAACCAAGTCTGGAGCTCCCCCATGCTGGGTCCAGCATGAGCAAGGAGACAGGGCTTCCCCCAGCACAGGGGTAGGGAGATTACATCCAAACCACGAGCCTTTCAAATCACCGTGAGGAGTGAGCTATGGGCCATGCTCACCTTCTATTTTAGGATTCATTCATTTGATCTATAGCAACAAATGTCACCGCCCACACAGGCCACAGCACCTCGCTCCCAGGCTCACAGCCGCAAGAGCGTGGCATTTCCAGGGCAAACCGTGGCCAAGGACATCCTCAGTTTACTGTCACCCTCGTCCTGCGGAGGAGACCACTGCTGCAATCTAAAAAGTTGCCCCTCCAGGCTGCAGAAAGCAGTTTCTGGTCCTTGCAGGGCACTCAGAGGGGAACAGCTCCCTGCCTATCTCTCAGTGAGCTGAGAGCTGATCCAGAGTACTTCAGACCTCCATCCTAGTGAGACAGCACAGCAAGGGCTTAGAAACAGGCTGGTGCTCACATGCGTGCAGCTGCAGAGGACCTCCTCCCAACCCTGAGGTCTCTGCATGTGCAGCCCCAGCACCCATCTCTGCAGGGAGCTGCACAGCGGCCCCTGCCAGGGCTGCGGGGCATGGACAGTGACAGCACGGCACCCCTGCCAACATCTAAGGGCCTTGCTAACTCGCTCAGAACCCTGTCAGTGCTCCTGGGCACTTCGGTTGACCAACCTGGAGGGCCCAGGACTGCGCTGCTTCAGAAGGGGCAGCCAGTAACGTCAGTCTGGCCGCTTTGTACCCATCTTGCACACGGCTGAGCAAGAGCACAACTTGCAGCCTCCTGCTCCCACGCAGACACACCTCTGCTCCGCAACATCACAACAGTTGCTAAGATCTAAATACACTGACACACCCCAGACACGAAAAGTTAACAGGATCCCTGCACAAGATAGCCAGAAGCAAAACTCACCCACTGGCTTTATTTCAGGGGACTGTAATTTCATGGCACACTCCAGCTGGCAGCGATGGCTCAGCATCACCAGTTCAGCACCACTACTGATTGCAGGTGCCCCAAGCAGATCACCACACAGTCCACACCAGGGATGAGGCACGGACACTAACTTTAACCCCACACCACTTTCTGGTTATTCACACTCCATCAGGAGCTGGGGACACCACACCACGGATGTGCAGCCTCCAAGCCACCTTCTCTGAATGAGCAGGGCAAGGGGACAGATGCAAGGACCAGCAGCTCCTTGCAGGGGGGGTTGCAGGTAAAGCAAAGGAGAAAAAACACCACAGCTTTGCAGCTTGTCATGGGAAGCTTCTGCAAGGGGNCAGCTGGGAGGAGATTATGGAAATGCTAATTTAAATACGAAGCAAGGATAGGTAATGCATATGTATAGGCGTATTGCAAAATATTATGAATATGTAATCATTTGTTCTATAAATTTAAGATAACGACGCCATAACGGGTGCACACAATAGGAGGAGCGATCCCCTGTGTGCCCGGCGCCGAATAAACATACCTACTTTACAATCTATCAGATTGTGGAGTCTGTTTTCCCCACGTCAGGCAAACCTAGGAGGAATGAACTGCCCGGGGCAATGCAGCAACCTGAGCACCGTCCCCACCACGTGGCCAAGCCTCGATCAAGGCAAGGCAAAAGAGACCAGACACCCCCGCCTGCTGCCTGGCCCTTCACAAGAAAATGCTCTCAAGTTCAGTTTCCGGGGAAAAGCAGGGACAGTGAGCAGAAGGGCCTGAGACTTTTTTACAGTTCCTAGCATAACCCCACATCCTTCTGGTGGCAGCTGCATTCCACCTCTCCCCAAGCTCTGCACGATGCCCTGGTGCCACCTCCCCTTCACTGCTTTCTCAGGGCGAACCCTGCTTAACAGCACATCCGCCAGACTAGCTCAGACCCTCCACTTACGCTTCATAAAGTCAAGAGTTTGTCAGCCCTAAGGCTCAGAGTAATGTTCCGATTACAACAATGTGATTTCCTTCCCAAAATCCATGGAGGACAGTGCTTTTTCTTAATTCAAACCGAAGCCGTCTCCTTGGAGGCTCCTGGGCTGACTCCGGGCGTTCATATTTCTTGACAACTTTCCACCATCATAACATTATGAAGTTTATTTGCCACCACAGTAAATAATGTGCCTCCTGGTTATCAAGAAACCCAACAGCTCTGATCTAAACAATCTGTTGCCGCCTTTGGCTGGGAAGCCAAACAGCAAGACTGACAGCCTCAGGCAGTGAACTAACCCCGGGATGAAACACAGAGGGTGAGCCACCACCATCAGCGTGCCGTGGCCCAGGCAGAGCCGGGGTCAGGGGAGAGGTCGGCCATGCAGTTTCTATTTTGGTCACCTCAGCAGGACCAACAACACCAGCTGGGAAAGACTTTTGAGAGTTTCTTCCTTCCCTCTGCGCTTCATTTGCAGAAGGACATGCATGAAGCAAAGTAGTGGGGGGCTTGGCAGGGCACCCCAGTGGTTTGGATGCTCAGCCCGTGGTTTCTTTAGCAGGTTCCCACTGTCCTCCCCAGGGCTGGTCCCCTCCTTTGGTACACATGGCTCTGTACAGGAGGGGATGTGAGGGATGTGCTATTTAAAGGGAGGCCAGTCCCACAGCCCAGCTGTCTGATCCAAACTCCTTGAGCAACCCTGGAGTTTTCTCCCAGCACACAGGATGACATTCCAGCATGGGGATGACATCCTGGGCAGGGCAACACGCAGCATCTGCCCAGCGCAGCAGCCCCAGGGAGCAGGCAGTGAACTTAGCATAAAGATAAAGCTGCAGCGAGGCGGAAGCAGAGATTCCCAGGGCTGGGAAGTCCTTGGACCTTCCAGAGGCATGCAAAGATCTTTACGTCTCCCAAAGCAAAGCCAAGAGAGCCCCAAGTGCTCAGCTACAGGCACTGATAACAGGGAGATGGGAGCTGTGTGCCTTCCTCCAGCCCACGGCAGGGATTGGGAAGGGCATCCCTGTGCTCCCGGCAGAAGCACAGTGCCTCACTGCCACCAGGAGAGATGGCCACAAGTCTGTCCCGCTTCCCTAAACTATCCCAGGGCAAAGTGGCTGAGGTCCAGGGGTCCCAGCAAGGCACAGGCTGGCTCCCTACGCTGCTGTCTTCTGACACATGCCACACGGGCTGGCAGGATGCAGCCAGTGCCGCAACAGGCAGCAGACTGGGCAGCTGGAAACGCACCTCTAGCAGGGAAAACCCCTGTCCTCCTTCCAAAGGGGAAACAACAACCAGCTGCCACCAAGTGCCACAGCAGCTGCATTTTGCAGAGCCTCTGCCTCAGCCCTGGGGACCGTTCGGAGCCCCACAGGCTCAATCTGGCCTCCGGGCGCAAACACGGCTCAGCAGGGGCAAGGCTGAGGGTCTCGGGATGACTCCAGGGTCTGCTCCCCCCTGCCCTTCCCCAGCAGGATGGGACCTGACACCTGCTCAGACCATACCCAAAAACTAAGGGCTGGCTCCCCCAGCCCCCTCCCATCCCCCATCAGCACAAACGAAAGCAGCAAAAAGTCAGGGACAAGGAGGAAGAGGAGGAGGAAGGAGAATGGGAGAACATGGGGAAAAGCCCCTGTGACCTGATCTGGAGTGGCGCGGGGGTCCCTGCAGGTGCCAAGTGGGTGGCGGTGGCTGCACAGCAGCGGCGGTAGGCCAGCCCTCCCCAACCAAGTCCTAGTTTGGAGAGCAAGTGCTCGGCTTCTCCCTCCGCCTCCTCCTCACGCTGCAAACACTGACAGCGCTTGTGAAAATAACCAACGGCACTTCCTCTCCGCGCAGCCCTGAGGCCAGCTCGCCCCTGGCTGGAGACACACGCAGGAGGGGGCGGGGGGGGGAGGGCTGTCACAGAAAAAGAGGCGTCCCCCGGCACCCAGCTGCAGCTGGGGGATGCCACTGCTTCCCTCTGAGCAGCAAGAGGAGGATAAGGGGAGGAACCCACTGAGGAGGAGATTCTCTCCTGCCTCCTTGGGATCTTGGTAAAGACAAAGAGGCCTGGACGCTGCTGAGAGCCGCCTGCCGCAGACAGCCTGCCGCAGACAGCCTGCGTTTGCTCCTGAGTTACGGACAGCGTCTGGTCTGGGCGGGCTTCACAGATATCTCAGGAGCTTTTTACCTCCCCTTGTTGCTGCTAACCTCCACAGGGACCCCTCACAGCCAGGCTGGGCACTTCCCTGTCATGCTTTGCCACTACCCCAGGTCCCCCAGCTGTCCCCAGGGACCTGCTCCTGGCCAAATGCAACCCCACTCCTTTTTGGGGCCACGAACCCACCTCCGCTTTGGCCTTTGCAGAGAGGGGAGGGGGGGGTCACACTGAAGGCCAGCTCGCTCCACTGTGCTCGCAAGGCGTGAGTCACCAGCTATTATTATTGCAGTCATTTATGGGAGCCAATAGCCACGCATGTGTCCGTAATGAGTCAGCGTGGGTCGCCGCAGCTGGGACCTCATCCTTTCACACCCTGCCTCCCCCTGCCTGCCCCGTCCCCTTGCCTACACGTTACGGCTAAAATTAGATGGGGAGCTCTTCTCTGCATGCGTGAGTTTGGACCATGCCCAGCATCCTCAGGGCCTGGAGGGAGGCTACAATAAAACAATCAGAACAAAACATCAGGGGAGGCTGCCACCAGTGCAGTGAAGGCGGCCAGCTGCCTTCCCCGACGGGTATCTTGAAAGCGGTTCACAGGAAACCATTAACCAGAGGGGAGCCAGGCCCCAAGGCTGAGCTACCGCCACCGCTGTGTCTGTCACTGCAGGAGGACCAAGTAGCCTTGGTGAAGCGGTGGGAGCTGGGGGTGGGTGAGGACATAAGAGGAAACCTCTTCACCACCAAAGCTGCTGCAGGGATCACGTTTGGTCCTTTTCTCACAGCGCCGGTGGGGAAGGGGAGCTGGCGATGACCAAGGCACGCAGTAGGAGATGCTCACCTCTGCTCAGCACTCTGCCCTCAAATACAGCAGCTGCTGAAGAACGGAGCGCTCTGCTCCTCTCCTTACACAGCATATGCGTTCTTCAGCCTCCCCTTCCTGGTGCCAGGAAAGGGCCAGCTGCCATTAGCAGCCAAGCAGGTCCTGGCATCCTCACAGACCCAGAGTGGCTCCAGTGCCAGCTGCGACCACAGAAAGAGGAAAGGCTGCAGCAGGGTCCACAGGAACAGTCCCCAGTTCATCGCTGTTAAGACCCACTTGCCGGGACTGGCAGGATGTTTTCCTGGTGTATTTAGCAAAGAGGAAATCAAAATCATGCTATAACAAACTGCCCATCCGGAGCAAAGAAGCCTGGTAAGAGAGGTGTACAGTTCGTCCCCAGGTCCTTCTCCAGCCAAGCAACTCTAACTGCCCCATGTCCACCCTCCTGTCCCTGTCTCCTGTGGTCTATGCACAGCAGAGACCCCCACTGACACCACATACTGCTCCTCACCCCTGCCACAGTCCCACCTCCCTCCTGAGCCAGCAGGGCCTAGACTTGCAAATGGAAACAGCCTGGAGGAATGCCTAGATATGATTCTAGCTGACCCCAAAGTCCCTTCCAGGTCAAGCAGTGCAGCAAGAGTCACTGGTTTTCCAAGCCCCTTTCCCTGCAGCCAGCGGGAGTGGGAAGCCCAGAGCCCTCTCAAGCCAGCCAAGCCAACCTTCCTGCCACTGTTCTCCTCCTTCCCCCCATGACGTTACTAAACCCTCACCCTGCAAGCATGCACACAGGCAAATGGGTGGCGAGGGAGATCTTCAGCTCCCCGTGCTGCTGTTGCAGGTTTCAGTCTGCTGTGTTCAGGCAGAAACCACTGCTCTGAGCTGAGAAGCTCCCACCCCACGCAGCCCTAAACAAGGTTTTCCAAGTGAGGAGACTCTGGTCCCATGCACCTGAAACCACACCACAAGTGGCAGCCCCTGCAGGTGTCTGCAAGGGGGGGACTGCTCAGCATCCCGGTCCCCAGTCATCTCCACCCCCACAAAGCCTGAGGCTGAGACAGGAAAGACACCTACTACTTCTGTGTCCCAAGCCTTCATCATGACCCTGTGACTAAGCAAAGCACATGCCGACTTGCCACCCAAAAGGTATTTGTTGGTTTAACTGTGACCCTGTTACTAATATCAACTCTAATCTTTGGTTTTACTTTTTCACCTCATGGCAGTGAGATACTGAGTTTTTTTTTCTTCCCCTCCTCACATCAAAATTAAAGTAACTCCTTTTAGCGATGTTAAATCTATCACTACTCGGTTTTGCTAAATGTCAGGTTGTCCCTCTGCTACGAACGGGAGGGCAGGAAAAGTTGATTTTTTTTTCTCCTTCACCTTTTTTGTTCTGAATGCCCTCAGCATATCTACTCTTACGTGCTTCCTTTTCTTCTCTCATCCTAACATCCTCATGCCTGCCAGCACCAACAGGCTCTTTCCTTGCACCATTCTTCAGAGAAGCGAAGAGGCACCACCTGTGCAGAGAGCAGACCCCTCTCCCCCTTCCTGGTGTGGGCTAACACTTCACTGCAGACCAGCAGCCCAGGGCTGCCTCACTCTGCTCCCACAGCTTTGCTGCTCCCACTCCCTTGGGGTGACACTGGGTGCTCCGAGACCACCGAAGTTGGGGGAGCAACCCAGGCTCCAGGTGCAGAGGTGGGGCGGGTGCCGTTGTGTGGCTCTGAGTGCGACCAGGACATGCACACCCGTGCAGCGGCGAGCTGGCTAACAGCTGCCTGGGCTGGAGGTTTGCCTCTGAGCATCAGCCAGCCTGCAGCAGTGGCTGACAAGTTCAGGCCAGTGAGCTCATCAGCCACTTTATCCACGGCAGCACAAAAAAAGCTCCACACAGATGCTTTCCAAAGCCCTCCCTTGTGGAAGAGAGGAAAGCAAAACCAGGAACGAGGAGACAAGGCCAGCGACCCTGCAGAGGGGACATGCCACAACACCCAGCTGAAGCAAACCCGGGGAAAGGGCCCAAGCTGCACAGCAGAGTGACAAAGAGCAACCGTGCCCTCTGGCGTTCAGCCCGCTGGTGTTCAGCCCTTGGCACTTTGTGCCTCCCGAAACCCCACCCACCTCCCCTCTGCAGAGCACTAACCAGCCACGCTGCCTCTCCCCCCTAACACCTCCAACCACCACCCCAAGCAGCACTGGGACATGAGACTTTCGTGTCTGCGAGGTCGGGCAAGCTGAAGACCAAGTGAGAAGCTTGGAAAGGCCCAGGACACCATGCAGTGGATAGCCAGTGAAACCATTCAGCAGCAGCGAGGAAGCAGCAGTCCTCAGTGGGGGTCTTCCACCACGGTGCTTCTGCACAGCACTCATACAAGCGCAGCCAAATCCTGACCAGGCTGATGTGCTGCTCCACAAAGACCACAGTGTAGGGAGCCTGGGAATGGGGACTGGGACCTGTCCCTACCTCCACATCTCCTGAGCCCCCAACACCATGGCTAGCCTAAGGTATTGGCTCCCACTCAGCAACTACGTCCCAGCAATCACAACTGCCTCCCAGGCCCTGGTTTCCCACCATGTCTGGCAGCCCCAGCCCTATTGAACATCAGCCTGCTTCAGCCATTTGTCTAAAACACCCTCTCAGTGTTGTCATCTCAGGTGTTCAAAGTGCCCAGCATGCACAGGGTCTCGGTGCTATGGCCCTCATGCCCACAACAGCCAGGACACGGAGGAGGAAGACCTCAACTGACCTTCACCCCAGACACCGTGTTAGCTGCCGTGTTAGCTGATGAAAGTCCAGCACCGAGCTGCCCTCTAGAAGGTTAGTGACACAGGTGGCCTGGCTTTTGGCGGCCTTGGTTAGTGCAGACACAAAACGGTGACGTGGGGTGAGACGTGGGTGGGAGGGAGGAGAGTTCTTGAGCAAAAACGTTGCAGCAGCTGCTGGGACTGCACAGCCTGTGCAAGCCAAGAAAAATACCACGTACTTATACACCGCCGGCCGGTGCTTTATCCTCCTGGATCCCCATCGGCCGGGCTGGCTGGCCTGGAGACAAGTGAACACACCTTTGTGGGGCAGGTGGAGTCTAGGGACACAAAGAGAGTGGTCAGCAAGCCCTACCCAAAAACACACGTGGTCACCCGGCACACAGCACTGTCCTCCCTCTCCATGGCTGTGCTGCCCCAGTGCCATCCCTCCATCCTGCCTGCTCTGCCCACTGCCTCGGCATTCACAGACCCCTGGGGACACGATGGCACCCATGCCACTGCCCCTGCTGTCAACCGTGGAGGTTAACGCAGGCAACATACCCATGGAGCTGAGGTCTCCAAGGCTGTTCCTACATTCAGAGCCAGTCAGCGAACATCAAGCACCACACTCCAGCTCCTGGGATGCTAACCCAGCCCAGTCCAGAGTCACCTCCAGCCCAACCCAGCCAGCATCAAAAGCCTAAGGGTGCCCAGGCCCCGCACCTCCATGGGACACACGGCTCAGGAACCAGGGCCAGGTTGGTGCAGAGAGGGAGCCCTGCTTCCCTCCCTCCTCCCCTGTGCCAGCCCGGCTCCTGGCAGCCCTTGCCTCAACCACTGGGTCCAGGCATGGATTTGAATTTCAAATAAATCACGAAGGCACTCGCCAAGCCTCGCCTCACATGGAGGAGCATTGTTTGGGCAGGGCAGGGCAGCTCACCTGCTCCCAGCCCTGGGAGCCCTGACCCACTGCCAGCCAGGAGCCAGCAAGAAAAGCTCTTGGTGACCCAGTGCAGAGGGGAAGCACCTTTCTTGGGACCCCTCGGACACCTGCCTCCACCACATCTGCTTCCTCCACTGTTCAAACAATACGAAAACTTGTGTGTGGGTGATGCTGTTGTTCAAGCCCAGGCAGGGGGTCCTCACCAGCAGCCTCTGCCAGAGCATCTCCTGGCTCCAGGGCAACCCGTAGCTCCACTGGGAGCTGGGCTGGGGAGCAGAGTGACTCCAACCATGCGCACTGGCAGTTCTCACAGGACAGAAGCCCTGCTGCCTCTTAATCCCGCCATCTGCCAGCCTTTGACAGCCACAAAATCCCTGCAGAAAACATCCTCCCCCCCGCCACATTTCAGCAGCAGCAGCTGCTGGGCACCTGGTGCCAGAGTGCCCCATGCTACATCCCCTTGCGTGGTGACCTCGGGCTTGGGTGGTAAGAGGCTTAGTCCTGGAACCCAGCAGCTCCCAGCTAGGGCTGGGGCAGTGAGGCAGGATGAGATACAGATAATCTGATTGAGAGGGAACTTTCACACAGCGGGGCCGGCACATGGCTGTCTGCATGGCCCCCCGCTCTCAGCCGGCTATGGTCTGTGCCCAGAGGACAAGAGCTTGGGAAGAGGCTCCGAGCTGTCTTAGCTACTTCTGCCCCCCAGCTCTCCATCCTCATCCCACTGGCAAGCCCAGCCCAACAGAGGAGGTGGGACACCCCCCCCCCCTCCCAGCAGGCAGCGGGGAGTGGGCAGGAAGGAGTCCCCCCGCTCTCTGGCTCCAGATCCGCACCTGGGCTGCCAACAGTAAGTGAGGGACGGGCTGTTCCGGCACCCACGTTTCCTGTGGGAGCCGACCTGTGCCAAAACAAGGGGAAAACCCTTTGCAACGAGCCTCTTGGTGAGCTCCCCTGACTTCCTGGGACTGCCAGCCAGTGGGGCCATGTGACTTTCTGCAAAGCCACAGCGTGTGTTTCGGAGCAGAGACTGCTCCTGCCCTGCCAAGAGCCCAGCTGCAGCTGGCGAGCTGGGGAGGGGAGATGGAGTGAGAGGAGCTGGGGAAGCAAACACAGATTTTCAAACCTCTCTGGCTGGGAGCCCCCCCATGAGGCTGGGACCAGGCTGCAGCGCAGCGAGAGCCCGCCACAAGCCGGCATCCTGCGGTAATGCCCTGGAAGCCGCAGCAGCAGCTCAGCCGTGCCCGCTGGCGGCAGCCCGCGAGGCACGCCAAAGGCATCTCCCCCAACTCGGGGCACATGGAGGATGGGGCAGCAGCCAAAGGTGGGACTATCTCTGGACAGACCTTCACCCCAGAGAGGGGCTTACCACACCAGTGCCATGTACTGGCCACCCTGTACCCACATCTTGTATGGCATCTCCCAGAGCCAGGTTCCAGCTTGCACTGGTCCCTGATGGCTGGGCAGGGCTCCCGAGACAGGGGATGCTTAACTCATTTCCCCAGGCCCTGAACCACTGGGAAAGGTTGACAGCCATGAGATGGGCAAATCTCGGGCAGACTGTTCCCAGGTGCTGCAGGTAGAAACTGGAACTAGCAGCCTAACCCAGACAGCACAACCTGCCTGCAGGCAGGGCTGAGGCAGGAGGCCCATGAACTCCTACTGTCTGGGACAGCAGGGACTGGGAAGAGGTCCTGGGACTGGGAAAAGGTCCTCGCAGTTAGTCCCTGGTGCGATGAGGAAGTTTCCCCTGGGAACAGATCTCACGCAAAGTTAACACCTCCAGGCATCAAGCCCTAAACCGCAGGCAGGAGAGGTCTAACACGTGTCCTGGACGGACTGGAGGACTCCATACCCTGGGCAGTGGCCTGGCCAGCACAGCCCCATCCCTGGCCTTGGCAGAGCTTTGCCCCCCACCTGACATCCTGATGGGGAGGAGAATCGAGCCTCCCAGCTCCCAGAGAGAGACTGCAGCTTCTGCTGGGCCTCCAGGTTGCAACAGAAACATGGGCTGTTACTCTTGTAATACTAGAGAACTGGCCCAGGGAAAGCTCTTGGACTCGGGATCGCAAAGACAGAGCCACTTATTCCCTCGGAGCTTGGTGCCAGTTCATGAACCAGCAGGACAGGTTTCCCCTATTTCCATGCCTTGTCCGTGTATGTCCCCGAGTCAGTCAGGCACCAGAGTTCCTACCTCCAAAAGTCTCCAGCAGAAGCTGTTCACCTCCTGTCAGTACCCATCTCTTCCAAAAAGGATGGATCACAGGCCCAAGAGTCAAGGAGCCCAAGCCTCAGCCTGCAGCCCTAGCTCTGCTCCTGAGCTCAGCATCTCAGAGCCAGCACCCGCTTACAAGAGCCAGCAAGCAAGTGAACGCATGGCTGAGAGCTAACTCAGGAGCCTCAGCTCACAAAGTCACCCGGGAAAAAAAAAACAGAGCTCCATAGAGAACAGAGCTGGAAATTATATTTAGAGGCTTTGCCAAGTCTCTGGGGAGACAGTCGGCTCCCTGAGCACAGCACAACGACAAGCAAAGGAAATCCTACGCTGCATCCCCCACTGCCTACCAGAGCTCAGGCTGCCTTCCGCAAGAGCATCCCCCCCCCACTGCAGAGGGCTGGCCTCACCCTATGAGCATCTGCTCTTAGTCCCCAAGAGGACCCACACAATCAAACAGCCCCCAAACTCTCCCCCCTTGCACCACCTGAGGCTCTGCCATTCCCCTCTCAACACTGGCTGACTCCTTGCAAAGACCCGCACCCGTTCCACTGCTACCAGTGCCTCCCTACCCCTTCTCTCTCACCATCATTTTTGTTCAAAGGAGGGAAGAGGTCCCTTGTCCTCCCTCCTCTCAGCCCCCAGAGGAGATTACAGGGTTTCCTGGAAGGGATGCTCCCACTCCTAAACAGATTAGCAGTCCCGACACCTTCTCCATCACGGGCTCGTGGCGCTGTGGCAGCCCCTGCTCTGATCTCCGGAGGGCAGTGGAGCCGCCAGTGGGTGCCCGGGGCTGGAGGGACGAGACTGGCGGCAGGCAGGGATCACAGCAGGGAGGACCCCAGCCTGCAGGAGCAGCTGGATCCCAACATTCTGATCCTTCTCTGCCCCATTTCAACAGCCCCACCATGAGCTAGCTGTCACCCCAGCCTCGCTCTGCCAGGAGGCCACATTGGCTGCGAAAAGGCATGGCTGCTCAGGGCATCTGGTGCTTTCTTTTTCCCCCCCAGCAAGATCAAAAGTCCCCAAGCTGCCCCACAAGAGGTCAGGCCCAGAGCAAAGAGCACAGAGCAAACACAGCAGCGGCAACAGCTCTCCCAGCACATCCCACCTATCCTGAAAACAAGCCCAGGTGTTGCTGCAGGGGACAGCTGGGGACTCCCACGGGCGTTGCTGGCCCAGGCACAGCTAATGCCACCTATCACCTGTGAGCGGGACGGGGAACAGAGGCTGGAGGGTTTCAGAGCTCCAGGCATGCAAAATCTGCATGCATGGAGGAGAAGGAGGAGGAGAAGGATTGCTCAACAGCTAGCTGGCAGCAAGGTGTGCTGTGAAAAAACCTGTCCCGAGGTAAGTGCTGCTCTCAGCCTGCCAGCATGCAGATCGCAAACTTCAGGCAAACTTCACCCCCATCTGGTCTTCCTCCAGGGCACCTGGCATTCACCCCACCACACTCGCAATAGGGGAAAGTGGACCCAAAGCCCTGCACCCTGGCTGGACTTGCTCGCTGGTGAAGGGCCAGCAGGTTTGAGGAGACACGTTGGTACCCCCCCAGCACAACAGGGATGGGGAAGGCTGGGCTGCTGTCCCAGCGGCACATCATCTCCCCCAGCTTTCACATGGGCGTGAGCGTCAAGCTGCAAGAAAGACGGTGACAAGCAACGTCCCAGAAAGACGTAGGCGGGTGCTCAGCTCAGTTTCTCGAGTGCCGTTTACCCACATGCTGTGTCACCCACAGACCCTCCCCTGGGGCAATGGCAGGAGCACCCAGGCTCATGTGCAGGCTCCAGCACTGCGCCCACCAAAGGACCACAGTAAAAACTTGGTCCCACGCTTTCCTTTCTGCAGAGCAACTGTCCACTGGCTGCCCCGATGGCAGCTGTGCTCCCTGCTTATGCTGCCACAGCACACCCGGCCATCACGCGTACCTCCTCTGAAGGAGGATGTGTTAAAGACCCTAAAGCCCACAGGAAAGACCCGTTCCAGCATCCCACCACTCCAGCACATGGGAGAGCAAGAAAGGGGCTTCATCCCCAGCACTCACACTCCCCCCCCAAAGTCCTCCCTGGAAAGGGTAAGCCTTACCCTGGAAAGGGTAAACACATGACAGCACAAGAAATGCGGCACCTAGGAAGGAAATTTAATCCTAACCATCTATTATCTGATCAGCCGCAATCTCTTTATCAGCCCAATTAAAAGAATTACCCATTTGTGGCCCGGATGCACGTATTGTGCACTTGTCTCCGTCAGCTCTGGAACCAATTACTCCACCCTCCGGTAAAGCAATTACAAGGTACAGAAATAAGCCTGCTAGCAAAACACAGGGGACTAACGTATCACTGGAGGCCAGAGCTCGAGGGCTCACCCCTCTTTTGCTTCTAATCCCCTCGGGGCTCACCTGCCCTGGGGACAAGCCAGGCTCTCGTGCCATTTTGTGGAGCTGTCCCTTGCTTAGCCGTGGCATTTGGGAGGTAGGGGCTGGCTGTACTTCTCACCAAAAGAAAGCACATGGAAGTCTTCCCCCGCAATTCCCTCAGAGGATATGAAACTTCACCCTCTGCTCCAACGCTCAGAGGCATGCAGCCAATTATCCTGCATGGCTCCGTGCTGAGCCCACCTCCCACGGGTGCATGTGGGAGCCCCTTCCTTCTCAAAGACCCATGGGAATCTCTCCTCACTCCCCTGCAGCTCCAGGTACCACATTCGTCACCCCAAGCCGGAGGGAACCGGGTGCCTCCATCAGCGGAAGAAGAGCGAGAGAAGCATCCACGCAAACAACCCGACGGCCATTTCCAGCCATCCCAGCCAGCATGCTGGCCCCCTCCAGCTCAGCCCCTCCTGCACATCCCACTTTGCTTCTCCCCTACGTGTCCACGCTGCAGAAGGTTGTTCACACGTGAAGAACCTCCCCTCGGTGTAAGCTCTGATATACTTTGCATGAACAGCAGCCCAAACCCCTGGGGGCTAGAGGGAGATGCCATGCATGGGGACAGGGCAGGGACCGCCAGCAGCTCCAGGCAGCCACTGCCGCCAGCTCTGAAACCAGAGCAAGGAGAGCACCACTCCATGGTGGAGTGACCTTACAAGCCCTCCACTCCCAGCTCCTGCTTGCCTGTGGAAGTTGAAATTGGGGCTTTTCCCCTCCATCCAGCACCTGTGCCACCACCCAGGAGCACTGCGTCCTGCTTCGGGCCCCACCGTGCACCAAAGATGCTGATGGGCTGTAGCAAGTTCAGCACAAGGCCACCAAGACAGCTGGGGCAGGAGTTATCAGATGCAAGAGAGACTAAGATAATAGGGGGCTTTGGCCTGCAGAAGAGAAGGCTGAGGGGGAATATTAATACCATGATGGGAAGGTAGAGAGATCACTGTGTTGTGACTGTGCCACTGCACAGAGGTGCACAGTGACAACCCGAGAGAGAACGGGTGCAGGCTGCAACAAGGGAAACTCCAAACAGATATGGGGTCAAAAAAGTTCCCCAGGAGCTGAAGCACTGGAGCAGGTGTCCAGGGAGGCTGTGAAGTCTCCACCCTGGTGACACCCAAAACTCAACATCAGCATCCTGATGGAACTCAGCCCTGCTCCGAGGCAGCAGCATGGACCAGGCACCTCCAGAGGTCCCTTCAGACCTCCGCTATCCAATGCTTTTACGTACAGCAGGGTCATCCCTCTGCTCACACGGGCCAAGAGTCCCCCAGACCCCACGAGGCCAAGAGTGGTGCTGCGGAGGGACACGAGGAGCCCAGCTGACCGGTGGGCAGCACGAAGCCGGGATCCCGTGGGCAGCATGGGGATGGGGCGGTGGATCCGGGATGCCTCCGTTCAGGATGCTCCAGCCGCCCATAGCCAGCCCTCACCGGGGGGTGGAGGGGAACCCGGCTTCCCCCGGCCCGCTCCCCGTCGCCCGGTACCGGGACAGGCACTGCCCGGTGCCCGCCGCGCCCGGTGCTCACCTGCGCCTGAAGATCTTAAGGCCAGTGAAGCGCTTGTTGCTGTGCCGGCGACCCGGCGGAGGCAGCCCCCGCTCAGGCTCGGCGCCACCGGACGCTCCAGAGGAGGAGGAGGAGGAGGTGGAGGAGGCGGCGGAAGGCAAGCCGTCGGGCCGCGCCGCCTCCATGGCCGAGCTCCGGGCTCGGCACCGCCGCCGTTCCGGCCGCCCCGCGCCAGGGGGAGGAGTCGGGGGGGTGGGGGGCGNCGCTCCCCGCGGGGCAGGAGGGCGCCCCCGCGGCGGCGGGTGCGGCCCCGTGGAAGGCTCGGAGCCTCCCCCCTGCGCTTTCTCCGCCTCCCATTGTTCGAGGCTGGCCGTGATGGCTGCTTCCCTGCGCTTCCCCAGGGTGCTGAGCCAGGCCTACAGCCAGAGTCCCTGCTGGCAGCTCGTGCTGGCCCATCACCCCCCCCCAAAGTTCAGGTCTCGCTGGCCACCAGGCTTTCCCAGGATGGCTGGTGGGGATGGGGATGGGGACATCCCTTCCAGCTCCCACCAGTTTGCAGGAGGAACCCTCCAGCCCAAGCAAAGCCCCACTGACCCCTCGGCATCGAGAGCACCCACGCCGCCCTCCAGCATCCCTGTGCTGCGCAAGCTCGGCTTTGGCATGGGGAGGAGAGGAGGGGACTGCTGGTGAGGCACCAAAAAGCACGGGAAGCCTCTCCTCCACCCCCCGAAGTGTGGGGCTCTCAGCGCTGGCTGCAGTGCCTCGGCCCCCCGAGTGTAAGAGGAAGGCGGCAGTGTCCAGCTCGTCGGGTACCTCATCTCGACGTCCCCCGGAGGGCTCTGGGGAACGTCCCAGGAGCGGTGCCACCACATCTGCTGCAGCACGAGCTGATGCCGCTCAGCTGGCTTGGGGTTCACTCTCGCTCTTCCTGCCCCCGCGGCCGTTTTCCGGAGTCATCCTGAGGGCAGGTCCCTGGCAGTGCTCCGCCGCCCCGGCTTTGTTCGCACCCTCCACCTGGTTCCTCTCTCGGCGCTTCCTGGAAGTGCGAGGGCGGCTGTCATCACAGCCGGCTGCGCGGTCCCCTTCCCTCGGCAGCCCACGGCACACCACGGGGCTGCCTCCTCCGCCGGGCCTGCTCTGGAGAAGCTCACACGTGCCCGTGGCAAGCAGGAGCATGCCCTTGCATGGCGGGCTGCATGCCCAGGAGCTGCACCTCCCATACTGGGCGGCTCTTCAAAAGCTTCCAGGATGGAGACAGCCCCCTCTCCCAAAGCTGCCCCACCACCACTGTGCAAATGGGAACGCAGCAGCGGGGCTGTCTTCCTGCCACCCACCCTGTGCCACGTGTGGCACCGCAGCACTCACAGCTCCCAGCTGTATATGTCCCCCCTGTGCAGTGGGTCTCCAAGTGCCCCCCAGCCATGGTTGGCTTGCCCTACACTGAGGTTCACCGAAAAACCACTTGGCTAAACCAGACACGGTCTCTGTGGGAAGTGCAAGCAGCTGGGAGGCTCCGGGACAGCCTCCAAGAGTGGGGAGATGGCCTGATGCTCATCACCTGTCCCCCAGTCTGGGTCTTCAGGGCACAGCACAAGCCCGTCCCCATCTCCAAAATCACAGCTCTTCACAACCAGACACTCTGCTTGGTCTGCTCTGGCTCCAGCAGCCCCCCAACAAGAGGGTCTGTGGGTGGCTTCTGTGGAGCCAGAGAAAAGCGAGTGAGCAGAGCCAGCCCCTGCAGCCCACACAGATGGCGTTTCCAAAGGGGCGCATGGTCTTGCTTTAGACTCCAGCATGAAAAAAAAAAAAAAAAAATCAGCAGACCTTGATCTCGCCAGGCAACCTCTGAAACTGAACACAACCCACGGCACTAATTACCATACAGAGGGAGGAAAAGGCAGGTTTGGGATGCTGAACTCTAGCTCAGAGATTGGGGAGGGGAGAGGTTTTGCTGTCACTGGAAGGGCTCGTCATCCCTGACGCTCTGAGGGTCACAATGGGTTGGTCGCATTTGCTCCCTGCCTGCAGACATTTCATGCTCCTCTTACCTGGAGCACCAGGGTTTGGTGAGGCTCTCAGAGAAGTAACACACCCTGACCCAGCTCCTTCACCATCATCTCTGTGTGCTGTGTCCGTGTGTCTTTCCACAGTCTTGTCCCTTGGTCTTGGTGCAAAACCTTGGGGGATCCCATAGAAATCACAGATCCGGCTGTTCTTGGTCAGGAGACCAGTGGGGACAGACCCAGCCACTGGCTTGTCTGCAGGCAGCACTGGAGAGGGATGAAGATCCCTGTGCAGGGTGGTTTTGTGATCCAGCACACCCCTGTCTCTCTGTGCTGGTGTGTGCAGTCCCCTGGTGAGGAAAGGGTTAAGCTGCCTGCTTAGCCCAAACCTGACAGGACACCAGGAGCTGGGTAGGGACAGGGATGGCCACCAAGGCTGTCTTGGTTCAGGCATCCCAGCTCTCCCCACCCAGAAGCGGATGCCAGTGCAGTGTCTCATTGCCCCAACACAACCTCCCCGCCGTGGGGACAACTGGTGAAGGCTAACTTGGTGTCTTCTGCTGCATCAGGGAGCTGGCCTGGCCCCCCTGATGTGCAGGAGGCAGGAGGGAGGACAGGAGCATCCCCTCTGGCAGCAGCACAGGCTTGGATCAGCTTAGACCAGAGATTACACAAGATGGGGGCTTGGGGCTGCGTTACTCTGCCCCGGTGCTGCTGCAGGCATGTCCCTGCCCAGCCAGGCTGGACCAAAACCCCGAAACTGCCTCTTGGATTGTTTCCATCGCCTGTTACACACAGCCCAACCCCCAGTTTACCACTGCCTTGCACATAGGAGCAGCCACGATGAGAGCCATGGAGCAAAATACACACCGGCACTGCGCACCGAGCGCTGAGTGATGCTGACCCCTACTCCCCCCACCCCTGTCGCCACCAGAGCCTGTGCATGACAGTGAGGCCAGCTGTGGGACTGCTGCGGTCCCTGGGAGCTCTCAGGCTTCAGCAAGCAGGGCTTGGCTCTGACTCCAGAGAGGGGCAGGGCAGAGGATGGTCACCCCCTGCTTGTCACCCCCAACCAAGGTCTGTGAGGAGCCACCGGCTCATTAGGACTTTCCAGCACTGTGAGCTCCCCCCAAGCCGTGCCGGGGGTGCCGGCCATCTCCTTTCCCTGGCGGCACAGTGGGATGCAGAGACAGATGTCTCTGTCAGAGTGGAGCAGCTCTTCTCACGGGGAATGAATGGGAATTTGATTATGCTGCTCTGCACAGCCAGGCTAACGCGATTAAAAGGCAGGACTCAGAGGAAGGAGGATCCTCTCTGCCCCTCTCTCCCCACATCTAAAGGCAGAAGAAAGAGAAGACAGCAGAGAGGGGCAACAAGCTCCCCCCAGCCCCACACGGCACCCACCTCCCTCTCCCCAGCAGCCCTGCCAGCTCTCCCCTCTGCCCTGCCTGTGCCTCTGACCACACTCTCTTGCTATTTCCATTACAAAGCATCCCCCTCCGCTCTGCTCTCGGGGTTATATTTAGCTCCTCGGCACAGAACAGCCTGTGAGATGCATTAGCCACGTCCTATCTGCCAGGCAGGGACCGCGCCGAGCAGCCCAAGCACCCCGCATCTCACTGGCAGGCACAGGACCTGGCAAGGGGACACCCTGATATGCTCCGTGGGGACTAACGCCAGGCAGGGGGGCACAGAGGGTCACAGGGACCCCTACTCCACTGCCACAGGATGCCTGTGAGGAGCCCTGTGGTGTGTGGGCTGCACTGGGCACTGCCTCTGGATGTGACTGGAGCAGAAGGGGGCAGGTCTGACACCCAGCATGTCCCTCACCCCATAGACGCAGCCTGTGGGGAGCCCTTGCAGCAAGCTTTTGTGCACTTGTGGTTTCCTCTCTGGGTAAACACCCCTGCTGGCTGGGCTGCCAGGAGCGGTGGCAGTGACAAAGGCTACCTCTGCAAGTGTCACCCCAAAAGCAACTAAGAAAGCATCAGTGATGAGAGAGAGCCCAGAACTGCCCGGGAGAGGCTACAGGGTGCTGGGTTGGGGTTCCCCCAACCTCTAACTCCCCTTATTGCCACCGGAGCTGCCCCACTATGGGAGCCAGAGATGCTCCTGCCCCACCGCACAACCTTGGTGGAGACACTCAAGGTTGGCAGGAGCTAGCTTCAGATCCCATGGCCGAAGCAACACTCCAGGAGCATGGCACAAAGCCCTGGCCCTTGCTCAGAGTTTGCTGCGGTGACAGAGAGTGCAGGGCCCTTCCGGCATTGCAAAGGCACCTCCCTGCTGGGGAAATTGTCCCAGAATGTGCAAATCTGGTGCACAAGCCAGCATCGTTAATAAGCTTGGCATGAAACTGCTCCTCAAAGCCCTAAATATAACCTGAGCGCTGAGCTCTCTTCCACCCACCCAAGGCGCCTCCATACACCCCAGCAGCTATTTATGGAAGGAACTTTATTTCCATGGGCTTAGTATCATTTCTGCTCATTTCAAAACCTTTATATAGCAGCTCATGCCGCCTGCCCCTTGCGATGACTCATGTGTCCCAGCAGGAACGGGCAGGTTGGCAGCAGGACCAAGGTCTCCAACCTTCTCTTGACATTGAGGACAGCTGTGATGCCCACAGCCCATGGAGGAGGTTCTTTGAACTCCATACCGGGGTTCAATAAGTGCCTCCAGAGCTAGGCAGCTCGGTGAGGGGATTTCTGTCATCTCCTTGAGGTCCTCTCGTGCTGCAGAAGGGGAATCTGATGAAAGGTTAGCCCAGCTCTGGCCAGCAGCTCCGTCCCTACCCTGGCAAACCTGTCCCCAGGGAGGAGCCAGACCCAACCCTATGTGGCTGTCACAGGACGGCACAAGCAGATTTCTGCCTCCAGATATTTCCTCTCCCATTTCCCTTTTCCTTTGTTCGGCTGCACAAAGCAGAGGGTGGAGGAAGCATCTCATCTCAGACACCACCTCCTCCCATGCTGCTGGCAGGCCAGGAGATGCAGCATCCCCTCCAACCCTGCCAGACTCCTCTCTCCTGCAAAGTCCGCCTTGGATGGAGCAAAACCTCTTGCAAAGAGACCCCTCGTGAGGGCTGAGGAGGACAGAAGCGCTTTGCGGAAGGGTGGCATGGGCTGGAGTGTGCCAGTGGAGCTGCATGCTTGGGGCGGCTGGGGTGGGACGAGCAGGATGTAAACAATCTGCAGCTGGTGCTGCACCACCAGGGTGGTCAATGGGTATCACACAGACAGGGTGGTTGACCCGCTGGGTGCTACACTGTCAGAGTGGTCGACCTGCCGGATGCCGCACCACTGGGGCAGTGCGATCATCCCGGCGATGCAGCACCCAGCGGGTCGATGACCATGGCAGTGCAACCACCCCAGTGGTGCGACATCTGGTGGTGCAACCACCACAGCGGTGGGGAACCCAGCGGGTGGATGACCCCGGCAGTGTGACCACCCTGGCAGTGCTGGACCTGGAGGCTTGATGACCCTGGCAGCATGACACCTGGCAGCTTGATGACTCTGGCAGTGTGACACCCTATGTGTCAATGACCCTGGCAGGTCAATGACCTGGGCAGGTTGATGATCCAGGAGATGTGACCACCCTGGCAGTGCGGAACCCGGCAGGTTGATAACCCAGGAGGTGTGACCACCCTGTCAGTGCAGAACCCAGCAGGTTGATGACCCAGGAAGTGTGAGCACCCCGTCAGTGCAGAACCCAGCAGGTTGATGACCCTGGCAGTAAGGCACCCAGTGGGACAATGACCCCAGCAGGTTGATGACCTGGGCAGTGTGGCACCTGGTGGGTCAATGACACCGGTGGTGCGACCACCCTGGCAATGTGGAACCCAGTGGGTCGATGAGTGTGACCGCCCCAGCAGGCTGACCACCCAAGTAGCTCAACCCTCCCAGCAGTGCGACCATCTTTTGCAGTGAATGGCTTTTCTGCAATCAAACCACTTCCTACAATGCCACCCCTTCTCACCGCTAGTTATGCTGGCACCAAGCAGCAATGTTAGGTTACAAACCTCAGAAGCCAGGTAGAATGGCCCCCTATCCTAGAGCTGTAGCATGGGGTTTATCATAAAGTGAAGGCACCTCCTTTCTTTCTCTTTTTGTTTTTTGTTTCATTTTCATTCAGGCTTTCAAAGGAAAAACAAACAGCAGACTCAGGTGTACTACCAGGTACCAGATGCATTTGTAGTTCACTGTCCCAGAATCTTGCTTAGACTCACCTGGAAATTTCCTTCTGCTCCCCTAACCACTTTGGTATCAATGAGATTCAGTAGTACAAGTATATGCAGATGCACCTATGTTTCAGATACAAAGAGGAAACAACCGAAAGATGCCTGTAAGAGGAAGCACCATGTCCCCATTGCACATGGATCTTCATCTGCCTTCTTGCTACTTCAAAGGATTGGCACCTTCTACACAACAGACCCCGAGCTCACAAAGTGCTGCACCTTGAAAGGTAGGGTGAAGAATACCCATTGATGATCTGTATGAACCAGATAGAAATTTCAGTGCATGCTGGCCACCTGTGCATCTCAGAAAGGACTGTTCAAATTACACCTTGAAGAGAAAGTAGAGCCACAACATATGACTCCCACAATGAACGGGCTTCACCTCAACATAGTCATTAGGGTATTGTGCAATCACTCTGCTACTTAAGTATCTGTAAGAATTACGTCCTAGGAAAGTAAACCCAACACATTTTCACAACCTTCCTCTAACACATGGGTTGTTTACACATGCAAGTTCCCATCCCATCTTCTTGGCAGCTTAGAAAAAGCATTTAAAAATTTGAGGCTGCACTGCTGAAATGGGCCTCTGACAGTGTCGTTCAATTCCAAGGCTTTTGAAGATCATCTTTGAAAGGAAACCGGGTGGTAGGTTCAGACATGAGCTTCTGTAATCATACCTTCAAATAACAGCCACCATTCCACGCGCACCAGTGTCACCAGCTCTCACTGGTGTTTTAGCCCAAGTCTTGTGCTCACATTCCCCCACTGACTGTCATGCATGTGCTCTCAAGCGAGAAGTCCCAGGGATCTGCCTTGCAGACTCCAGGATTCCACCATGAGTCAAGTCCGGAAAAGATGGAAAAGTCCTGCCTTCCCCTGAGAAGGCTCAGCCATTGCTAAAGGACAGCTAAGAGGATACAGAGAACTGGGATTTTTACTTGATCCCTACTGTGCAGGAGTGTAGCCACAACCAGCTCAGATCAGGTGGAACTGTCAGGTGAAGTCTGCTGAGCCAGCTGGTTGGGGTTCAGCTGAATCCAGGTGGCTCCCAGAGCCTGGAAGCTTACAGCTGGTGCAAACAAGCCCAGTTCCTGCATTGTTTTAAGCCTGTGATTCCTAAGGTACTTCCATTATCAACTTCTTTTCCTGTTTGGGATTTTGAGGTCCAAGACCAACAATTGTAACATGGGAACACATCCAAAAAGCTCACCAATAAAAACCAGGAATATGCAGCACCAAACATACAGAAGCCCCCAAACAACAATTACTCCTGAGGCCCTAATACTGATCCTTAAACATCCTTCTTTCCTTCACACACAGGCCATTTCATGTGCCTTTCTTATGAATCTTTTCCCTTCCTTTTTTTCAGACTGTTTCACACAGCTGGATTTACACAGTGGCAGAAGCAGGGCAGAAGGCAGATGTGTGCCACCTAGACTGCACCAGTCAAGTCATCAGGGAGATGAGGAACGGGACTTGTTGAGTTCCTTCTGACATCATTTCACCAATCTACTGCTTGTGAATTACTGTTGTGATTTAAAGGCCACCACACACCTCTTGTCAAAAACAAACAAAAAAACAAACGCACCCTGTGGGCTGAGGCAAGGACAGGGAGGGATCACTCACCACTTAAGGTCACGGTCAAGAAACCAGCACGACGACTTGGGAAAACACACACACACAAAAAGAACCAGTTTCATTTGCTAACTATTTACAATCAAAAAACAAAGCAAGATAATGAGAAAAAGATCTAGGAAAGGCATCTCTCCCCCACCCCTCCCTTCTTCCCAGGCTCTAAAGCTTTGTTCCCCATTCCTCTACCTTCTCCCACTAGTGGTGCAGGGAATGGGGGTTGCAGTCGGTCCATGTTGTCTCTGCCACTCCTTCCTCCTCAGGGGCTGCTCCTCACAGTCTTTCCCTGTTCCAGCATGGGGTCACTCTCATGGGAGAATCCTTCACAAACTGCTCCAACATGAAGCCTTCCCACAGGATCACAGTCTTCGGACAACTGCTCAGCTCCGGCGTGGGGTTCTTCAAGAAAATTCATGGCCTCCTTCAGGCACAGTCACTTCTTTCACCATGAGTCCTCCATGGCTTCACATCCATGAGCTACAGGCGAGCTCATGGACTCCATGAGGCACAACATGCACCACCTTCACCAGGGGCTGCAAGAGAGTCTCTGTTCCGGGGCACCTCCTTCCTCTCCTTTCTCCTCATCGACCTTCGTGCCTGCGCAGTTGTCTCTCTCACACCCTGCTCCTCTCTCCACTGCAGGTTCTCTCACCAGCTCCTGAGAAACTCCCAGCTCTGAGCCGAGCCATGGCGAGAAGCCGGGCAGGCAGCTGGACAGCCGGGGCCATGCCAGCCCCTCCCCATGCTGCACCCCCTCTTCACTCTGCCATTCACAGAGGCACGGGCTGGCTCAGCCCTGGCCAGGCGTGGGTCCAGCCTGTCACTGGGGAAACTTCCAGCAGCTTCTCATGGGAACCAGCTCAGTAGTACTTCCCCCGCCCCGGCCCAGGCTCCAAAGGCTTACGGCTGGATGGGGGGAACTCTCAGCAGTCGCTTACAGGAGCCGCCGCTGTGGACCCTCCCCTGCTACCAAACAAACCCACCACACAAACCCACAACAATTACCTACAAACCTATTTTTTTTCCCAGCCCAATATCTCCTAGATGTGTACCACCCAGTGGAAGCCTCAGCTTCACCTGAGCTTCAGTGCCTCTGTTATTTAGGCTGTGCGACTGGTCACTGAAGTCACCCATCATTCCATCATTGCTTCCAACTCACTGCAGCATAATAATCCACAAATAAGACCAGTTCCTGCTGAAACAACCTGAGCTTGCCCACAGACCTGAGGTTCTTCAAATAAGGCAGCCTCTCCCCAGGGGATAACTGCCAAGTTCTGAGCAAACCTTTGCAAGCTGAACACCAAGTATTTGGAATTTCCACGGCAGTAATGCCATGATCCTGAGCCACAGGAATATATAGCGGCAGGAGGAAACCTTCCTGGAGAAGTGGATTCTGAACAGATGGTAAGGAGATGAACCCATGTCATGTCAAAAAAATGCCTCAGTTGTTTGGAAGAACACAGCTTTTCCTGGGCTGATATTTGATATAGATTTGGGCTTAACAGTGAAGCCTGGAGATCAAAGGGATGTTCGTGCTTAGCTATCCCTTCAGTCTCTTGCTTAATAGGAAGGAAGGAGAATATTTATTATAAGTTTGGATTTTCATATTCTTGTCACCATTGTTATTGGATATAAAACAGGAAGGAAAGAACAGCATCCTGGTTTTCTCCATGCATTCCTGCTCTCTACCACATCAAGGGCAAGCCAGAGGAAAGACGTTGCAACGTTGTATCGATTTGGTGAATATGGAAACAACTCAAGGTTCCTGGACTCCCTGAGGGCTGCCACCACTCTTTGCTTGCTGCATGCTCCATGCCATGTGCTGCCTCGAAAGCAGGATAGACTGGCCATACAGAGAGCCTGCAAAGTGTCCCAGGCAAATCCAGATAAACTACCACATTTGGGAATGCCTCAAGGAGCCCAGCCCACATTCCAGGCCTTGCTGAGGTGCACTCCTCTTGACCCGTTGCACAAAGCTGACCAACGGCACACAAAGGCCACTCTCTGTAGTTAATTAGCCCCAGGAAAACCTCAGAGAAGGTAGAAGGGAGTGATTTCACACAGCTCTCAGAATGACACAGGATGCTGAAATGCTGGAGAGGTAAACCGGTCCCTTCTTCTCACCAACCTGTCCCTTAACAAGGTGTCCCAGAGGCCATCCCTCTGCTGCGGCACCCAGCAGGTCAGCCACCCCTGAGGTGCAACCATCCCAGCAGTGCAGCACCTGGAGGGTTGATGGGCTGCAGCATCCCCTCCAACCCTGCCAGACTCCTCTCTCCTGCAAAGTCCGCCTTGGATGGAGCAAAACCTCTTGCAAAGAGACCACTTGTGAGGGTTGAGGAGGACAGAAGCGCTTTGCAAAAGGGTGGTGTGGGCTGGAGTGTGCCAGCAGAGCTGCGTGCCTGGGTCGGCTGGGGTGGGACGAGCAGGATGTAAACCATTCCCAGCTACCTTCGACAATTCTGGAGCAAATTCTGGCTGATCAAATTAGGTTGCAATATGGTCCCTTCCTCCCCTGGGGGAGGCTGGATAATTGCAGCTGGGTAATCCACTTGCTAAATGCACCACACACATCTAGAGGAAGACAGCTATGAGGAGAAAATCCTGCTCTGCCCCCTCCGCTTGCCATGGTGATCCCCCTCCCTCGGTGGCATCAGGGCAGAGACCCCCCCAGCTCTGCCTGGTGCCTGGGGGAGCAGCCCCTGGTCCCGTACAGGAGCCAGGAAGGCTCATGGTGAGGCTCAGGGACGCAGGGCTGCCTTGGGGAGGACTCTGCTGCCCCAGCTCCTGCTCGCCACCCACTGCCAGAACAACAAGTGCTTGAGATGAGTCAGCTTGGGGGCCCCTCCTGCTCTGCAGGCACTCATACGGTTTCCCATTAGTCCCCATTACCACAGTATTAGAGAGCAATTTGCTCACAGGTTGCACCACAGCCCTTGCAAGGGGGGAGAAGCGTTGCTGGAGGGAGCAGCCAGGGGGTAACCGATAGCTCCTACCAGAAATCTGTCCCCCAGCAGAGCTCTGCACCCCAAGTCTCAGGCTGGCAGCAAGAGAGTCCATCCAGCCTCTGTCCACCATGGCACCAAAATCCTCTGTACTGGTTTTCCACCTGCTTCTATACTACCTGGTGCTTGCTGAGCATGGGAATGACATGGTGACACTGAGCCCAGGAGGACACAAAGACATCCCTGGCCAAGCCAGCTCAGAAGAAAGGTAAGGAGGTGGCTCCTGCCTTCTCTCCTGCTCTCAGTCCCAGACTCTGGCAGCAGCCCCGGTCAGTCCTGCAAGCGCCCACTTTTACTCCGGACAGGTGCAGGGTCAAAGGATTTCTCCTAACTTACACCTGAGAGCCATTCTGCAAAGTTCGGGGTATTAAATGGTAGAAGGGCTTAAACAGTGCAAGAAAGGGGAGGGTGAGACACCAGAGCTAGTTCACTGTGAGAGAAGAACAGAGCTGAGCTGCTGGAGGTGCTGACCCAAGGAGGATTTTGGACAGTATGGCTAGAGTTGGGAATAGGAGCTCACCTGAGCATCACCAGGCAATCGCTCCCATAAGCTCCCCAGAGCTATGAAAACCACTCTTTGCCTCCACAAGCTTTGCTTAGCTCTAGCAGGAGTCACAAGCAGAGCAGTCCCGGCAGCAGGGTCACACCAAAAGCTAGGACAGATGCTCCCCTTGCTGCAAGGTGCCCCCAAAGGGCACATTTCCATCCTGAGACCCAACGTCAGCCCCTTTGTTCAGCCTCCCCAGGTGGGGGTTTCAAGGTTTCAATGTTTCAAGGTTTCAACTTTTCAAGGTTTCAAGGATCAGTTCCCAAGGGTGACCTGGGAGCCAAGTGAGGGGACATTTGCCCTAGGGCAGCGGAGAAAGAGAAGAATCAATATTATCAGATGTCCCTTGCACCCAGTGCACTGAACAGCAATAAGCCAGTGGCTGCAGAGAAAGATGGAAATGTCCAGCCCATGGCACTGACCCAGAGCTCCTGGGAAGCTGTTGGTCACCGACCACCTGGAGAGGGTCCTGGGGGGCATCACAGCCCCAGGACAGGACAGGGGAATTGGGGAGAAGGAAAAATAAGGGAACCTGGCAGCCTGGCTGGCCAGCATAGGTGAAGGTTCTCACGTAGCACATGGCCAACGGAAAGACCCAGAACAGGCAGAGAGGTGTCAGCTGCGGGGTGGTGAGCAGCAGTGACATGACACAGGTCCCCCCATACCAGCCAGGTGCTTCTCCCTTCCCATGGCCTGACAACAGTGACAAAGGGACTGCCACTGGGGATGGGTCTGTTGTGTAGGTAGGGAGGGAAGGGGCTAACCAGTCCCTTGTCCTGTACTGAGATGGTTTCTGGTGGGAAGGCACTGGTGGCACTGGGAAGAGCCAGCCCTGACCCATGGGAGGGAGATGCCCCTGCAGCAGGACACTCCTCCACCCTCGCCCAGCCCTGGTGCCCAGGAACCCAGGAGCTCCTACCTGTAGGAGACCTGCTTTCTGATGGCCAAGTGCAGGAACTGCTCCTCCACCTCTGCCACTGCCCCTCTCGTCTCCTCCCAAGCTGGATCCATGTCGCAGAGGCCCGGGCATCGTGCTCGCCTGGAGCTCCCTGTATCTGCCGCTCCCCGCTCTCTGCTTGCCGCAGGCTCCCCGGCTGCCTCGCCGTTACCACTGGCCAGGGCGAAGTCTCTCCAGCTCCTGGGACCTTCAGCCATGCTGGGGTGGGGTGTCTCTCCAGGTGGGGGGTCCTGCTTTGCCCCCACAAACCTCTCAGGCAGCTCAGTCCAGCCCCGCAGGGTCTCACGGTGCTGTTCTACTTCACCTCCCCAGGGCTGTGGGACAATCCCAGTGAGGCTTAACCACCCAGAGGAGCACAAGCACGGAGAAAAAGCAGCGTCCAACTTTTTGCAGTGATATTTATCAGCCTCTTGATAGCAGTTTGGGCAGCTCAGATACCGCAGCTCAGCTCCCTCTGCCTCCACTGCTGTGCCACGGTGAAGAAAAGGAACAGCTGATGGAAACCCGGAGATGTTGGTGCTGCTCCTCGGAGAAGCCGGCACTGCGAGGGCAGCAGGGAAGGAGCAGGAACCACGGCACTTGCCAGAGAAGGGGTCTTAGGAGAGAGCACGTCCAGGGATGCTGATGCTCCCAGCAGGCAAAGAAGAGCTCAGGGTGCCTTATGCGAGGTCCCCCCGGGGCCAGGCAGGTCCCTTGGCATCCCCGGCAGCAGCAGCCGAGCGGGAGAGGCAGGCAGAGGGTGGCAGAGACAGACGGAGGCAGGCAAGTGCCTGTGCACGGATCCTGCAGCAGCCCTCAAAAGACAAAGCAGCTAGAGAGCGTGTGTGTGCGTGGGGAGGGGGAGAGCTCCAGAGAGAGGCAGCCTGGTGTCACCTTAGAGACACTCTGAAACTGGCACTTAACCCTTTGGAGGCTGGGGAGGCAGAGGAAGGTGACAACAGAGCCTCCTCTCGCTGCTTGCAGCATGGCTGGTGTCTGCCTGCCTGCGAGGGATGCTCGGGGAGCTGGGTCTCGGCTGCTCATCTTTACCAGCCACACAGTCAGATAACATCAGGCAGCCTGGAAATCTGCATGACAGCAGCCCCAGCACAGCAAAGTACGTACCGCTCTGGCCGACCGTCCAACAAGGATGAGATCTGTCCTGGGACAGGGTCCCTAGCTCTGGGCAGTGGTACCAAGGAGAGGTACAGCCACAGCACAGCTTCCCTCCTCCCAGTAGGCTCACTCAGCTCCTCGCCACCTGGAAGGCCACATTATCCCTGTTTTTCACTAATTCAGGGCATTTTTTTTCCTCCAGTCCTGGCATCCAGAGCTAGAAAGGCCTTTTTGCCCTCTGCCCACACCTGTCAGGAGAGTTGAACCTTCTGTCCTGGGCTGGGACTGGACTTCTGTGGCCCCAGTCCCAGCTCTGGCCTGCCCCAGTGCTGTGGACACCAGCTGGGGTGAGAGATCCCCACAAATCTCCCATATGTCCCTGGCCGCTTTTCTGGATTTGTTCTGCCCCAGATTCACACACTGAGGCTTTAGCTGCTGGGCACTGGGAAATTTGAACTTTGGGATCTCCAAGAGCCACCCCCTGCATCAGTTGCTCGTGGTGAGGTCCTGCAGTCATGTGTGACACCAAGAACACATTGCCGTCACCCCTAGTCCCCTGGGAACATGAAGGGCTTGCATGATGGGAGCTGGAACATGTCCTCAGCCTGCTCTGACTATTTTGTCACCTTGGGAGTCATCAGGAGCCGCTCAACCCCCTTGCCAGCACTCCCTGTCACTTCCACACGTCCCTGTGGCACCCCTGCTGCAGGGTGTAGGGCACATTCCTGTGACATTCCTGACCCCACCATGGGGAGCAGCAGGGGCTGGAGAAGGGCTGTGCCCCTCCCTGGGAACCACAGCCTGCTGGCACCTCCGGTTCCAGTTACTAAACCTTTGTCTCTCCTGAAATGTCACACTGACATCTCCCCCACATCCTGCACCTACTGGGAGGGATTTGTGCCTCCTGGGTGCCCGACAGCCCCTGAGTCCACTCCTCCGCACAGTCGTGACTTGCAGGGAGCCCCGCACCCTCCTCATTGTGTGACTCAGCCCCTCCAGCCCCCACAGGGGTTTTGTTCCCCTCGAAAGCCGGGGTGCCTCTGGGCAAGCCCCCCCCCCAACCTGGCCCCAGGAAGGCAGCTTCGCCCTTGCTTGCTGAGACTGAGACCTGCCAGTGCTCTGACACACGGCTATCTTCTGTGTTCTCCCACCGCCCACGAGCACCGCAGAGGTTGGGAGCAGGCTGTGGGAAGGCAGAAGCAGCTGGTACCCAGCTGGAGCAGAGGGACCTGTCACACCCCGCTGCTTGTCACCATCCACTGGGCGATGCCTTGCTGCCCGTCCTGGGGGTCCCTGGGCCTGGATGTGCTCCTGTTGGCCACGTGCGATGAGAGCCACCTTCACCTGTGCTGGCCGGGCTGTCCAGAGGAGATACAGGGGATGCAGGATGCAGGTCCACTCGCATTCCCAGGAGGTTTTTGGCAAACATCTGTCTTGTCCCTCACGGCTGAAGGAGTCAGTGGCTGCCATGCTGAGGAAGGGGGTGGCCGTGCTTGGATGGATGGGAGCTGGAGGCTGGGTCTGGGCACAGGAAGGAGGGGAAAGCCACCTGAGGGGGTTTCTCACTGATGGCTGCATCGGTGCCATAGGAAAGGAGCTTCAGGGAGACCTGTATTGCAGAAAACCTCCCAAGAGCCAGGCACAGCAGAGCTCCCAGGGTCACAGCACCTCTGGTCTAGGTAGAGAATGGGGCACGACAGTGGGTTCCTCCTGCCCTCCCAGGGGGGCTGATCCTGCACCACAGAAAGCCCCTCGGGTGGAAGGAGCTGCCAGCAGAGGATTTTGCCCCTTTGTGCCCCTGTGCCAAACTGTACGACTGTCACACAGGCAGTGCGTCCAGATTTTGTGTGTCTGGAGAGGAGGATATGCCTGGATGAGGAGGGGTAAAGGATTGCTCAGGCTTCTGCATCTCTCTGCCTGCCTTTCTCTGCAGGACGTTTCATGCGTGTGTCACTAAGGAGGTCACCCCTCCCTCAGAGGACGCCATCAGAGCTCCCTGAGCACCTGTGAAGAGCAGGTGGATGCTGGCTGGTGGGTCAGTCCTGTCCTCCTGGCATCCAAGGCACCCTGCAGCTGAGCCAGGTCACCCGCTTACCTGGGGGTCACCCGCTTACCTGGGGCACAGGCAGGACACGGTCTCTCCTGTACCCTGGGCAGGGGTTTCCTTCCGTGTGAGCAAGCCGGACCATGCAAGGGCAGCTCAATTTTGCCATGCAGACCACAGGGTTAGAAAATCAACGCAGATTGTTGAGGCTGAGGCAGGTTGGGTCAGGGTTCCACCAGGTGTCATCGCTATGAACAAACTCTCAGCACCTGGGCAGTGTCAGGAGGTGCGACCACCCTGTTCTCCCCAGAAGGTCCCAAAGTCCAGGCTCCTTGCTAGACAGCAGGACTAAAGTCTGCTGATTCTGTGATGGATCCATGTGAGAACGGCTAGCACAGTCCCCAACAGCCAAAGTGACCATGCTGGACTCGGAGAGCACATGTCCTTCTGTGACAAACCCAATGTACCTGCCAGGCTGCCACCACCACGCATCGCCAGTGGCCGCTCAGCAGCAGCGGGCTGGAAAAACCAATTCTTTTCATTTTTTCAAGTTGGCCTGGTAACAGAGAATGGTTGGGAATAATATGTCTCTGAAAAAATGAAGCCTGTGTTCTGTCAGTGTTCTTTTGTTCACGGCTTGCACATATCAACAGTGCAGACGTTTGGTAGAAATGTGACCCTAAAAGGGCAAAAGCCCGGCTTGGTGTGGTGGAGCTTGGCTGGGGGGGGGGCATTTGGAGCAGACTCAGCCTAACTGAGTGAGGCTGAAGGTGACTTGTAAAGAAGGTGCCCTCTCGCTTTACTAATTCTCTCGTTCTGCTCTAATTAGTCGCTGTAGCCAAACTGGTAGGTATGATTGGCTGGCTGCGTTTCAGGAGGTAGCGCAGGGATCAAAAGATCCTAATGTGCCTATTTCGAGCAGCTTAGAGTTATCCGGTAGACTGCAGAATCAGGAGGATTTGTCAAGATGAAGGGAAATTTGCTCCTGACAGACAGGGCTTCTGGTCGCTCTGGCTGCATCAGTGTTAAAGAAGCCAAAGCCTGAGACCTCCTCTTTTGAAGAACTCCCCTCTTGCACCTGTTTCCTTTGATGTTTCAGAGCGTGCATGAAGGGCGCGGGCCAGAATCTCCCAGAAAGAGATCTTTGCAAGCCCTGAGCCTCATATCCTCCTCCTCCTATGGCAAAGACAGAGCCCTGCAGTACCAGCCCAGCCAGAGGCAGGGGACAGAGCCACCCTTCAGCACCTCTGAGAGGGGCTCCTGCTCAGGCTGGCCACCAGCTGTGGAAAGCCTGATTGCAAGAAAGAGTTGTTTCAACAGCCAAATTATAACCAACCCACTTGGAGCTTTCTAGAAAATGAAGATTTATTTTCTAGGACCCCCGTTGCCTTGTGCTTCACACAAAATCAGGACAGAAACCTACCAGTTTTTGCAGATTTAAATGGACCGTCAGAGGGACAGGCTGACAGACAGCCAGGATTCGTTACTGATCTGAGCACAGCCGCTCTGATTTTACAGTTAACTGAAGGATTTGAGTATTTTTTCAGATGGGGTGGGACCAGAGCCACGGTGCTACTAGCAATGTCTTTGTTGTACAGACCCCTGCATAGGTGCTTCATCAGAGGAGCTCATTGCACCTCATAAACATTCTTCCATGATCTTTCTCCTTCCAAGAGGATGATGTTAGTAGTATTTTGGAGAGGGAGAAGAACCTGAGGCAGAACAGTTCTGACTTGTTCAGAACTGCAGAAGAAATCACAGTGCTATCAGAAATAAAACATGCAAGTTTGCTTCTAGCCCCTGATACTGAGCACGAGGTCCCAGCACTGAACTAATTCTGCAGGCGGCCAGGGAACAGGACAGTCAGGGAGCAGGAGGTGAGAAGCTGTGCGTGTGGGCTGGCGTGACAACCATGCCTCAATGAAAGGACCCGTCAACCCAGGGTTGATGCTGCATCTTTTTATTTTATTTTTATTTTGCTTCACTAAGCAAATGCAGAGCAAGTGATGGGGGGGGGGGGAAGGTGGTTTAAAAAAAAAAAAAATAGAAAGGGTCACACGTAAAATGAAAAAAAAAAAACGAAACAGGGGAAGAGAGCTGCTGGAGTATAAGGGGAAAGTGAGCTGCTAACAAAAAAGATCATAGATGCCAAGCCCGCACTAATTCTTAATAAAATACTGAAAATAGGATCTGAGAGTCTCCAAAATACAATATCTTAAGGGATCGGCAATAATACAAAATAAGGTTCATTATGTACAAACAAGTTCTGCTCTTGGTATCTGTACAACAGTGGAGTGGGAGGCACAGGGACATGCTCAGTGGAACTCTTGGGGTGAAGGAGGGCGTGCTTGGACCCGGCAGTGGTTCTTTGTGCTGGGGTGGAGGCGGAGGATGGGGAATGCAGTGGTATGTGGTGACTAGTGGGTGCTGCGTGAACCTCAAGAAGAGCAGAGCTATGCTGAAGGCCTTCCTCTTCCTCACCTCACTGGCCACGCATGTATGGTTGCAGCTAACTGTGTCCAAATTTGCCCTAGATGGGTTCGGGGGGCAAAAACAATTTTCAAAAGGGAGAAAAGAGGGATGTGAGGGCTCATCCCTCACTTCTTCCAGTCTTTGAGCAAGATCCATCCCATCTTTCCTCTCCAGGGAGCACTCTCCACTCCCAGCCCAGGGGGAGAAGAGAGGCCGGGGCAGTGCAAGCGAGTCCAGGATGCTCAAAGAGAAACAAGCCAAAGAGGAGCCTGCTGTGAGTCCTGACAGAGTGCACAGGGACTCTCATGTACAAATATGGGGCAACCTGCCACATCCCAGGTCTCCGATGCTCATGTCTCACATTGTCCTTCCATCAAATGGCAGCTGAGGGAATGGAGCGAGGAGAAACTTGTGCCTTTCAGCAGGGCTCTTGACAGGGAGGAAGAAGGGTCAGAAATGGGTGTTTGGGTGCTTAAAGAGGATGGCATAAGCTTGAGATGAGGTCATGTCAGCACCAAACCTGGCAAGTCTGTCCTGAAGGGTGGGATGGCAAAAGTTTGCTACCTTTGGTGCCAGCACTTAGAAGGAAGAGGTCTAAACTTTGGTAACCCTGGCCAATTTCAACATGCCACCACTTTACTGACCGATGTACCTGTCACCAGGAATGCCAGTATGTCCCCAGTGGCTTTCACAATATTGCTGTGCACACGGAAGGTATGAAGGGAACAATGGCTCTCTGACAGCCCTCCAATGGGCTGTGGGGGTCTCCTTGGTGGTTTCTAGAAAGACCCCATTTGGCATGAAGTGGAATTGGGGATGGAGAGCTGGGATGGGGATCATGTTATGGGAGCGGGTTTCTTTCACACACTCTCAAAGCGGGAGCCTGCAGGATGGAAACTGAGAAGGCCACAGACTGGGTTAGCACTGCACTGTAGGGCCCAAGCTGGGAACAGAAAGGGAAATACCACCCCTGCCAAAACAAGGGCTCTGAGGCTGGGGAGAAGTGGGTTGTGGAGGAAAATTGTTCTCTGTTTCAGAGCTCTGGTTGCCCAGAAGCTGCTGGCTAATTTTTACAGTAGTTTATCTGTCTGGGATCTGTCTCCCCCACTCGTTTGCGTGCAGATCTTTGCAGATAGTTGGCGTGGAAGTTATGTAGGCATGTCCATCAAGAGAAAACTAGAGCAAGGAAGAACTAGGTTTTCTCTCGACAGAAGCAGAAGTATACTAACAGATGGAGGGGAAGGAATGAGCTCAAACTCGTCAGAGCCATCTCTCCAGCACCAGCATCACCCACTCTTAAGCCCCCCAGGCAGGACAGTAAATCCAGCACTCTCTCTCTCTCCTTCAGGTGCATCTGATGTAGCCAAGGGGTACATGCCTGGGGACTGCCCCCTTGGTCTGGAGGCTTTGGGGAGTGAGCTGAATAGTTCGGGGACTTCCTCTGATCTCCCTCCACTCCAAGGTGAGCCCACACCCATAGGGTAGTGCTCATTTAAGCAGGAGGTAAGGCCAGGAGAAGAGGGCGTCTCAGGGCTTTGCCAGACATTTATTGCAGGTTCTGGTAGTCCTGTGACTCCCCCCAGAGAGATCAGTACTAACAGGGGCGTGGGGAAGGGGAGGAGCCAAACCCAAGGACAGTTTAGGAGTGTCTGAATGCAGCATCCTTTCCCGCCAAGTCCCCTCAGTTGCTTGGTGAGGAGGGAGTCCTGCAATCAGACAGATGAGGCCTTGAGGTCCAGCAGCTGCTACAAGTATTCAGCTGTCTCACTGGAGCTTGTCTCCCTGAGGAAAAGAAAAGACAAGGCATCAGTCAAGGTTCATTGCAGCCTCCTACACAAATTCACCTCTCTGTGTGCCCAGATGGTTTGCTCTGGCCAGGATGGAGCCTTCCCCCAGGGCACTGAATGACCAGCAAGCCTGGAACCACCTGAATCACCCAGTCCTCCTCAGCCCTATGCCAGTGGGAGACTGCTTTATGGAGTCCCCAATTTTTGCTCTAGAAAATAAACTTGGTCTTATCCTCCCTGTCAGCACTGGCCTCCACTAGCCACTGCTCTTTAGCTAATCACCTGTTCCAGGCAGCTCCTTAGCTTGCGGAAGAGGGAACATGCCTGCTGCTCCCTCCCAGACACCATGCTGTGTTTTTGGGGCTTGAAGGGCGGCCCCCACCTGCTTACCTCTCATGGAATTGCTCTTTGAGGTGGGCAAGTTTTGGGTCAGTTCGGTTCTGGTCAGAACCCTCCAGCCGGGATTTGCTCAGATATTTGGCTGTCTCATGTGTCCTGGCCGGATGAGGCCTTCCATCCTCTGACTGCCCTTTTTCGGCCTCCCACCCCTCAGGATGGTCCATGGTTAGGAAGGAGCTATAGCTCTCTTCTAAGGAGCCAGCACCTTCATCGTAGAAAAGGAGGCTCCGTGACTGAACTGGAATAAACGAGAGCATTTGTTAACAATGAGGACAAGGTCTCTCACAATGGGTGTGGGTCATGGTGGGACAATGGCTAACAGAGAATGAAAACAGGCCCAACAAGGTGGATTCTCAGAGTTTGTACCACTGACAGGCCAGGAATCTCCCCTCGCCAGAGCCACAGCATATGGGGTAGGCACTGAGGGGAGGATGCTACCCCTGAACCAGGAGTGTTGGGAGAAGAGATGGAAATAGTTTGACAAGATGAAAGGAAGGAAGCACATTAGACTCACTCTTACTAGTTGTGTAAATGTCTGGTGCTGGTGCTGGTGTTGCTTTCACTGTCTGTGATGCTGAGGAGAACTCGGGGAGACAGGGCATCAGGGATCCCAGGATCAGAACGAAGCAGAGTGCCAGCACCTGGAGAGGAGATCAGGACAAAGTTAGTGCCACTAGCCATGAGGAAACACCCCCTGACAGCACACAAACATAAAGCTGTGTAGAACATGCGGTCAGGCTGACAACTGGGTCACTGCGGTACCCCAGGAGGGAAAGGGCTTGCTCTGATAATCTCAGCTGCAAATCTGAGAAGGGAAGTCAGAAGCTTCCTCATTGCTTTATTTGAAGCATTTCTGGTTCAATGGTGAACATTTGCCCATCCAGTTAATGTGAGATGGTGGAAGGCATAGCTGGGGAACATGCTGAGAAAGGGGGAGACCCAACAGAAGGGATGAACTCTGCCTTGACCAAAGGGAACCTGACCATTGGCTCAGGAGGAGCTGTAGCACACTGTAAGAAAACAAGCTTATTGTGAGAAATCTGTGAGGTATCACAGCACATAGCAAAGTGTGAGGTACTTGAAATGACAGCAGAACTGCAGCCACCTAATACCCGATAGCAAGGACAGAGAGTCCGAGGAAAGGATTAAATTCATGCTTGACATGCAGGTATGCAGGACCATGTGTCCCTGCCTTCTGCTGTCAGGCAGACTAGTCAGAGCTACTGGTCTCTGATAAAAGGAGAGAGGCATATAAAAGCTCCCTGGAAATACTCCTCTGGTAGGTCTGCACCTGTCTGTAAATTCTACCTTAACAGTACAGCTTCAGAGTGAGATGCCAGTGCTGATCATATATAGAGTTTAGGGAAGTACCAGTACAGAGCATGAGGGGACACATGGGAAATGATACAGAGCCAAATCCTTACTACCTGAATACCCATGTGCCATGGGTGGTATATAACAAGCTGCCACCAGCTCAGTGCTCAGACTGAGCATGTCAAAGAGGCAATGCATCTGTTGGTGATTTCTACTGCCTCTGTATAAACCATCTAAGTTTGGTCTGTGGGGACACCTGTGGGAACAGCTAGCAATTGCTTGACTGCTCTTCAGAATAGCCACCTATTTTGGAATAGCTGTGCCTAAGTAATGTACAGAAGTTGGTACATCAACATAATTTTGACCACCAGTGGATTCCAGGAGAGATGATAGATCAAATAATGGCATGGGGATACTATGCTATGTAAAGAGGGATTTTAATTGTCCAGGATCTTCATGGCTGATTTTAAAGGAAATTAAATGTGGACAGCATAGATGCTGTCTAAGCACATCATAGGCACACAAGGCATTTAGAACCCTTATTTCATAAAAACAGGTGAAAAAAAATTTCTGAATCGATATTGCTTGGAATGATCACAGCCAAACACACAACTTCCAGAAAGGGGAGCCAGCCCTGTGAAGCCAGTTCTCCGCTTCCAAAACAGAACAGGTTTTATGGGCTGGGAAAGAGCGGTATACTTAACATCTTGTTTTAATAGAGCTTTCAACTGCAGCTTTGCAAACCAGCGTTGGTTTCACTCTATTTTGTTTCAGGTTAACTCTGACTGATGCTCTGATTCCATTCCAGTTCAAACTCTGTAACTCTTCATAACACTAACTTGGTTTGACTCTGAGTACCATTTGTCTCACAGCTTTTGACCATCTCATCATTTGGGCCTCTTAAAAAGTGAGTGAAACTAAGCTAGAGGAAACTACTGCAAAACCAGCTGGAAAGGTGGAGGCAAAATTAATCAAAAAAAGACATTCTGAGAGTGTAGTTATCAAATGGTTCACTGTCAAATTGGGAGGAAGTAGCAGATGGAGTAGCAGAGAGATCCACTACAGATCTGTCAAGATTCAACATTTTAAAGCTTGACTTGGATGATGGACTGTATCAAATCTGCAGGTGGGAGAGACTACAGGTAGACTGGCTTTTGGTCAGGATTCAAATTCAGAATGATCTTGGCCATGGGAAGAAGTAGTCCAAGGGAACAGCAGGCAGATCAATACAGACAAATGCCAAGACCCGCTGTGAGGTGGCAGGACTGATTAACAGAGGAAACAGGTCGGCAACTATGTGGCCAGGCAGATGTTCTATACAATAGGATCTGGGAGTTAAAATGAAGCACAATGTGGGCACAAGCCAGTGTCACTTTGCAAAGGGCAAATCTCAGCCCAGGCAGTATGAACAGGCTTGCTGGCTGGCTGGCTCTGTACCAGCCTTCAGGTGGAACATCCATGTCCAGCTTTGGGCCCCGTACTTCCAAAAAGATGTGGGACAATCAGAGAAAGTCTGGAAGAGAGCTCTGGGAAGAAGCAGTGATTCAGTAACTCAGCCTACAAAGGAAAGCTGAAGAAATCATGGTGATTTAGCAGAGCAGACTGAAGGGAATTGCTCAAAACCAATAGCTTTCAAATATGTAAAATGCAGCTGCACAAAGGGAGGGTAAACTGATCTTGCTTACAGTGGGCAGAAGTTCTAATAGGCTTAAGCTGTTGCAAGGAAGATGGAGATGAGATAGCAAGAAAGCTTTATCTAGGAAAGATAACAAAGCACGGGAATGGTTTGCCTGAGGAGAATGAGGACTGCTCATCACTGGAGGCCTTCAAGAACTGGCTGGACAAATATCCAGCAGGAATGACACAGAGCTAAAAAAGAAGGGTACTCTGTTCCACTCCCATGCTGCAAGGCATGATGATTCTACGTATCTGTTGGGATAAGAAGTGCTGTATTTGAAAATGGAAAATGGGAACTTGGAGGCCTATGAGAGGAACGGGCCAAAGGCAGAAAACAAACTATGAATTCTTGAAATGCTTCAAAGCTGGGAAGCCTGAGAATGTTGGTGTGTGGGCTGGGATGCCATGGAACGGAGGGAGCAGCAAGGAGAGATAAGACCTTGTTGGGAAGTTAAATTAGGTGTTTTATCAGCTTATAGCACAGGGGATGTCTGGAAGGCATCTTTCCTGGACTTGCTCATTTCAGGTGGTAGCGATGAAGGATTGCTAGAGCCAGGGGTGCTCTGATGAGCTGCTGCATTAAGGAGCAATGAGTCACTGGGACCAGCTGGGTCACACCCGAAAACGTTGAAAGAACTCAGGAATGAAGCCACACAGCAGACAAAAGAAAAGACAGTCAGTCATTGAAATCTGGGCTGACACGGGGGCAGCAGAGTAGCAAAAGTCTGAGCACATTTTGAAAGGAGAAAGTGCTGGAAATCACAGAGCAGGGGCTCTGGAACCAAGGAAACTGATTGAACCAAGAGCGAAAAACAATCCCACAGGACACCGAGGGTGCTGAGAAAATGGCGCAAGCATCTCACCATCTGTATTTCATGACTGTTAACAGTACAGAAGTGATAACTAGATATAGATAACTAACTTTGACAAATTTGTCTCAAGCAGCTACTACAACAATCCTGCAAAGGCATCACAGGGTTGAAGGTTATGTTTTTATTATGTATTATTATTATTTTATTTTATGTATTATAATTATTATTTTATTATATATTATTATTTTGCCCCCTGGCAAAAAAATGAGAAAATGAGATTAAGAATAAGCAATTGACTCTATTTATGGCCTCACACTGGCAAGACCCAAAGCTCCGCAGTGAAGCCAATATCACTTAACCATGATCCTCCACCATGAGAAATGAGAAGCAAACAGAAATTACTAAACCCAACAGATGACCCTGAATCATTTTGGTTACTCAAAGGGCAAATGAAGAGAATTCCAGCTGGATTTAATCAAGCCTGGTGTGCTTGCCTATAGCAAGAACAGATGCCATTTCTTGCTGAGAAACACAAGGTAATGCCCACTGGGAGGAATTCTTGAACTGTTTGCCTGCCCTGCTGAGTTAAACATTAAGCATTACCAACTCAGCAAAAGAAAATTCTAACCATTATGATGGAAGCTCATTGAAGACTTTTGCTGAATGTCCAATAGCTAATGAAAGGCAAACAAAGTGCTGTTTTGCCCAAAGACAGTGAAAATGTGGGAATTATTCTAACCCTGTTGCATGCAAAACTTACACTATGGAAGTATGTATGACAGGGCTCAGTTCTGGTGACTCTTAACGCAAAAGGAGAGCCGATGTAACTGGTAACACAGCCGGGTAGTGGGGAAGAGGGCAGAGACAGGCAATCGACAAAGCTGTCTGGGGAAGCATGGCCAATAAGGAAGATGGAAATAAAGCTCATACCATTAGGCAGGTCCCAGTCTGTGTGGAAGCCATTTTGTAAGGTCTGGAGACTTTCCCAGCTACCAGAGCCTGCAGCTTCTGCAACTGCTGGAGCAGAGTCCTAGGATAGGAAACAACCCCAATCACAACTTGTTAAGCAGGTAATAGCCAGTAAGTGATGCAAGAATACCTCTACCCCTTTCCTATTTTACCTTGATTTTCCCTTATCGTGAAAACAGATATCTCCCCCTTGCTGTATCTTGCCCAAGCTCTCTGACCAAACAGGCTTGAGAAGTACAAAATGAAAAAGGGTGAGTTTGAGATGTAAAGTGTGCCAAACTGTGGGAGGTATGGCCTCAAAGTGCCATTACACTATGGTAACCCCCTGCAGCACCTTCTCTCAGTCTCCTCACTGGTAGATCCACCATAACCTTCACTGCAACTACCCACCATTATGAATGTCCCACTCATTTAGGAGTCCTGGGTGCCTCAAAGCCCAGCCAGTCATCTCCCAAAGCAATGGAGAGGTGGGCTACCATGAAAACCAAGCTCTGGGATGGAGGCTGAACTTTGTAGTCAGGTCAGACATTGAGCACAGGCCCCCTGCTCCCACTTTGCTCAGAGATGCATCCTCTGCAGCTCGTCCTGTGCCACAAACCGTATGGTGGAGGGGGAAACAAAAACCAGTTTTGATCCCTTACAGCTTCTTCAGTCTTGGCAAACTCTGCATAGGGATGTGGGCAAAGCCAAATCCTGACTTCAGCAATTAATTCATTCTCTGGCTTCCCTGTCTGGAACATGTGCTAAGGTCTCTCTGCCCCATTTAACTGAACACAGGCATCAGCACACAAACACACAACAGTGGTGGGTGTGTTACTAAGAGCCACCAAACCCTTCGCTGGGCTAGTGAAGAAGTCTGCAATGAGGGAGACTACAAAGCACATGGTTCCCAAGGGCTGCAAACTACTGAAATGCACACTACTGAGTGTTTCCCCCTGCGAGCACTGACTGTTTTACACAAGTATGTTTAGGCCCTTATAACATGCCAGGCCCTGGAGGCAGGAGATTTCAGGAGAATTTCAGCTTTACCTCTTTGTAAATCCTCTTCTTCTCCTTGTATATGTGGAGAGAAGAGCATTCCACTGGCAGTGCTCAAAAACTAAGCCCATTTAGAAAGAATACAATGTGTATTTTGAAAAAAAAATTCTCCTGGCTTTTAGGCCAACCTCCTGATTTTGCAGGGTGGGGCTCATGCTGTTTCAGCAGCAGGGGCTAACTGCACTCCTAGCAAGGCTGGGCCGCAGGCCGTGCCCAGGGGATGAGAGCAGCTGGGCAGCCATGCCTCTGGCAGATGGGAGGCTCTGGCCGCTCACACTCCTCATCCAGACAATGTCCCGGCACCAGTGGCTGGCCTTGAAGCCAAGGCCACAGCACTTGTGTCATGGATGGGAGGAAGGAGTGCGGCAGAGCCTCAGGGAGTATTCCACAAGCTATAGTGGCAGCACACGGGTGGGGACGGGTACTCACTCTCTGGCTGCTGTTTTCCCCTTCAGTTCAAGCGGGAGGTGACAGAAATGGGGCTATGGAATAATAGAATGGTTTGGGTTGGAGGGGACCTTGAAGATCATCTACTTACAACCCCCTGCCATGGGCAGGGACACCTTCCACTAGCCCAGGTTGCTCAAAGCCTCATCCAGCCTGGCCTTGCACACCTCCAGGGATGGGGCATCCACAGCTTCTCTGGGCAACCTGTTCTGGGCAGCCTACAGAAATGAGCTTCCCCCTCTCCAGCCCAGCCCTTGCTCACACCTATTGCACCCAGTAAGAGGGAGCAGAGCTGGGCCTTCCTCCAGCTCCTGCTGACCATCCCCACTGCAGGGGTGGGAGTCTTCATTATTTGCTTCCAAGGAAGCAAATTCCTCTGGCGAACAGTAGGCCAGCTCTGCTTACTAGGAGCACAAGTGCTCACCAGATTCTTAGGCGAGGGAGCCAGGGGCCTGTTTTCAGGCTGTGGGAGCAGTTTGCTTCTTTCAGGTGAGCAGTAGCAGCTGGAGGGAGACCCCTCAGGCTTGCTTTGCAAAGGGGAGAGGCAGGGCAAGAGCTGGGCACCACATGCACAGGGAGTTGCCCTGGATTTGGTGGGAGCTGGGATCTCTACCTTTATGAAAGGAATGGGCTTTCCCTGTATTCACCAAGTCTATTCACCACCTCTTTCTCAAGAGAAACCTGAAACATCCACACTATGCCCAGGGCCTTGTATTCCTCCAAAAAGCCCAAGAACAGAAACAGCGGGTCTGACAGGCTGGTGTGAGAGGCCTCCCTCGATGCAGCTGTCCTAGAGACAGCCAGAGGCCTGGAGGGCAATAGGGAGGGCAGCATGAGCCCAACAGGCTGCAGGAAGGAGGAGGAAGAGATGTGAGCAACGCACCTTCCCTCCCTCTCCTCGCTGCAGCGCGGCCTGGCCATCCCAACACAAACATTCCAGGCTTGATAACCAAACCCAGCTGCCTCACTGCTGCCAAAAACCAGCACCTTGCCAAGCAGCGCCTGTTCCGCCAGAAGCTGGGGGAGCCTGCCTTTATCTTCTCACTCCCCTGGCAACCCTTCCTGCCCACCGCACCTTACCTACAGAAGGTCAGGTGTAGCCCTCTTACCTGTTTGCATTTTCTAAGGTCTCCACTTTTTTCCAGAGTTCATTGTTTTCTGTTGTGTATGTCTCAACCCTGTGGGAATAAAACCCACGGCCAGTTAGCTACCAAGGCCAGTCAGATAAAGAAAATGTAGTCCTTGCCTCTCTCGGGGTGTGGAGGCTCAGTGGCCTCATCCATCACCTGCAGATATGGTCCTGGAGCCAGATGTTCCTGACCCATCCGGTAGCAGCCAGCCCCAGTGGACCAGGGATGAGATTGCAGTTGGACAGTTATGTGTGACCGTTCCCAGTGGAGGCTTTCCAGAGGCCTGGGAAAGCCAATTGCACCCAGTTACAGGCAGGTCAAGTCAGGACAGGTCAAAAGTTATGCAGGCACTTCCATAATTTCCAGTCCTTGCTAAGGAGTACCGAAAAGGAACAGGGGGACAAATTCACACCTTTCCTACTCTGAGTGACAACCTGCCCTGGCTGTGCGCCTTGCATGTGAAAACCAGGCCCTCCTGTGCGAATGCTGGGCCACCTGCGACTGCAGGCACTTGAGGGCAGCAGAGAACCTGCAGGCTCCCTCCCACTGCTTTGGGAGGGAAAGTGGTTAGGCTGCACTTGGGACAGGGAAGGGGAATGACTCCAGGCCCGGAGGAAGGCAGGCCAGGGACACAGCCCGATCCTGCGGGAGGTTTCCAGCACAGGCACCACAGCCACATCTGGGGAAGAGGCCCCAGCACAGAGAGCCTTGGACCTGCCACTCGAGTGAGGACAGCCAACTCTCCAGCCCCAGCTCGAAGAATCTGGGTGTCAGTGTGGGACACTGGCTGGAGGTGGTGTGCTCAGATGTGTGGACACATATGCACATCGAGGTGCTGCTTATTTATGGAAGGGCATGAGAACTTGAAGGTGCCTTCAGTCATCTGTTTTTATTCAGCATTTCTGCGTACTTAGTGAAAATAAACAAATGGCATCAGGGAGAAGAATTAATTAAAGTTGGGTTTGTTTTTTTTTTTTCCATTTTGTTGATCTCAGGTGGTGCTAATAACAGGGAAGAAAATGGTATTTAAACAGAAAGGTGAATTTGCACCTGGTTCCCAGCAGTCTTCTTTGCCTGGGAATGCCCATCTGGGGCTGCTCATACAGAGGGGTTCACAGGATCAGGCCCTTAAGAGTTATTTTCCACCCTGTCAGTGTCATGTGATGTCACCTTAGGCTTATGCCTGCCATACCTGCAGGACCTCAGGGTTGCAAGGAGAAAAACAAAGCTCATGCAGGGAACAGTGCAAGGGGAGGGAGTGTGGGGAATAACTGTAGTGCCAGGTTTTTCTTGCTAACAAATGTCTGTGTGTCCACCCTCATGAGAAGAGACAGAAGAGCTGTGGTCAGCGCACTCAGGCCTGCTGCTTATGAGACAGACAAAATAGAAGCAACTTCTAGTGGGGAAACATGACTCTTACCCCAAATCCCACCTTGTTGGCAGCCAAAATGGCCTGTGTTCTGCAGGGGACCAGCCAAACTAAGCAGTTGGAAACACAAGGTTTCTAGAGCAATCTTAATTCTCCAAGAGGATTTCTAGGAGGGAGTGGAGTAGGGGCAGGATCCCAAACCAAACTTCTGTGCAGCCAACCTTGCAAGGAATTGTACTCTTTGAGCAATTCACAGACAAAAGCACTAGAAAGGGGGGTTGCGCATGGACAGGGCTCCCTTTTCAAAGGTAAGACTGAGAAGAAGAAACTTACTTTTTCTCTAGACACTCCACATATTCCTTCTTCTTCCTGCGACTCTCCTGAGCAGAGATCTGTGAGAAGGGCAGCCATTAGAAAGGAGTCAGTATCATAAGCCTCTGGACATTTTTTGGTGGTTCCCTCATCTTGTCTGTTCCCTGCATATACAGAACCCTAAAGGTAAATTTGGAAGTTGCCTTCCAGTCTGCCATTCCTACTGGTCTCCAGACCAAAACTGGGAGGGATGGATGCTGTAGGTATGCAGCCTTCTTTGATCTTCAGGCCACAAGCATCTGTTGCAGTATGTCTGACCCCCCGGCTGCTGAGAGCATCTTTAGGGTTTCTTTGAGCTGCTCTGACTCACACAGGTACGTGCTGTGGCCATCTGGGCAGTTTCTGCCCCACACCACTTCTGAGTCACTGGGTGACTAATTCAGGGTCTCATAATTTCTCCCGTGGGATGTTTTCTAATCACAGTCTAGTCTCACAGGCTCTGCCTGGCTAATGAGCTCTGTGCATCACCCGTCCTGCACTGTGCAATGGCTGGTTTCCCTGCCCCAACAGCAAGGCCTGACCAGGCCTTAGCTTGTGGGCCCCATCCCAGGCCACGCACTCCCAGGAGCTGGGCTGGAAGCCATGCTCCCAGATACAGCTGCATGCACAGTGCTCATGCAGAGATGCCCATGCACCATTTCGGTGGGTTGGGAGGCTTGTGCCAGCGCACCAAAGGCAGGATCCCACCTTTTCTGAGCTGCACTGCAGCTGAGGAGGTGAGGGCAGCTATAGCACTGGTCAGCTGAGGATGTTCTGGAATCGTGGGAACTGCATGGTTACTTTTCTTGCAAATAGTCACCTTGTTCTTGATTTTCCTCCTGACCCTCTTCAGTGCTTTCTCCTCTGCTTTGGTGAGGGGCAGCTTGGTAGGAATGGGGTAGCCCTCAGCAATCAAGGTCCGTTTTTCCTCTTCAGTCAAAAGCAGTGGACCAGAGGTCCCTTGTAACTTCTGAAATACACAAAAAACAGCTGTCAGCATCAGCAAGAAGTTCTAGCCCAGCAATCCTCCTTAAAGCCTTGCAGAGCAGCTGGGGGCTCAGTACAAACAGGTGCAGGGCAGTGCTCTTTCTTGCTCTCAAACTGATCCTAGGGACACAGCTCAGCAGCTGTCTTCCTCTTTTACTTGGGAGGGCATCTGCTCGTTCACGGTGAGCCTGGCTACGCATTTGCACTGCGGGACAACACCAAAGAACTTTTGGGTGATAGTTAAAACATAGTCTGGTTATGGGAATTCTCAGTTATTCCTTTCTCTTCCATTAAACTCCTCAGAAAGCCCTCCAGTGCATAGGCCACTTCCCAAAGTATGGGGTGAAAGACTGCACTTGCTAAACCAAGGTAGCTGCTAGTAGGCATTGTGTAAGACTCACTGTGGCTCTCCTCACTCCTGTGAGCACCATCCTGTCCCCACACTCCTGTACTAGGACATCACATTGCCTTGCCAGAGCGTTTCAGCTTGAAGACCTTAACAAGGGCAAGATCATAGAATCATAGAACTGTAGAATAGTTTGAGTTGGAAGGGACCATGGAAGTCATCTAGTCCAACTCCTGCAATGAGCAGGGACATCTTCCACTAGATCAGGTTGCCCAGAGCCCCATCTAACCTGATCTTGAATGTTTCCAGGAACAGGTCATCTACCACCTCCCTGGGCAACCTGTTCCAGTGTTCCACCACCCTAAACATAAAGTATTTCTTCCTTATCTCTAGTCTAAACCTCTCCTCTTTTAGTTTAAACCATTAGCCCTTGTCCTATTGCTACAGGCCCTGTTAAAAAGTTTATCCCCATCTTTCTTATAAGCCCCCTTTAGGTACTGAAAGACCTCAATCAGATCTCCTCAGATCCCCCACATAAGCCTTGGAAAGCCTCCAAACCCCTCTGAGCACCAAGGAGCCCTGTGTCCCAGTGACATCCTGCTGCTGCCTTACATGTGGTGCTGTGAGGAGAGGTGAGGACGAGATGGCAGTAGAAGAGCGAGCAGCAGGTCGGGCTGGGCTGGAGGGAGGCAGGGACCGGGGGCTCTGAGATCCATCGCTGTCACTGCCATGGCTACTGGGTGGAGTTGGAGGCATCTGCACCAGGTCATCTACTGCGAAATAAGGAGATGAAGTCAATGGCTGTCATGTCAGCCTGTTGCTAAAGGCATAGGGCCCTGAGGAGCAACTGAAAAAGGCACTGCTGTAACACAGGACTGAAAGGAGAGGGCGATGAGTGTTACAAGATGGGGTGGGTCTGAGAACAAGTCTGGACTGAGTACTGCCCAAGACAGAAATGAGGCTGACTTCAAATGTGCTAAACTAGGAACTGCAGGCTTTGCCAAAACACTGAAGGTATTTACAAAGCAGTAAGGTACTCCAGTGTCAACCAAAATGGAGTACAAAGCCCGTGATGTTTTGCTCCATAACCTGTTCACAAGTACAGGAAGCTCTGTAAGAGAAGAGATCTTCCAAAGGCACCACAGGACTCACACATTTGCCAGCACACTTGATCCAAAGGGGTTCCAGTCACTCAGTTGGTTGCCAAGCACTTGAAAACTGTCCCCAGTTTGTACTGGAGAGCCCTGGAGGCCTTAATGGAGGTGGTAATAAGACTAAAGAATGTCTCTCCAGAGCAGTGGGAGTTCCTATAGTGCTTTCATTTGTGCATTGGCAGATTTTCAGATGCTTGGGTTTATTTCAAATTAAACTGGATCCTGAATTTCCTGACTTTTCAAATAGTTGTTTTTGGATAACACTACAGTCCCTCTGAGGATTTTAAAGACACTGTTGCATATTTCCAACTCTGAAGTAGCCTGTTTTGCCTGGGAGTCCCTGTCTGAACAATTTTGTGTGTGGCTACTGGTCCAGACACTGATCTGAGTTGGAACAGTGCAGTGCTCACTCCTCTATTAGTTTGTGGCCTAGTGCTACCTTGTCTGCATGGCTCTCCTCTCAGGTGTTGTCTTTCCTCCCTGTAGAGTAACGATCTCTATCTGAGTATTACACAGGGATGTAAGTCGACCAGCAAATTCTATCTTCTTACCTGCCGGTACATTTAGAAACTGGTTCACCTCTTTGGGTTCAGCTTTGATCACAGGTGCTGGAGTCATTTCTATGGGAGTCTGTGGAAAAGAAACAGAAAGAGCATGTGGGTGCTGCCACCTCCCCTGCCCAGAGGGCTCCCACCAGTTCTGCTCCTAGCCACTGCTCCCTGCTCTCTGTACTGCCCCATCTCACAGCTCTGCCCCAAAGCAGCCTCTCACCACACATAACAGAAACAAGGAGTCCAAACATAAGCCCCCTGAAGTCTCTGTTGCTGGGCACACAGAATGCAAACACATGTTTGCAGAGGAAGAGTCAATGGCAGATGGATATGCTGCCAAGCAGTTCACTGAGCACCTCCAAAAGTGAGATTACTTTTATCCTTGGCAATTCTTCCCTTGCTAGACCCACACAGTGCAATTTAAACCAACCTCTCTATTACCATGGGAAATCCCTCTTTGATCTGCCTTCATCAGAAATGGGAGTATAGAAGTTCTACAGAAACAGAACCAGAACAAACCCCCTGTCCTGCTCACATGATTTTCAGCAGGGCCACTGGGCAGCTGTTTCAAATTGGAAGAAACTGAGAGTTAAATAAAGAGTAGATTTATTCCCATCTGGGCTATGCGGCTCCTCAGCTCCCTGGCTCGACAGCCCCCAGCCCACCATAGGCTGGAGGAGTTTTTACACTAAACAGACACATTGCAAACTCCTCCAGACGGTAACACAGCTGAGAGATCACCATGGTAGGGCTGCTGAGCACACACAGCAGAGCTTCGAGGGCACAGCAAGTTCAAGCTGTGTAAATAATGGAGGAAGTTTGTGCACAGTTTTGGCTGGAAGTACCCATTTGTTTTGGATGGTCGTTTAAGTGGGAAGATGCTCAGCATGAGTGAAAAAAGGAAGTGAACCCCTGAGATGCTCTGCTGTTATCTGATGAGCTGCTACAGAACAGCCAAGGTCTGTGTGAGACTGGTCAGACCAGTCCATCCAACACGGCTGGACTCAAGGCCAGCTGAACCAAGCCCTCAACTTACACCCAAGTAGCAGTGGCATAAGTGAGCCTTCTTCAGACAAACAGACTTCTTAAGAACTTAGATATGACCAAAAGACATGGCCCCTTGTTTCTTAGAAATAATAATTCCTGCTGCTTCATAGGAAAAAGCAAGCAAGACCTGGAGTGGGACCTCCATTTCCAGTGAGCAGCTGAGAAAAGTGAGAGGCCATATGATACACCCAAGACCATGAAAAAGACAGTGGCAGAGCAGGGTCTATACTCAGGAATAGTGGAGTCACTGACATCACATTAATTGACACTGTTCTTTGAAAAATTAAAATAAGCTAAGAGTGGCTATAGAAATAACTAGCAGATTGGAGGGGACAGGTCTCCAGCACATGCAAGCTTAAAAGCCTTTGGGTTTTGTGCCAAGGAAACACACTTGTATTTAACCAAGACTGTAAAGCCTGTGTGCTGGAGAAATCCCTCCTTCCACCATTTTCTCTGGAAAGATAACCTTTCTTATAGCTTCACTGTAGGAATCAAGAACACGGTTCTAGCTAGCATCGGGTGTGCTGCTGCTCTGACCGCCCTTTCAAGAGGGGAATGACAAATAATGCAATATTTGGGCTTTGTATCACCCTCCTCTGTCTGTTCAGCAGCTAAATCACCTAGCAGGACCCAGTCACAGGTCTGGGTCCACATCACCAGGGGTACCACTGTGTAAGAGCCTGGGTTCCCGACAGATCTTAGACGGGCTCACCTCCTCGGGGATTGGCAGTCTCTGCAGAGGGTTGAGGTTCAGCACTGGTATGGAGCTGGCAGCTAGCTGGGACTCAGGCAGGTCTAGAGCCAGATTCTGTTCCTGTTTCACCATGATGGAGCAGAGCTTGGGCCCCAGCGACCACACTCCATTCTCCAGCTCTGAAACATGCACAACATGAGAGTGAAACTCCAGTAAGAACAGGACAAAAAAAAAAAAATAAAAAAATCCATGCAGACAGCTTCCCCCCGTCTGGGGAGGCTGCCTTTCCAAGTTTAGCACTGTCACCACACAAGCATGTGCAGGCCCACAACACAGAGTACAAAAGGGAATGAACCCCCAGCATGTGGGGAGCAGAAAGGACAGAGCTAGAAGGACTGCATCTCTGCTCTGACTGCGCAGCCCAAGCGCTGGAGGACAGCTGCAGGGTTTCTTCCCCAAGTGATGGCTTGTTCTTGTCCTCTGGAGCTTATTTATATTTAAAGCTCAGTGAGAGGAGGATGCTGGGCTGTTGCTGCTTGGGCAGCACGGCCAGCATCACAGAGCTGCCAGGCGTGTCACCAAGAATAGCACCTTCTCTGTGCTGGAGAGCTGGTGAGAGGGCAAGCACGGTGAGAGTTAATAGCTGACAGGCAGCTGTACACACTGCTTTGGCCTCCACCAATGTTGTGCCAAGTAGGAGAGCTTTGATGTATGACAGGAGGGGAGGAAGGTCCATTTCTGTGGAAAGAAGTCCAACATGGCACCTGCTTGTGAGGCTGCTCCCCTCAGTCTCACCTCTGAGGCTCCCTCCTCCACCTCATGCTGCTCAGGGGGACTGCTGCCGACAGCCATGCCCCACTACCATTGCTGGTAGGGACCAAAGCAGCAGCAAGGGAAAGTGTCTGAAGAGAACTGAAAGGAGCTGTGTGGGCACGCTCCCTCACCCCCTGCCTGCTCTGTCTCGTGCATGTCTATGGCATAAGCCTGGCTCCTCACTGGAAGAAGAGGCTCGGGAGCTGGGATTCAGGCACTGGTGGATAAGCTGCAGTGCACACAGGGAAAAAAACTATGAGGCAGGAGAGCTGCCTGGGCTCTGCTCTGAAGTTTTGGTCCCCTCATTGCTCTTCAAACACTTCAGCCTGCCAAAGAGCTACTCCCAGCTGGCCTGGAGCCTGCATCCTCCTCCCTAGTCCTCATCCCTTCCCCTTTATCTGACAAGCAGAAACACATTTGTCTTGACACAGGACAGACTGTTGCTAAGTGTGCCACCAGACAGTGCCCCACTTGGCTCAACATGAGGCCACAGTCGGGTTCACTCCCGGACCCCTCTGCTCTGCTCTCTGCACACAGCACTCACAGACCCAGGGGTGCTGCCCAGCTGTCTGCTACCCAAAGCAGCTCTGCAGTGCAGCTCTCAGTCTAGAAGATGTCCTGGCAAAAGAGGGGGAGAAAGGTCCTTCTTAGCTCCAAAAAAGCCTGCACAAAGAAGAGTACAAGCAAGCAGCTGTTCATCTGGGACCTGCCATTGGAACTAAATTTAAAGGTAGCTTAACATCATCTTTGCCCAACTCAGGCTCTGTTGCCTGCTAAGGACACCAAACCTGCAGCTGGTAGTAAAGTCCCAGTTACCCCTGGTAGGCAGACAAGCCTTTTTTGATGTAAAGATACAAAGCGTTACACAGCCACAAGTGTTTGTAGCCAGAAAATTTGGACTGAATTCTTCTGCCTGATCACAACCTGTCACAGAGATAAGGGACCTTGAGAGGTCTTCCAGTCTATCCTACTGCTCTAGGCAAGTTCAACTTAAAGCTGTGTCAGCCCTGACAGGTGGTTGTCTGACTTGATCTTGCCCCTCTAAAAAGTGATGAAGAGTCCACAGCTTCCCCCATTAAATCCTTCTACGGTTTCACTATGCCCACTGGTGGAAGGTTTTGCCTACTGGCTAATCTGAACTTCCCTCACTGTGATTTTAAGCCTCATCTTCCTCATTCTCCCTTTCAGTTGCAAAGTTCTACATTTCTCTTTTTCTCAGAGGCATGGGGCATCCTCCATCTGGGCGGGCTGCTGCTGAAGCAAGTTACCCCAGACAAGGGAGAGCAGACCACCAAGGGCTCTCCCCGTTCAGACTTGATTCAGCAAGAGAGCAGCCCCCAGTGCTGTCAGTCCAGACAGTCCAAGGAGCAGACATCCAAATAAGTACACGCTGTCCTCTCATTTCCTGTCTACATTCTGACCCTGCTCTCTTTCCCACCCTTGGAGATTTATCTGGGGAGCGATTGGGTTATAGAATCAGAAACACATAAGCCATCAGAGGGTCCATGAGGGAGAAGGAGGAGGAGAAGGCATTTTGTGATTTCGTGTGGACACATCTATGTTCTGCTGCCTGAGAGGATGTTTCAGAGGTATGGCCAGTCTGTAACCACTCCAGATTTCACTACATTTTGCTGGGTGAGGCATACCAGGAAGCTCATCCTCTGCTCTAGATACTCTGTACATAATGGGAAAAAGTACAGCTGAGAGATATCCATAGCTGCCCTGGGCTGAGGAGGTGAAGCAAGGAGCAGTGAGGAAGCAGGGCCTGGACAGCAGTGTGGGCACTAGCCCGAGGTTGGTCCAGCACCCGCTGTTCTGTGCAACCCTGGCTCCCCCTGCTCCCGGCATCAAATCACGCCCTGCAGAACTGACAGCTGGTACTGAGAACCAAAGCAGTCCATATGTGCAAATCATCTGTAAAGCAGACTCCGCTGATAAGCAGGGTCACAATGCACCCAGCGGCTTGCCCTGGCTGACCTGTGTTAGTGGGAACCATGTGGGAAGGGGCAGGATTTGGAAGTGTTTTGGAGATCTGCAGAAAAGCTGGGAGAAAGCTGATAAATAGCAAACCACAGCCAGCTCCAAGACTAGACAGAGCCTGGGCACTCCTGAGGAGCTCTGCAGACCAAGCAGTACTTGCTTAATGTTAAAGAAAAGCCATTCCTGGGTAATTAGTTTGAAGTGAATGTCTAAAAGGACTGAGACTGTATGGAGCTGTGCCAAAAGGACTACACAGTGTTACAAGTACTGGACCTGACTCAGGGCTACACTAGAATATGACTCACACATCCAATTACAAGCCAAGACAGCCCTGGAAAGATGGGTTGAATTATCCCACTGCAGGACTGGGTGCATAGATACCCCTCTACCTGCAACACTAATACAAGGCCTTACTCCCTGTACAGAGCTGATCTGCACTCTTGGAGAGCAAGTGTCAGGTCCATCTCAAGCTCTCCTGGGCTATGTGCTATACACCCTGTGCAGGCCTCTGTCCAAGGATCAGTGTCACACTCCACTCAAGTGAGTCAAGGTCTTGTACCCCTGCAGCTGAAACAGGGGTACGTCCAGACACAGAGGAGAGCAGCAGAAGTGTCTCAGAGAAGAGTCCCTGAGCTAGCTTCACGCAGGCAGACTTCATTTCACTGCTTTCTACAAACTCATGCTTTTTGTTTCTCTTACTCACAAGCCTCATCTCTTCCTATTCATTTGCAGGGGCAAAATAAAGATGTGTTTTTGCAGTCAAGATAGTTTGTTTTATGTCAGTCGCCTGGTTGCCTGTTTGGGCTGAGTGCCCTCCAAGACTGGGCTGGGGTTAAAGCTAAGGAAAAAGAAATGTAAATGGAATGCTTTTTTGATACTAAGTCAGAGGTTGGTTGGCTTGCCATGAGCCTCTCTACCAGTAGCTCTCTGAGTGGCCCATAAGGAACATGGCACTGATGGCTGTGCCCTTTGCAGGGACCAAAGAGGCAGAGGAGGCCAGCTCCTCTCCTCCTGCCATGGTGTTTGTACCAGAGAGCTGGGATCATTCCCGGCCATGAGAGGGAAGCCTCTGTCCCAGGTCTCAGCCTCACTCAAACGAATGGCTTTTTTCTGTGTATACTGAGCCTGTGCCACTGTTTTTTCAGGCAGCCTGGTGTCCATCAGCTGTTGGGACACCCACACGGTCCCACAAATTACAGGACTCTCTGCAAAGATGGCTCTAAAAATATCCAGCCATCATAAATTATCCTCAAATGAATTGTTTTAAAAATAGGTTTTGAAATGACTGTTCCTTTCTGTCTCCTGCTAAAAGATCTGCTGGTAAAGAAGCCACTTAGCTTTCCACATGTACCAGCACTGGTTGCAGCCAGAGACTCATGCTTCCTATATTCAAGCCAAAAAATCTGCTGCCTGATGCCAAAACAGACCTGTATCTAGGGCATCCACACCCAGGTTCACAGGGTCCTAGAGAGACATTGCCTAGTGCCTGCCAGATGCTGGCAGCACTCCGAACTACAGACAATTGTCATCCTTGTAAATAACAGTTAGCCCAGCAAAGGAGCAATGTGACTGTCAGAGCACACACTGAAGGAAAAAATGTGGGCTGTATTTGACAATGGCAGATCAAATTCTTCCCTGGATTAGCCATGCGCAAGCCCAATGAATTGCCAGTTTGTCCTTATACATGGAAACCAGCCAGAGCCTCTGCTAACAGATGTGTCCAAAGACGTGCAGTGTGCACATCTCATGCTCACCGTTAGCATTATCCTCAGTCTTGACAGGCACGAGAGGGCTCTGGGGAGCAGAATCTCCACTGAGGGAGTAGCTGTGCTCTGCCTGGATGCCTGGAGTGGGTGGATCCAGGTCCATGTCCAGCAGCGGGTTCTTCTCGGCCAGTACTGGGTCATCAAAGAAACTGCTGAAGAAGTCGTTGGAGAAATCCTCCATGTTGTCAGAGAAGTGATCCAGGTTCTCTGAGAAATGCTGAGGAAAGACAGAGAGAGAGCATTACTGTCAACTGCGAGAGGGATCTGAGAGCCTTCCCCTACTCCTGCCAAACCTCAGCAACAGCCCTTTTTGGATGGGAAAAGGCAGTTCCTATCCCTTGTCTGCATCAGTTTGGTAAAAACACCTTCAGTTAAGATAGAAAGGGTGGTGGTGCTGTACATCTTCTCCACCTGTTTATGCCACAAACACTTATGAAACTCTTCTATATTCTCACATCTTCCCCTTCCTCTGTGGGCACCTATCTTCAGCTTCCTAGCATTGTCTCACTGTGACAGCAAGACAAATAGAGCACTAGGCAAGAAACCCCTGTGATGACAAAATGCAAGTGTGGCAGAAAATCATGGTCTTCGGCACTTGTCCTTGCTGACAGACACTTTCGCATGTTCTCTGCCAGCAGCAATAGGCACTCTGATGCCCCAGAGAACATCAACCCAGCTGCTGATTTCCATCAGATCAAAAAAGATCAGTTGGATCAACATAACAGGAAGCCCCCCTGTTGTATTTAATTTCCTCTGGGATTTCACAGCCCCTCCATGGACCATATGAGCCTGTCCTCCAGCCAGATAATCCCTGTGAAATTCTGCTCCCCGATGAAGTTTAAACACTACAGATGGGCTGTTAACAACAAACAATCATTCTACTAATCATTCCAGTAACAGTCAGTAAATCTGGCCAGTGCTGCTGCAGAGCTGGGCTCCTGATGCTACAGGGAACCTGTTTCCTTTGAGGCATAGCCTCCTATTCAGAAGTCAAATCACTAACTTTTCCATTTGCTACAACAAAGCATTGGTTGGGCAGGGAGAAAAATTATGGTTGCCAAACACCAGCTGAAAAATTATCCCATTTGTTGGCAGATCAAGGCTTCTGGCTCAGGGAGAGGAAAGAAAAGACAGATACATTCAAGTGACTATATTACACAGACGGAACTGTGTAACTTAAATGAACTGGAGAGAGCTCATCAGAGTCAGACAGGGTCCCCCCTGCCTGGAAAAGCATCTGGGTGGGCAGAAAGGCATTGAAAGCAGCATACTGAAATATCAAGAGTAACAGGGTATGGATGAGAGAAAGTGGGAGAGAGCACGCAGGTCCTAGAGGGGGAGACATGAATGCCAATGAATTCCAGTGCGAGAGCTGAGCTCAGGAAAGAGCCCAGCTCCAAGAGGAGCATGGGCTGTGTGCAGTCCTTTCTTTCCCTAGCCCTAGGACTGAGGGAGAAGTTGGCCAGAGGACCCCAGATGCTGGAGCCTGCAGGTTCCTGCTCCTCCAGGAAGGTATATTTGTTTTACCTGAGCACAATATCACTCTGTCAACATTACGCTGGCTGTCAGAGGGCTGGGGTGAGGCTGGGGAGCAAAGCAGGCTCCAGCAGAACAGGCGCATGCTTCCCACCAACTGGAGGAGGGAGATGGGGAGCTGCAGCAATCTTCTACATGCCAGTGCCCTTCACCCTCCAACATCATCCCTCAGCCACTCAGTTTAAAAAACTCAGATGTCCACAGGGTGTGCTGGAAGTGGGGTAGAGTGTCTGCCGCCTGCATTCTGCCTGACACAAAGGTTCTCTCTGTTTCTCTCCCTTCCTTTCAGTCCCCCATGTCTTGTCCTCTCACTGCCTCAGCCTGACATGCCACCATCCGAGGCTTCCCTGGGAGGGCTGACACTGCATGCACAGGTAAAGTGAAGGTACACTCATGCGAAATTCCAGCGTTGAGGCCCCCCCTGGGATGTCGGTGCTGAAGTTTTCTCCACTTGTTCCCATACTGGAAGCTGAGTTGGCGGGGTAACTTGGTAAAATCTACCCAGCCATCTCCAACTCACCTAGAAGCATTTCTGCATTTGAGTCAAGAGACAGAAAACACCTTCCATCTGTACTGAGCATAAGTGCTCTGCAGAGGGAGCTGAGTCAGCAGATGGAACTGGGTTAGATATCTATCTGAAAAGCACTGGAAAACCAGTTTTTGTCCTATCCTACAGCACGGAGGGGTAAAGAGTTTGCAGTCCTGACCATTAACCCCAGTGAGTGCCTGCTCACGTAACAACTGTTCTCTGTCTTGCTTTCTCTAAACAACACAAGCAAACACAGGATATGAACACGATAGCTTTATGGTAAGGGTGAGAATGTAACCGCAGAAAAGTGAAGAGATTCAGAGTTATGGCTGCCAATGCACCAAGACAGCACAGCAGAGCCAGGATCCAACACAAGGCACTCAAATCATATATACTGTCATAATCATAAAAACTAGATCCACCATGTAACCCTGGAAGAGAGACAGAGCTGGACAGACAGCTGCAGGGAGAACTGTCTGCGACTTCGCCACGTGCTTTACATTTACTTTCACAACTGCATTATCAAATGCAGAAGTGGGAGTGAAGAGAGTCAAGAAGATGCATTTATGCAGTAGTTCCACACTATCTTTTGAAGGCATCCCACTCATGCTTAGAACAAGGATCTCCTGGTCAGTCAAGTCTTCCCATTGTAGAACAAACCTACCTGGAGGGAAGAGGTGGAGACATGCCTCTGGTTTTATTCTGAAACCAAAAAATCTCCCCAGCAGTGGTTAAGGGGTGAGAGATGAGTAATGAGTGCAAGGGGCTGAGTATCAGAGCTTTAACACAGGCACCAACATTGGCAGGAGTAATTGCAGATTTCTGGTTCTTCTTTTAGACACCACACAGCAGACTTGCTGGAAGACCTCCCTGCTTAGAGGCGGGGATGAAGGAAATGCTGTTCTCCCAGAGATGCAGGAGTTCAGGTCCCCAAAAGCCCATTCTGTCCCAAGAGACAGAGACCTACTGCACACTATGGGAAAAACATGGGTGATAAGCAGAGGATGAAACTCACACCCTCCCTGGGAATCCAGAAATGTTGGGGCACATACCTCTCTCTGGGCTCCTGGGTTTTTTCCTCCAGCACAACTAAATAACTGGCAAAGCCTTCTGATCAAAGCAGCCACCTTTCAGCTCTCACCAATCATACATATAGTAGTCCAACTTCTCTAGACACAGATGATGGAGGGAGGGAGCAAGCCCATGAGACTGGGAATAACTATGGTTATTATCAAAGAGGGCACCAAGGATTAGACACCTCAAAGAGGGAGAGCACCCAGAGCTGTCACAGAGCTGACGGCTGCTATTTTACTCAAAGGCAGCAGAGGAAAGCAGAAGGAAGGATGAAGCAAAGAAAGACAATGCCATGGCTTTATAGCTGGCTATATTCACAGGACAAGCAGGAAGCTAAGCCACCACATCCCAGGAAGACTGCTGTGTCTCTTCAGTTGGTTCTTTTCTCTCCTGGATGCCAACAGGTATTGTTAACTTCAGGACAGGTTTTGGATTAGTAAAGACAGCCATGCATTGCAACCACCTGGTAACAAGAAAAAGTGTCCTCTTGTCCAGAACCAACTGCGATGGGCATACTGAGGAGCAGCCCAGAGCTCAGTTTGGATAGATGCCATTAAAAACATGGCTGTTTAGTTTAGATCGAGTCTGCAAACCCAGAACATGCAAACTCTGTCCCACCCAGCCCCGTTGCGGGAGCTAGACCTATCTGGCAAAACTCAGAGAAGGCTTCAGCTGTACTCTTCCTTAACATGTGAGAGAGCAGGCTCCAGGGAACTGCAGGGGTCTCAGGGCTGTGTGGATCACAGCACAGCATGTCAGGGTCAGTGCTACAAGTTTCTGAGTGATACACAGAAGCAGGTTTATCACCAAATGGACCATAGCTTTATCCTTTCTGGAAGGTCATATGCTAAAGGAGGTGCTGGGTGACCACTAGCCCTCCCTTCCCACCCAGACTGGGGCCAGCACAGCTGAAGGCCTCTGCATGTGCTGCCATAAAATGAAATGACACTGCTGGGCTTTGGAGAGACTTTTGCTGATGCTGTGGCAATGAAGATCTTAGCAGAGCAGAGGCACATGTCAGTGGAAGGTCCAAGAAAGAGTCCACAGGATGTGAATGGAGGTGGGACATACAGAGATGCATGAGTAGGACAGGTTTATCCTCTCAGAGCCTCTCCAAGGCCTAGACTCTCCCCTTGAGAGCACCTTCTAGCCAGACTGGTATCAGCCAGCTCCTGCTCCTCAGGGAACTGGCCAAGAATTTCTAATTGTGCCAATGAAGGACTCTGCAACTCTGCTGATTCTCCTTTAAGATATCTCAAGTAGCTTTTGCGCAGACGGGCTTGGCTTGAGCAAAGGGGACCAGTCAACTGGGAAACGTGATCCTTACCACCCTGGTCCAGAGGGAGTGGGTGTGAAGTGTACTGGGGTAAAACAGCTTCCAGATGGGATATACGAAGCTCGCAGCACAGTCTCATTTTGCATTATTTGCTCCTGCTATCTCCCCCTCCCTTTCACACCCTCCTGCCTTCTCCTTCTAACTATGCTCCAAAGCCAAGAAATAGCACGAGATGTGTTTCCAAAGCCGTATTACCAGTGAGCGGTCAGGGAGGGGGCAGCCAAGGGACAGAAACGCAATGGCGAGGATGTGCTGGATTTCCTGATCCAAGCCCCATTTCTGGCTCCCCAGCCCCCACCACAGTTCTGGGAAGACGGGGAGGCAGCACTTGAAGGGCACAAGCCAGCGTGCACAGGTACAGGGAAAGCAACAACCACCACATCTCCAGGCCCAACAGAGAACCTTAAATTGCTGTGGTGCCACAGGAGAATCTGCACTGACTGAGGCCACCCCAGCCATGGAGAGTGTGAATCTGTCAGCTGCTGGCTCCTGCTCCCTCCCACTCCTGGTGACCGACATAGGCACTGACTCTTCCAAACATATTTCCACCACATGTTTTCATCCTGACCTCATGCTTAGGGTTGTCTAAATAGCACACTGTATGTGCGTGCGTGCACTTCTCATTCAAACACCCTTTCCTGTTGTACAACAGTTATCTTGGGAGCTAATTTAAGGCATCCAGACATCCAAATGCAAGCTCTCTACTTCCCCCCACCCAGAGCTGATGCTAGACCTCTGGGAGCCCCAAGCAAAGCCCCAAAGTATTAAGCCTTTCCCCCTGCCTGGTTGAGCATGGGATGCCTTAAAGTGCCACTCCTGTAGCCCAGTGGCACCATGCATGGTTGAGGGGATGGTTTTCTCTCCCTGGATACACTTCTCTCTGTGGTCACCTTGGCTGCATGTGTCCCTCCTTTTCCCTTTCATACTTCCATCCTTTGTGACTTCCGCTTTCCCACCTCCAGCTGAGTTGTTTGGAGACGATCTCCCTTCAGGATCAGCTTGGTTCTCACAGCCTCCCTGCTCCCACCACAATGGTCTCACTCCAAAGAGAAAGCGGCAAGGGGCTAATCCAGCTGGGAGACAGCCCAGGCCCAAGAGATGAAGGGTCTTTGCAGGCTGGAGGCTCTGCTCATGCTGGCAGGCAGTGCAGATGGGGAGGGGATTCTTCTGAGTTTTCTCTTTTCTTTTTGAAAGTATTTTTCCTCTTTGCCTGCCAAGATAAATCTCCTGTCCCAGCTGTGACATCTGCATTTCCCTTCTCTGCTTTCACTAAGGAATTAAGCCCCCTGCACTCCAGCTTCGCAGCCGAGGTTTCCTTTACATTCCAGGAAAGAAGAGCCCATACACTCCAGACAGTCCTTCTGCTCTCTATAAAATGCAGTGAATTTTAGACCTTATGAAAGTGAAGGTCTTGACAGCGTTAACAAGATCCAGGCAGGATGGACAGATGCTGTGCACACTTCCCCTCAGTCTAGTCGGTGCATGTGCACCCCAAGGGGCACAAGTCATCATCCAACCACCTCTTGGCTCTCTCAAACCCTCTGGTGCCCCTCCATCCTGACCCATATTGCTCTTGGTCTCTCTCCTCACGCACCACAGCTCCCTGCTCCTCCATGCCTGGTCTGCACAGGTCCCCAGGCTGCCTGAATAGCTTGTAACCGACCTGCTTCTCCCTTGCTGCTCCTGCTTCTCTGCATGGGATGGCTGAAGCACTTCAGGCCAAACCATCTGCAGTCCCTACTGCTATTTCCCTCCAGCAGCAGGACAGCATCCTGACCAGCAGCACCCCTCGGTCTTTCTCAGAAACTGCTGGCCATGTCCAAGTCACCCATGATTATTTTCAGCATCATGACCTCGGACTGTACGGCAAACCAAATGCTTCCCTGAGACCCAGCCTCCAAGTTGCAGAGGGCTTGACTGAACTTGCTCTGAAGCTGGGCCCAGAATAATACAGAATAACATAAAGAGAGGGGATTCATGGTCACTGAAAGCAAGACAGATGACCTGCTTCCCCTCAAGTGAGTGGTGCCATCAGCTCCCTCCCTGAGGGACTGCAGCTCCTCCGCCCCAAGGTGCTCCAAGTCATCACTGCTCCATGTCAGCAGCCGCAGCCATGTCCACAGCGCTTTAAGTCCCAGCGAGGCGCAGGCACTGCTCACTGTGGAAACCTCCTTCCACCGCACATCTGTGCCAAGGACCTGGATTTACAATTTCCAGTGCTAGGCGCCACAAGACCTAGGAGGGACAACACAGGCTCAAGACACAGTCAGGGGAAGGCAACTGAGGGAGCATTGCCAAGGCAAGGCGGTGCCCTGAAGCGAGGGAGCAGCACCGATCTGGGCCGCCCAGGTCCCCGTCTGGCTCCCCAGGTGCCCGCAGCCGCTTCACCTCCCGTCAGGCAGAACGGCCCGGAGCTCCGGGGGGAACGGGGCACCCTACGCGTCCCCGCTGCCCCCAGCTCTGAGGAGCGCCGAGCGAGCTCGACCATCCACCCTCCTTCCCCACCCCCCCGCCGACGGTCAATGGTCGCCGCGGCACGCGGCCAACGGCCGGTAGCGGCGGCCGCCTATTGGCCGGCACAGCCGAGCGGCGGCCAATGGGAGGCAGCTGCCAGCGGCGCGGCGCGGCGCGAGGCGGGCGGGAGGAAGGAGTGCAGGGTTAGGACGGAGCGGCCCGCGGCCCGCCGCGCCTCACGGTTTTGTCCCGCCGGGAACCGGCGGCGGCTCTGCCCCGGCTCCCTCGCGGCGCTGGGCTGCGGCACGGCTCGGCCGGGGGGAACACTGAGGGCGAGGGGCAGAGACCGCGGGGGTTCGGGACGGGACGGGACGGGACGGGGGGGGGGGCACAGAGAGACCCCCCGCGGTTTCTGCCCCTCGAGGAGGCCTCGCCTTTGCCCCTTCATGGCTCTTTCTCATCCCGGGATATCTTGATGAGCGCCTCAGACAGCCTCTCCGGGAGATCTACCCCTTCGGGTACACACTGCTCCCACGGTTTGCAGTAACCTCCGTGGCAGGCATAAAGGTTTTGTGTTTTTATTCCCCTCTCCTCCCCCACAGCCCCAGGAGGGGGAAAAAAATGTCAGCTGACAGAATGAGTGATGTTGTTAAAAACACATGCACAATACAGACCACATCAACGTTTAGTGGCCGTGATTGCAATAACCAGGTCAGGCTTTGCGGGCCTGCCATTCACTGGGGAGGAATCTTGGGAGGCACCCAGGTGCGGGGGGGGGTGTGGGCGAGTTAAATCTTTAACTTAAATGTTTTTGCCTCTGAAAGGAAAATTAAAAAAAAAAAAAAAAAGGAAAAGGTAAGTGGTAAGTTTCAATCTGCCAGCCTGTGCCTGGGTTTCTCAGTGGCCCTGAAGGAGGCACCTAAGGCACCTGCAGTGGCAGCGGCAGAAGAGTCATGGACACTGGTGCACCCACACCTGGATTTAGTGTGCTTGGCATAAAAGGGATTAGAAGCCGGTGTGGGCAGTGGTGGTGTGGGAGGGGCTGCAAGCACTTTGTGAGGGGAATGTCTGGAGCAGGGCAGAGCCCAGGAGGAGACAATCGAAAGACAAGTGGCATCATGGTGTGGCAGCAGTGGTGTGGCCATCAGTGTGCCCTCAAACCACCTGCAGATGCCATGGTGCGGAGCAGGTAGGCATGTGCAAGTGAGGAAGGGGAACATGTCAGCCCAGTGTGGAAAGCAGCTACAGTACACAGTTTGCCTGTCACACGAGAGTTGCTGAGTCTGCAGGGACAGCAGCACCTCTCCTCCCAGGAGCAGCAGCACCCTGGAGGATAAAGAGGAATGCCTCTGCTTTCCAGTGAGCTCTTGCTGCGTGTATGCTACATATGCAACAAATGTCCCAAATTTCCTTTGGCTTACAACTTCCTTGCAGCCAACTCTGATAAAAAAAAATAGAGCAGGACTTGAAACCATATGCAGAAGTGGACACAACCCTCTCAGGGTGAAACATTGAGATCAGCTGCACTTAAACATTTGGTGGACGATTTGTAGGCTATTTCTAGGAGTCTGTGAAAGGTAAATAAAAAGTTTGTCCTTCAAGGCCTTTCTTGAGCTCAGAGAACTGAAAACACCTGCTTGCTACAAAACAAAGCTGCCTTTATTTCTGAGCCATCGTGGTGGCAGCTGGGCCATGTTTGAACGGAGATGCGTGGGAGGTATTCTCCACGGGAATGCAGGTACCCCTGGGCAAGCTGGCAGGGGTCTCTTCCTTTTCTTTGCCCCTTCCCAAGACGAGGTCAGCACAGTCTCTGGGCAGAGACTTCACCACATGAGCAGTAGCTCTGAGAGAAAGAAGCTGTATCATCATAATTCTGCTCAGGTCTCTCCCCTCTCATCTGAATTGGGGCTTTACCTCTTTGTGTTAACTTGGCAGCCTCAGCTGAGTTTGCAGCGGGCTCCCAAAGACACACCGTGACAGGGCCAGGATTCTTTCAGAAGCTGTAGCATCAGGGTTATCCTGTTACATGTGAAAATACATCATCTTTGGGAAGGCCCTATCTGCTATGTTACCCCAATCCAGCTCCACCCAGGTGTGACCTTTGCAGAGCCCAAACACACCCATCCCTTCCCCATCTCCATAGAGGCACAGCAGCCAGAACGCAACTGAGTGTCTGCAGCCACGGCCGTTGGTGTGCGGCACCCCTGCACAGCCTAGGGACGCAGATCCGGCCCAGCCCTGCAAATCTAGAGGCAAAATCTACCCTGAGAAAGCCCATGTGGATTTAATTCTGTATGGCAGTCTGCCTGGGCAGTTAAGGGAAAAATTCTGCTTGATGGAGAGGGAAACAAGGTGCAACGAAAGGCAGCAGGCAGGGCCAACAAAAGAAAATACTGCTTTATTCTCTTTGACTATGTGAACTATACTGCCATGCTGCACTGAAGCCAAGCTCACAATATCCTCAAAAGACGTGAAATACAGTTCAATACAATTGAAAATAAGAGAGGTGCAACTGCTCGAGCCAGTCACCAGTCAGTGAGATGGGCAAGTTTATTCAATAACCAAAATAAACTGGAAGAAACACCACTCCACCATTTCTTCCATCTTTCTTGGAAGCTTCTGGCCCTGCCCAATACTGGGTTGGAGCCACCAGCGTCAGCAGATCTCTGCTCTTACACAGCCTGTCACCCCAACGCCGTTATGGGCCTTTTTTCTGCACCTTACAAGAAAGGTAATCTAAGCAACGAGAAAGGTGCCCTGGGAGAGAGAGGAAATCTGCTTTGGGAGATTATCAGAGAAAGAGGAAAGGTCTGTATTATCTTTATAATCAGCTTCATTTGTCTCATTGAAACTGTTTCTCTTTAGTGCTTGGAGAGCAAAATCAGAGATAATTCACATTTTGTCCCCTGGTGGGTCCCTGGAGACTACAAAGAAAAGCAGGCCTTGGAAGAGGAAGATAGCTGTACTCTGTTCAAGTCCAAAAGCTGAGGCATGCAGCTAATACCAAACATTACTGATGGCTTTGATTCCTTGGGCCTTTGTAAAGGGCAATTACAGAGCAACTAAGTTTGGAACAGCTGATTTGTGACTCGAGGATGAGAGGGATTTTCACCCAAAATCTTGAGGGAGCAAGAGCTACAAGTCTCGTCAGTGGCCAGGCTGGGCAAGAGCTGGATTTTGCAACCAGCAGACTGAACAGGGTCCTCCACCAGGACTGTTTTCAAAGCAATTAAGCTTGGAATGCAGATTTCCGACCTGCTGCAAATATCCCAGTGGAAAATCTGTGCCCTGAGCAGCAGATAGGAAATTAAACTTCAGCTCCAGTGCTGAGGGTATCATTTTCACCTCAGTGGTGGAGCTGCAGAAACCAGAGTTTTTGGAGAATAAGGAAATCCTTCCTGTCCCATGAAGGGTAGTAACACCTCTCAGACTATTTGTCAGTACTGGGGCAACATGGATTAACACCATCCTGGGGGAGAACAAAGGTGTGATGGTGGTGAACAAGGGGTCAAAGTCCTGTGTTTCCAAAGACGAGGATGGAGATCTGACTGGTCAGAGACAATGCACCACTTCAACTATGGGATGCAAATCAAGGCTGAAGGAGAAAGGCAGCCTGTGCAAACCCTTTCCCAACACCTGACTCTCCATCTATCCTCTCTCCAAGTCAGACGTCTCCACCACAAGGCCCAGTAGCTGAGTACCCTGTAGCTGGTGAAAAGAAGTAGAAATGTGAAGATGCCTGGGATCATGTGCTCAAGGCAAGCCAGAAGCTTCTGGGAAGAAAATATCCCATGTTCCTCTGAAGACAGGAAAGCTATTATGACCTGGAAACCTGCCCTGAAAGCTCCTGTGTCTGAGACAGACCAAGCATCTGCACCCCAGCACTGGAGGGGTGGCTGCAGAAACTGGTGGATTTGGGAATCCATTCTCTGGACATCCCTGGAGAGGCACAAGGATCAGATGATGGATGACTTTAGGGGTTTTAGGGCCTGGAGGAAGCAGTCTGGTAATCAAATATGACTCCTTACATAGCTGAGTACAGGAGCTATATTCATGCTTCCTGCTTCAAACTCATCATCTGCAACTGAGCTTCACAGATAGAAACATCTCATCTCAGTTTAAAGGCTTCAGATAAATCCACCCCTTTCTGAAAAAAAAGCTGTTGCAGGAACTAATGACAGTCACCAAACATATGAGCCATTGCAAAGAGGGACTCTAGCTTAAGCCCCCAGAGTGCTTTCTCACGCTTTTTTGCTTTTGGATGAACAAGTCCTTACTACCGGAGGTCTTCCTGAGAACAAAACCAAGTCACCTTTTAATCTGTGGAGTATGGTATGGCATGGCCACTGCACTGGGTTATTCTACAGATAAAAGAAAGAGCACTGGTCTCATGGCAGGCAGGGAGAACTTGAGGACTTATTTAATCATGGCAGGTTGCAGTCATGTAACACCACATTAGCAGCAGATTCAACAATTAAATTATCTTTCTGTATAATTAATTGCTAGATTTTAACATAATCAAATCAGAGGTGGAAGTGAGTGATTCCTGTGGCAAAAGAAGTTACAGCCCTGCAATGGCGGCCAGTGTTGCAAAGTGATAATGAAAGCTGTGCGAGCCCTAGAAAATCAAGATAAAATCTACAGTGGTTTGGCTTCTGAGCATCCTTTCAGACGTGGCCTTATTATGCAGATATATAATCCAGTGCCAGAAGCAACAATAATCTCTTAGTATGTATCATGATTTTATGTGCAAGAGAAGATAAAAAGCATCAGTGAGATCTTCCCCTTCTGTCCCTTAATCCTGATGCTGAGTGACTTAAGTATGAAGCTGTCCGTATATATGAAATCCTTCTCAAGTGGCCAGTGTGTGTCTCAGCACAGACACACCCAGCCCTTGTTCTTGCCCAGATGCTCACAGTACCAGACTTTCTCATGCCACCTTCCCCCGTCATGCCTCTGCTGCCTCGTTCTCCTCTGCTTCACTCCTCCATCACCTTCCTCCCATTTCCTTTCTCCGAAAGGGTGCACACATCTGGCTTGCCTTTATTGTGTGATAAATCTCACCCTGCATCTTGGGTTCATTTTCTGAAAGTTTTGAATGGTGTCTTGGAAATGCCGTTGGACAATAGGAGCTCTTTGAACCCAGGCCAGCTGGACGGGACTCCTTGCATTGCAGCTGACATGCAGGCTTTGGCGGTCTTTCTCCACTCTTTCCTCTCTTGTCTTTTCTGTACAGCATTTGAATTGTCCTCAAACTGTATTTTTGAGAGGGCAGTGCGTTTCTGAATCTTTTCATCATTATATTATTATTAATTATGCTCATGACTATTTTTCTTTCTGCTGGCACTCCTGGGTGGATCTCTCCTCTCTCGCTTAATGTCTTGGGTAAGACTATCTTGGCTGCAACCCACTCAGGCAGTGACTCAGAATCCCTGGCTGGCTCCCAGGAGAGATGCAAGAGTTTTTGCCAGTTGGTTTATAAAGACACCATCGTTTTCCTCAGCTCCTCTCTTGCTCAGTAGAGCTGAGTCGGGTGGAAAAGCTCAGCTCTGTGGTTCCAGTGAGTCCATCCCTGGTGGACAGGCCATCCCTGGGCTCTTATGAAAGCAGAGCCCTGCTCCCTCTGGGTGCAACCAGGACAACATCTGAGGGAGGATTCTCCACGGAACAAAATTTTGCTCCCTGGGGGTCACTGCACTCAACTTCCCTGTTCCCAAACCCCTGGAGGAAACAAAGCTAAGCAAGGCATGTGGGCAGGATGAGGCATTGTGAGGGAGGGAGTGCTGTGTGCTCATGTCAAATGGTTGCCTAATGGCTCATCACACAACTACCCGCAGCTCTTGAGTCAGAGAAGAGAACAGCATACTCTGAAGCAGGGCACTTGTATCACTGGGTTTGAGGTTTGCTTGCAGCAGTGGTACACTGCAGAGAAATCCCATCTTTGTCCTCTGGGCATCTTGGACCTTTCCAGCCATGTTGGAGGGTGGGAGTTGCTCTGTTTTTGAAGGCAGGAGGGGACCTATGACTCTACTGTTTGCCCCTCACTGAATTTATGTGGTGAAGAAGACCGCTTTGTTCCTGTGTGGCTCCTGTAACTTTAAGATGTTCAAACAGTGTACTTTTGCAGAGGCAGACGTGCAAACCCTCTTCATTTCATGTCCTGGGAAGGACTCAAGAAAAAAGAGATGGCTGGTTTTGGTAAGGCATGTCTGTCTCCCACAGACCATGGAGGGAACATGAGTCTGAATCCTTCCCACTAGACTGCACTGCCTCCTGGAAATAGCACTGAGTGATGGAGGGAAAGAGATCACAGGCCTTCCCCTAGCAAGGGTGGGCACTTGGCAGCACCAGACCATGTCCTCCCCAGCTCCCCTTCCCACATGCTGGGAAGCCCACCTGCTTCCCAGGGCAGCCAAGAGCCCTGGTGCTCCCCAGTGCTGGTGTTAGCAAGGGAGAGGGACTGAGACAAAAAAAATTCTCCTTCCTCCTGTTCTGTTTCAAGACCCAGAAGGGCAGCGAAGTCTGGAAGTGGCTGGGAGGGGGGGTCTCACCAGGCCTGGTGTTGAAGGCTGAGCTGACTCCCAAGCTCAGCAGCAGTGGCCCTGGTACCAGGCAGAGGTGTCACCATCTTTCCAGCCACTGCATGGTGCAAACCACAGCTGGTGCCCCATGTGGGACTGGCCCTCCCCAGCCGGGAAGCTGGCTGTGGCTGGCCTCTGCTCCATGCCAGTGGGGTGGCATTGCTTCTTCAGCTTGAGGAATGCAAAACGACCAAGCTGCTCTTGAGGATCAGCCAGGAAAAGTCTACAAATAGCAACAGGAAATCAAAATGCCCACTCCAGACATGCACCAAATACAAGGCCATCCAGTGCAAGGAGAAAAATCAAATGCTGGACGATGGAGATTACATCATGCTGTGGATAAACCTGTGAGTCCATCCAGCTGGGGCCATGCCAACGGGTCCAGATGGCTCAGGAATGCTAACTGCATAGCTACCTCTCTCTTGTCTTTGCTTTTTCTTCCCTCTTTCTTTCCCTATTCTCCATTCCTCCTGGCCCCCTTCCCTCTTCCCTTTCCCAGAATAAATAAATAAATCCTCTGGCAACTCTACATAATCCGATTTCATCGACTATCAGAAAGGCATCTGAGACCAGTGGACAGGGCACTAGTCCAGACATGGTTCTCTGGCACTGACACATACATATCGAGTCTGCTGAGTGACTTCACCACACTGCATAGCTGCTGGGGTTGACATAATAATGTGTGCCTTCATCTCACCTGGGACTTCAGCTCCTGGCTACAAAGGAGGAGGTTGCCAGGGCAGCTCCCCTGGAGCCTGAAGCATGCAGGAAAATTAGGAAACCAGCATTGCTCCTGCTCTGCTGCCGCTCACCCCAGCTGCTTACAGCTGCCACTGACCGATTGCCGTGGCTGCAGTTCTTGAGGGAGGGAGAAAACAGTTTTGCTTTCACAGCTAGCAGCCTCTGGCTAACACCCTGGTACTAATTAGTGACAAAGAAAGGAGCACAGCACCCTCTGTTCTGTCCCCAGCATTGTCCAGAACTCAGCTTTCTCCCAGTGGGATAAAAACAGGGCTTGAAGACATCTAAGAAGAATGAAAGGTGTGTGCTTTGCTGGGTCTGCAAAAAGGGCTGCAGGCCATTTGCTCATTATTTAATGCTAATCCAGCTGCTGGACTGCCGCCAACTATATTTGACAAATCCTGAAGAGCAGGAGAAGCATTAGAGAACAAGGAAGCAACCTTTACATTGCACTTCCCAGTAGACAATGGCGATCCAAACTTTACAACAGGTCAAGCAGACTTACTGTAGAGAAAAGGGACCTCCAAAGAGAAAGGAAAAGTACAAAACTATGTGTTGAGCAGGAGGGACTCACGTGGGTCTTGAATGCCCTGCTAGAGGACTGATAAACCCATGGCACTCTGGTACTTTCAGTTTGTTACCTCCTTCTCAGATACAAACCAGATGAGACTTTGGGAGCCTGGGAACTCAGCACAGCCTTGATCACGCAGCAATTTCAGGCAGAGACGTAACAGGGTGCTCTCAGCAAGTTGCACTAAACCCAGGGAGAAGTTAGGTTTGCAACTGAGCCAGGATCGGGTTTTGCAGTGGAGGATGAGGTATGAGTACAGCCCATTCACTGGATTTATAAAGCACAAATTGTTTGCTTTTCAGAAAGGTCCAAACAGGTCAGGCCAGCAACAGCATGGGCCAGGTACTTCAGTTTAAATCCTGATGCTGACCAAGGCAGTCATTCAGACTGACACAGAAAGATTACTTGGGATTAAATTGAAGTATCTGAGGTCAGAATCATATACATGCAGTCCCCGCAGGTAATGAACAGGAGAGAGGCAAAGAATAGTTGGGACGTCAGTGGAGGATGGACCTGCGGAACTGAAAATGTTCCAAATACCATCTATAGATGCAAAGAAATTCAGAGACTCTAACTGGGGAAGCAAAGTCATAGCTCCTATGGACCTTTCCTGGCAGGTTATCTATTAGCAAAACCTCAGCCCAGTCTAACTTTTCATTAATCTGCTTCACTCATTGATGGCACTGCCCCGTGCCAGTAAGAATAAGGACGTGCGCTATCTTATAGACAGCAAAAGCTGCATCGCTGCAAGGGACACCCTGAAGATCGCACGCTAAGTATGGCAGAGTTGGGACTAAAATACAGTTCTCCCATTCCCAGCAACCTCACTGCACTACTGTCCATAAGGAGAGAAAAAAAAAAAACAAACACAACAAAAACAAACCCAACATCATTCAATTGGCAATTCAATATTTGTGGCTCAACAGCACCTCATCAACTCTCAGAGTCTGCCACATTTGCTTGGAAAGAAGAGCCAGATTTCCAGCACTCCCTGGGCAAAGAACTCTCAGATTGAGAGACTGAAAACACTTTGAAAGAAACCTTCCATCAGCAGTCTTTACAGATATCAGAGCTGGTTTCCTCCTCCCTGAGCTGCCTGGCTTGCAGTCCCTTCCCCTGGGGCAGCAGGGAGCTCTGCCAAAAGCACCTGCCCAGCCCCTTTCTTCAACTGTCTTGAATTTACCGGACTCATTTAACATCAAGCTGCTCTGACATGCAATAATTAACTATTGAGGCTCTGGACCTGGGTCTCCTTCTTCATCCTGATCTCCCTCTGCCTCAGCTACCCCTTCTGAAGGGAAAATCTCTCCTCCCAGGAGAGGAAGGGCTCCAAATACTGCAGAGCCAGGAGCAGGTACATCCCCTGTGCCTTGGCCAGCAGCGATGTGTTATTCTTGAGCTGCAGTGCTCTCACCTGGACATGCCCTGGCATCAGGAGGAGAAGCCAGTGTCCTCATGACACTGTGGTGGGGAATTCTTTGGGCATCAGTCTAAGGAAGCTCACCTGCAGGAGGGATGCTGACAATCCAATACAATTGTCCAAAACCAATGTTGTATCCAGCTCCCTCCTGTGTAATGTGCTTGGTGTCAGGCCCAAGCTGTATTTCTCCTCCAGCCTTGGCTGCTGGGTTCCTCCCAAGGGAGCCCTGACATTCTGTTGCAGAGGAACTCCTGACACAGATCACTGAGCTGAATGTGTTACGTTGCATCTATTCTAGGAAAAATGTTAACTGTGTTTTGAGCAGGCTTTGCTAATCGGGTCAGCCAGACTGACCTGAATGAACATTTTTCCTAATCAAGACAAAGTCATAGTGTAAAGAAGCCAAAAGCAACTTTGCTGAGGTAGTCAAGGGTGAGTTTCCTCTGGAACAGCCTGGACAGTGATCATAATGAATGACCTCCCATAAGGAATCACCTTTGAGCCCTAAAGATGGTACTCATTACCCTAGCACTGGTTTAAATTACATGCTAGTTTCAGGGAGAATAGCCACGCATATTGCTTCCATCCTGTATGAGGGATTTCTTCAGTCTTAGAAAGTGAGAAAACAGGAAGAGAAAAAAAGGAGTAAAAGAGTGTGTGGGTATTTGCAGTTCCAACCTTCACGAGACCTCATTCTGGCAGAACAGCTTGTCAAGATCAGTGTCATGCATCTATCACTTGAACACTCACCAAACCAGAGCAGCTCCACATAATTTCAAAGGCAGACAGCCCTGGAGAGATTTAAAAAATAAGAGTAAAAGGAGAGATGCAAAGAAAGAGAAGAAAAGGTGGGTGAAGAAGTCAGAGGTGGATGGGTGAGAGGGAAAGGCTGGGGTGTTCAGGTCCGCTCAGGAGACTACAGGAAAGGAAAACCTTAAATGATGTGACCCTAGATAAAAGCAGAAACAAAAAAAAATATTTCCTTGAGCAGCTGGGAATAAGTTAGATAGATGTAAACACTGCAGGGCAGACATAGGGAGCAACTGGGTTGAAAGACACAGCTTGCTTGTTGGCATGCTACCTGCAGTCTCCCCCTTCTCTGGCCATGCCCTTGGCTCCTCACACCCATTCAGGTATTTCTGCTCTGAGGGATGATGCCAAACATGCAGGCGCTAACCCAGGAAAACACCTAACAACTCACAAGTTGAGCTCCAAAGACAGGAAAGAGTAAGAAAAAGGCTCCATGCAAGCACCCACCCTGTCCTATTGCCAGGCTGAAAGGGCAATCGATTATTTCAGACAGAGGACACCAAACTAGATTAAAGTTGCATACTCAGAAGTCACTGGCTGCACCAGTACAGCCACGGTGTTAGCATGGGGGTCAGTTGAAAAACACAGCTTTGGTTTCCACCCTTGCTCTCACTTTTCACCTCTCACACGAAGAACAGAAGTCCCAGCACTTCAGAAGTATATTCGAGGATAAAGACAGTCCCCAGCAGAAAGCTGGGATCAGTGGGATGTAGTAATCCTAGGACTGAGATTGGCCTAGAAGTGAGGGCTAACACACCTGGCTCCTCCAACAGACACCTCTCCTGAAGAAGAACAATGCTGGCCACAAGGTTGCCTGTGAAGCATTGGTGACTGCACAGACTTGAATTTCCCTGGGAAATCTCCCAGCTAAATCAGGCTAAGAGACAGCTCTTGTCCATTTCTTAGTTGAACTGTAATGGTCCACTTCATCCCTGGTGCTCTACCTGTTCCCCTGTAACTCTGCAGCAAGGAGAGTCACCAAATGGCTTTTGCGTCCCATTTGGTTTCCTGCAGTGGACAGTTCACAACAGGACAAGGACACACAGGCTTTAGAGGGTTGACTCATTCCTTCCCTAAGGAATGCACTTGTACAAGTCAGTCTTGAGAATCAATTCTTCATATTAAGCACAATCCTACCTGTGGCTACGAGAAGAGGACCTGACACATGGCCATCACAGTGACAACTCCAGAGTGGAGTGTTTTCATTCACTTCCTTTAACACTGAGAATTTTTAAAGTAGTAAATAAGTAATACACTAAATGCTAATTAAATACTACAGTCTGAAAACCTACAGGGAAGTGCTGAGAAAAAATGGAACAAGCCCAGGAGTAGATCATTCTCAGGGGAAAGGCAGGAGTACATTGCAGAAGTGTCAGCCTGGACACATTTTGAGTAGCAGGGCTGCACTCGTGGCTATGAAATCCCTACTTCTAAAATTTCCCTTTAAGGGGCTGCTTCAGAAAATGGCTCTTCTTTCCAAATTTCCGTCTCTACCAGAGACAGCTGCATCCTGGGCTTCAGCAAGACCAGTGCAGCGCCAGATGGGATCAGCACAGTGCCGGATGTGACCTGTGCAGCACCAGATGGGCTCCTGGGCAGCAGAAGGCATTTTGCATCAATGAGCCCCACACTTGTCACGGGATTCAGAAGCCAGCAAACACCATGTTTAGGCACTCATACTGGTACCAGGAGGAGGTCAAATTAAACAGTCTCAGAGGTTTTCTACAGCTTGATCTGTACAGATGAGACCCCCCAGGTTTTCTTCTCTCTGGAAGCAGTGGAGGCATTGAATGCCAGAAGAAATGGCCAGAGCTGTACAGGACTCCAGCATCTCCCAGCTGGTGCTGCTGACACCCTCCCTCAGCAGGAGTGTACTGTAGGCACAGATGTGCTTCCACCCCCTGCCAAGCCCTCCCTTTGTTTACTCTGCAAGCACTTCACCAAAGTCCTTCCTGCTGCTCCCCACTAAGATGATGGCTCTGTCTCCACTGTTTAACTGTTTGGACACATGCCTTCCTGCACTCCTGCTCTGAGTTGCAACTTTTCCCCTAGCTCTGGCCTACCAGCGCAGTTAAAGGGTTCTCCTGCTTTGGCTGGGATGAGTGTTGAGGCCGGTGGATCCCCAGCACATGCAGGCAATTGTCCAACAGATGAACGTTTTTATTTACGAAGAGTATCCCAAATGTCTATCAGTTTCTGGCAGCTCAGAGGGGCACACGAATGTTCCCCAGTCTCTGTGAAGAAAGTATCGACCTAGAGTCTTCCAAAGGACATTCAGGTCTGTTCCCCTCTTTGCTACCAAAATGGAAATATGTTTCCTGGTGATGACCCTGCAGTGATGAAACTGTAGGCTCGGAGACCCATGAACTGTGGTGTCAGCTCTGGTTTCATCCTGCTGCTAGCACTTCTGCAGGTGTAAATCCCGCTATGAGACGATAAGGAGCAGCATGGACATGAAGTGTGGGAACCACGAAATGGATCCAAAGAGACTAATGAAATAGGAAAATCTAGAAACTATTATTTTAGGATTAATTTCCATCAGGCCAGGTCTGATGGCCCCACCATGTCTCTCTGTATCTGTGCTCCAGATCCCACAGGAATCTCTGACTGGCAAGTTCCAAACAAAATTTAAAGAAAAAAGACTTGCCATGCCCAGTACTTGGCTGACTAACCAGGGATGTGTAACTGACCAGATTTTACTAAGCTTGGGAACAGAGGGCCAAAATGCTTTCTGTGTGTGTCCCCACAAGGGACTTCCATCACTCCCAGAAACCAAGCCTCCCATTACAGCAGAGCTCTCCAGTCTAGCAACTGGAAGGGATGAGAAGTGGATGACAAAATCTGCCTGAGCCCTTCGTTCTCACTGTGCGTGGAGATGGTGGGAGGCAGCTTACACATCTTGAAACTCACTCAGACCAAAGGTCAGTCCGAGCCCTAAGCATTACTTAAGTGCTATTTATGTCCCCGTAGTAGACACAAGAGGAATAAGTGTGTACAGAATTATTGCAAGAGTGATGGTCATCCATGGTGAAGAGCTTCTCTTTACCTTCAGGGAAAGCTGCAAGTTGCACCAGCACTGCTCTCAGCTTGCTCACTACGTACAGTTCATAGAGTCATAGAATCATAGAATCATAGAATCATCATAGAATCATAGAATCATAGAATCATAGAATGGTTTGGGTTGGAAAGGACCTATCATCAAGTTCCAACCCCCCTGCCATGGGCAGGGACACCCTCCACTAGACCAGATTGCTCAAAGCCTCATCCAGCCTGGCCTTGCACACCTCCAGGGATGGGGCATCCACAGCTTCCCTGGGCAACCTGTTCCAGTGTCTCACCACCCTCATAGTGAAAAATTTCTTCCTAATGTCTAGTCTAAATTTACCCTCTTTTAGCTTATACCTGTTACCCCTTGTTCTCTCCCTACACTTCCTGATAAAGAGTGCCTCCCCATCTCTCCTGTAGGCCCCCTTCAGGTACTGGAAGGCTGCTATTAAGTCTCCTTGGAGCCTTCTCTTCTCCAGGCTGAACAACCCCAACTCTTTCAGCCTGTCCTCATAGGGGAGGTGCTCTAGCCCTCTGATTAATTTTGTGGCTCTCCTCTGGACTCTCTCCAACAGTTCCATGTCTTTTCTATGTTGGGGGCCCCACATCTGAACACAGTACTCCAGGTGGGGTCTCACGAGAACAGAGTAGAGGGGGAGAATCACCTCCCTTGACCTGCTGCTAATGCTTCTCTTGATGCAGGGCAGGACACGGTTGGCTTTCTGGGCCAGAGGAAAGCAGTTCCTGCTGCTTTCCTCCTTTCTGTGGCCAGGACAGTATTAAAGGAAAGAGCACATGGTAGGCACAAAACTTAGTTTGCACTCAAGGAGCAACCCACGGGGACAAGCAGCTCTCCCATTCTGCTGGCTCCCAGTAGACTCCAGAAGATGCCACTTGTCACATTGCCTGGGCATACAGGATCACACAGTGATGCTACTGTGCATTCCCCAAAGGAGCTGCGTTAGCACCGCTGAGACAGCCTGAATTGCCATTTTGCAGCTGCTAACAGCAGAGACCTGAACTAGCATGTAGGCTGTTTTTTTTGCCTTGATGTCTCCCTTTTGAAGGAGATACAGAATATACTTTGAAAAGCACAGAGTCAAAATGGAGCTGTGTTTACATGAACATCCAAAGTAATCTTTGAAGGTATTTTTTCATAGTATAAAATACAGAAACATAGGGAAGAAGCAGACTTACTGGGATACGGGGTTAAAATGAAATATACGCCTCCTGTTCTGCTGGTTTATTCTAGCTTCATTCTGACAACAGTGTCACAAACCCAGTGAAACACAGTGGCAATTCTGACTCAAAAGATAAGGCTTTTGAAGAATTTCACAGCACTGATAAGAGCTGAGCCAGAAAGTAAAAGCCCTCTGAGTGCAGCAGTAATAGACTGTAAGTGAATAGATGGGTGCTCACAGGAACAACCAGAAATGCTGGACTAGGCAGGAGACCTACAGGTGAAATTGACAAGCAGAGACTGCATGAAGGATTAGCCTCGTTTATGGTGGGTCCTTCCAGCAGAAAAAGATGAACAAAGTTGCCCAAGTTCAAGAGCAGTAGGTGGCCTCCTGAGCAAAAGGAGACTTATAAAGTTGTTAGTAGTCATCGTATGTAAGTCTGGTTAGCAGAAGCTAAGTGAAGTAAAAAGAAGCATTTTGTGTTCCTTGGAGATTTCCCCTGCAAGTACCAAGCAGATGCTATTCTCAAGATTTAAAACAAAACAAAACAAAACAAAACCCACCCTCATCATATAAAGCAAGTTGGGAGGGAGCTCAGGAGGTCTCTAATCCAACCTCCTGCTCAGAGCAGGGCCAACACTAATGCAGAGCAGGTTGTTCAGGGCTTTGTCCAGATAGGTCTTGGAAACCTCCATGGAAGGAGCTTCTGCAGAGCCTCTGGGCAGCCTTATCCACTCTTAATTGTCCTCACAGTGAGAAACTGTTTCCTTATACTCAGCCTAAACCTCCCCCATTCCAATTTATGACCACTCATCCTCCTGCCATGCACTTATGTAAAAAGCCTGGCTCCATCTTCTCAGTAGGTTCCTCACCAGAGCAGGCAGGATGCTGCAAGGTCCCCCTGGAGCTGCCTGTCCTCCAACTGAACCAGTTCAGCACCCCCAGCCTCTCCTCACAGGAGAAGTGCTCCAGCCCCCAACTATCTTGGTGACCATCCCCTCCGTGCACTCAGATTTATCAACCTCTTTCTGGCGCCAGGCAGTCCAAAACTGGACACTGTATTTCACAGGTTTACGATTGCCAAGAAAAGGGGGATAATCACATCCTTCTGTTTATCTGCCACAGCCCTCCTGTTGCCAGCTGCCAGCCACCTTTGCTACTGGGATACAGCACTGCTCCATGAGTCCTGGTGGGTCAGTCCACTCATCCTAGGGGCAGGAGATAGTATTTGGCCTTGCTGAACATCATGAAGTTTCTGGTGACCTCCTCCCACATGTCTATGTCTTTTGAATGGCCTCTCCACACTTATTCAAATTACTGATTTTTTTTCTGTTTCAAGCACACAGACCATTTTGAGGATGCATCTACAGATGTTCCTTCATTACTTCTTTGTCACAACATTAGATGAACAATGCAGGGAATCATTTTTGAAAGACCAGGGTGACTCATTAGGAGTGCCAAGGTTCAGAAGAGGTGAGTAGTTCAGAGACACGTAATTCTTGCCCCAAAGGAGCACAGCCTCTGCAGTAAGGTTCATCCATCTTTTCTTTCTGCTTCCTTTCTGAACAGAATAAATCATCCTCAGAAAAAGTTTCATACTGGCATTTTATGGCCAAAATTCCTGGCCTCCTCTAAGAAAAATGCTTGCTGAAGAATATCTGGAAAATTTGCCCATCTTTGAAGCAAAGGCACTGGCAACTTTGTGAGCTATTGTGCACGGTGATGCTTTGCACAGTTCTGTGTAAAAAGAACTTCTCAGCACATCTCAAGATCCCAGGAGATTTACTGGATTAGTAAGAAAATTTAAGTGTATTCCTTCCCCCCATGTTGTCATGCAGAGTGAGAACAAAGAGGGTGATGTATTATGTTTTGGCTCTTATATCACCGACAGATTTGGTAGGCAAGAAGTGGCTACACAATATCCTATATTTATCATCTGCAGCAAGAGATAGTCAGCTTGACTATCACACTCCAGCAGAAGTTTGTGGTGCCAGCACTTCAGAAAAAAAACCACAAAAGCATTTCTTTTTCTACTTGTAAGCTGAGCATGATGCCTGAGTCACCACACAACCTAGTTAATTTGAAGGCAGGCTACTTCGAGAAGCAGCTTTCCAAGCAGAAAGGTCATTTAAATGAGGCAGGATGCAGCCAGCCTGCACACAGCCACTGCACACTTTAAACACACTGTCCTGACAGGTGGCCCCAGATGGCACTCTTACACAAAAGCTGCAGGGTCTGCTTGCAGGCATAAGTTGTATTTAAGCTATAAAGTAGTACCACCTATATTGGGTAGGGGTTCCCTGACTTCTCACTGCAACCCTAGGCAAAAAGGCTGGTGCCAATTACTATTTACACTTTGGTAAGGGAATAATCGGTCCTGGCATAAAGCACTTGGTACCAGCACAGCTTCATCTACACTGGAGGGATATGAAATTAGGGATAGCACAAGAGTCCTAACAACAGGTCTCTCAGATACAAGCAGGCACTCTGTCTCGGGGTGACGTGCTGTCAGAAGGTCTGCCTCAGCACAGCAGGACTCTGCTGCCTCCAGTAGAGCCCAACTGGAGTCAGTCCTTGAGGCACAGTAGTATCATGGAAATGAGGAGCCGGTGAGATCTGTGAGAGATGGGGCTGCGTGCATAATCTCTTTCCCAGACCCGGCGTGCCTAACAAGTGTGGTGTGCTTAACACATATATGCAAATTCTACATCTCTACTTTCTTCTCCACAAGGGAGGCAGCATAAAAGGCTTGGTATATCTTCTGCATAGGAAAGCAGAAGTGGATTAATCAGGTGTTTAATAGCTACTGTCCCCTGCCTCCACGCCACAGTGCTGGCATCTCCCCTGCTCCCATTGCAAGGGCAGCCCTCAGAGACCCTCACAGTGCTGCACTGGGAACACGGAAGATGGCAGCATTGTGACAGGGGGGTAACAAACTATGACTAAAATCCCTTCATCCAAGCAAGCACGCTATCCCACAGCTGCAGCTGCTCAGAGGCCGGCGCCCAGCATCGGATGATGCCCTTATCCTCACCCCAAACCACCTCTGGGCTGGGGCTCTTCTCCTTTTGCCTCAGGGCTGGGTCCTCCCTGGCAGAGGGGCTGCAGGATTCGCACCACAGCCTCCCACAAAGAGCTCGGGCAGCACAGCCTGGAACAGCCTGTGCACTCCTCAGGGAGAGCAGCTGGACTGGGGACTCGCATGAGTCCTCCAAGAGGCTGGACAGTTTCCCCAGAGGTGAACAATGCCCCTTTGGTTTCTTGGGAATGGCAACACCTTTTCCTCCAAAGTCATTCTTCCTCCTCACCCTTCTCTCCAAAGTAAACCAGCCCAGCCTTAATGCCAAGCGGGAGATGCTAAATCTCCCAAGTGCCACTCCGAGGAAAAGTTACACACAAACGAGAGTGGACTCACCGAGCCCAAAGGTCTCTCGGTGGCACCCAGATGTGCCCCCAGTGCTGGTGAGCTGATCCACGGCAGGCTGTGCATTCCTGGGACCATACGCTTCTCCCCCAGCCACCAGCCTCAAAAACCCACATTGTAACAAAAAAACCCAAAAACCAAAACAAAAAAAACAGTGATTCCCCAGCGGGGTCTCCTCGGGGTGGGACTGGTCCGGAGGGACCCTGGTCATGCACGGCGAGGGGCACCCGGGTATCTGCCCCCCCCGGGGCACCCCGTGCCCGGGGACAGGATCCTGGGGCAGGCAGCTACCGGGGCTGCGACCCTGGTACCGGGGCTGCGACCGGCGACGGGGAGGGGGGCTGCCGTCGGTCCCTTACCACATTGCTGAGGAAGTCCGCCTCGCTGAAGTCGCTGAGGTCTAGGAAGCCGGTACCAGCGGCGGGGAAGAGCCGCTCGGCGGGGAAGGGCTCCAGGATACTGTCCATGGTGCCCGCGGCGCGGGGGCTCCGGCCGCCCCCCCCGCTCGGCCGCCCCGGGGGCTCACTGCGGCGGACTTCTTCCAGCGCTGACACCCCCTTAAGGCAGCGCGGCGGCGGGCAGCGCACCCGCCTCCCGGGTTGCCGCCCGCACCTCCGGGGCCACCCACGGGCCCACGCACCGCCGAGGGGACCCGGGGGTGTCGCTGACCCCCGCAGAGCAATTCCAGTTTGATGAACTGGACAAACCCTCCCTTCAGCAGATGTCCCCGCCGGCAGAAAGGGGATGGCAGTGTCTGTGTCCCCTCTGCATCCCGCGGGAAAGATGGATCTTGCAAGGGGTCAGTGCCCAAGGCAGAGCCCCAAGCCGGCGGGGGGATGTCCTGGCCCTTGCTCTCCACAACGGGCTTGCAGGTAGGGCTGGCTGCAGCAGCCCATGTAGCTGCTCTGTAACTAAAGAGTTGGGCACCATTAAAGAGCTTCAGGAAGATTATATGGCTTCAGATAAATAGGATTATGGATCCCTGTCCTCTCTGATCCTTACTCCAACCAACACTCAGGAAAACCACTTACAGTAAACCCGTTGAAGAAGCCCTGATGTTTTATTAATCTGTCCCTGCTTTCATGGCTCCACAGAGAACGGACCAGAGTCACAGCCCCTGGCAATGACTTTCCTGGTCACAGGCATGTGGAGAATAAAACAAAGACAGCGGTGCATCCCTCCCAGAAGAAACCTACGGAAAAGCTGTCAGCAATGAGGGTCATGGTGGGGAAGCGCAGATGTGAGGCTGGCTGGAGCCTGTGCTTGAACCAGACGCCGGGTTTCCATCCATCTGGGCTCTTGCTCCATGCTCCCCACAGGTCCCAGGACTAACAGCACAACCTGAGGTGCTCCTTGGCTACTCGCAGCACAAGCAGCCACATGCTACTTCCTGCACACAAAAGCCTTTATATCTGCCCACACAATGGGCTCTTACAGTTACATTTACTTTCACCTTACATTTCAGTCAAGTTTAAAAAGCTTCTCGGTAAAAGGGTCAGAGACATAAATTCAGGCAGGACGGAGCTGTGCTGAGAAAACAATACTGTTCCTTCTTCCTGAATGATACAGAAACCTCTCTGTCAATGCGGGTGCAGGGAGTTCAAAGGGGAGAACACAGAAACCTTTGCTGCTGTAAGATGGGGCCTACAGCAAGAAGCAAACCTCTGTCTCCAATGCATCTTCCCTTTAGCACCCCAGTCAGGGCGTTGTCCGCTGCGAGGGGCAGAAGGACCAACCCCTGTGATAGCAGCACGGTGACAGTCCTGGATCATGGAGCATGGGCAGAGCCACAACAGGGGCAGCTTCCACCTCCCACTGCTAACCAAACACGGATATCGCTTCCCTAACTGTGAAGACTTACTGATGAAACCAAGAGTTTCTGGTTCAGTGCCTCACCCACGTTAACACCAGGAAGCCTTTTCTCAGGACACACGCAGTATTTACCCTCAGCCCCAGGCTGAGGAAGCTGAGATGCTGTCAGCTCCAGCGACTGTTTGCACAGCATGGGTCACAGTGTCATCAGAAAAGGTCAAGCAAAGTAAACCTCACTTGTTTGTCTGCACTCTGAAAGAAAAATGCTTTGGCACATTCAAATAGGGATTGTGAGTCCATTCAGAGGATTAGAATAGCTTGGAAAAAATGAAATTGCCTTTTCTCAGACCCTGCTTCTATTTAATATTTTCAGTACTGAATGTAACTGCCCCAGCCGCAGCTCCCCTGTCTATTGCTGCCGCACCTCTGCAGGCAAGGAAGGATTATAACAAACCTCCCTTCTCAGTATCACGCTGTATAGCTGCTCTGTCCCATCTTGGAGAGCTCTGATAGGGAACCTCAGCTGTAGCACTCTGCTCTGCAGAGGACCAGTGCAGAACATGATGTTAGACAAAATGCTGTGCCCGTTTGGGGTGTCACCCCTTGAGCAGTGGAGTGCTATGGGGACTAACTGGGCTGGATCCAGACAAGAGCAGTGGAAATGACTGGAGAAAAAGGGGGCCCTAGAAAAGGACCAAGGGAATCAGGCTTCTTCAGTCTAAAGAGAAGACAGTCATTAGGCATTCAAAGAGCCTCAGGAAATAGGAAGGCAAAAATTGTTCTTCATTGCCACACTGGAGGGGGACAAGCAGCAACAGACAGTGCCTGGGAAGTAGCAATCTCACCCTCACTGGAGCATCTTTAAAACCAACTTCTGCAGCCATCTCTTGGGACCCAGATACAGCTGATCGGGAGTCAGCCTTGGGGCAGGGGCTGAGTCACATAATCACTCAAATCCCTTTTCAACCTTATTTTCCCTGATGTTATATTTAGATTTATTTGCAATCTGAACACAGCAGGAGACCGAAACAGCAACTAAGTATGTTTAGACAGAACAAGTCTCAAACTGACAGCAGATAAGCCTTCCCAGCCTCACAACATTTGATACTGCGAATGCATGTGTATGGCCAAGCTCATTTTATCAATGCTGAGAAGTGAATCAACCCAGTTATCATAAGAAATGGATCCTGCTCTCCTGTGCTCCATCCTGCCTCATCTGGGTGCCACTGCCTGCCTTTATACCCATGGAGAGAGAACTACAAGTCCCTTATCGTGCCACCTTGCATTCGCTTTGTGAGCAAGATGTGTCAGACCTGCACCTTTGTGAGCAAGATGTGTCAGACAAGGGAAGCAGCCCCTGGGCTTGAACACGTGCACAGCAATCCAGGCCAATTTGCAGCCTGCAAAGCTGAAGCTTTTGGTCCTCCTCAGACCAAGCCTGGAGGTTTCACAAACTCATTGAGGATGAGTGTTTGTTGAGGAATGTGGAGCGAATTGCCTACGTCAGTGATTTTTGGTTTGCTGCATGCAGGTTCCGTTGTTACAGAAGGGGTTGTCTGCCTGGGGTTTGTCCTCCTTTGCAGCCCGGAGAGCTGGTGCAGGAATGATTCACACCGTTAGAGCTGCTTGCTTTGGGGCTCAGGCTGGCTTTTTAGGACTGCCACCACTGCAGAGCTTTTACTTCAAGTCTGGTGAAAGATACTGTTTGTCCTGTTTATTTTTCCAGCTATAGTGTTCAAATGGATGAAACAGCTGGTTTCTGCCACAAGCCACCTCCCTAGCCACAAAGGCTCTGTACTTTGGCCCTTCAGTAGCTCTTCAGAGCAGTCCTGCCTTTATTTCTCGGCGGGGCTTTTCTGGACTTCATTACCCCTCCTTGTATTGCTTGGGAGTGGTTTTGCTCACTGTTTTGTGCAACACAGGCAGAGGGAGCAACTGCTGCATTGTAGGTCCCCTCCGCTCCTGAAGTCCCACTGAGAACAAGGAAAACGGGACTTTCAAACTAGTTCAAAGAAGAGGTTCTGCAGTCCCCAGCCAGTCCCTTAGGAGTCAGACCGTGTGCGACGGCACAAGTAGTTATGTATCCAACACTCAGGCTGCCATTTCTTCATTTAGTTTTAGTAGGAACAATTCAAAGCCCATTAAGAAGTCAAGATAGGAGGGGAGAAATCCAGCAAAACATCCTCTAGCAAAAGGTAACTTTCGAGGAAGGACTTGCAGATGCTGGAGCCTTTCTCTGCCCTCCAATCCACAGCCCCGCCTCATCTGGGAAATCCGGCTCCCTTTTGATTGCCTTCCAGCGGCTGGTTTAAATTCTCTCACACACACCTCCCTCCAGCCAGCTTCAGCTGCTTTCTGTTTCCTCCTTCCTCCTGGGTGCTATCTCCCAGCCAGGTACCCAGCACACCTGCTCCCACCACCACCGAGCAGCAGCGGGACAGGGAGGCAACCCAGCAAGGAAATCACACCTATCTCAGGTCCCTGCTAACACCAGAGAAAGGGGGGGGAGACCTGTGAAATCTTCCTAAATCTGCTGCCACAGGTCAAAGAAGGAATGAGTTGTGTTGTGCGTGTTGCTTTGCGTGCAGCTATCCAGAACTGGTGCTGCATCAAATTAAACATCTACCTGCAAGCAGACATGTTCCATGAGTAACTACCGAGCCTGGATAGGTGTGAACCATGCTGGAGGACTGCAGCGAGGTGCACACACACACATGCGTGTGCTAAGGGAACATACGCCTCGAGTTGTGCTTTTTTTCCTCTCTTGCTTGGGAAGTAGAGGGGAAAGTGAAGAGCATATTAATTGCATGTTTGCATATGGCAAGGATCCATGAATGCTGTGGCTTCAGTGAGCACCCTAATGCTATGTGGGGAATGAAAGGGAAGCCACAGAGCTCAGCACTGCAATTATTATTCTTTCTGGGGTGAACTTAGGGCCCTCGGATAGATTTAAATCGGCCTAGGAAACAAGGAGCGAGTCACAGGCAGGGAAGTGGGGAATGCAAGACCTAGGGAAAGAAAAGCCTTGAATACAAGACACCAGACCCTAACAATGTCCCTCTATGGAACCCCTTCAGCCTCCTGGGAATGTGGCTGAGCTGCCTGCAGCAGGATTAGGTACATCTGAAAGTAAAGCCCCAAAATAGTAAATGGGCTCTATAACAAAAGATGAGAACGGAAAACTCACCACTTTGAAAGTAACATAAAGGGGCAAAAATCACCTTGTGCCTCTTTCACTTCATGGCAGGCTAAGAATGTTTCTTTGCCTTGTCACACACCATCTGCCCTCCTAGCTCGATACCTCAGAAAGAGAGAAAGAGCAGACACTACCTGCTTTTTTTTTTTTTTTTTTCCCCCTGGCAATTTCCCTGAAGAATCAGACAACTTTGACAGTGACTAACTGAATGAAGAGTAACTTCAGTGTGAATGCATCTCCTTCCAGCAGTTTGTTAGCATTTGAGAGACACTGTAAATAACTCCCCTTCAGGGAATTCAGGTGAATGGGAAGCTACAGAACAGCAGAGGAGGGTGGCTGCCTCAGCTTCCCATGCACAAATTTTTATTTACTCTAACAGGCTTCTAGCCTGAATGGTTGCAAGGCCAGCTTGCAAAAGGGACCCAGGCAACCTGAAGAGCCATTCTGAAGGGGCTGTATTGCCTCATTTCTCTTAACCACTTCCTACATCTCAAACTTTTTCCCAGGAAGGATGAGGGGTACAGCTGCACTCCCTATTTGATTGAATTTTACCCCAAGAAGATACCTTGCATCAGGGAGTGGGATGCAGATGGCTTTGGTGCAAGAGGCAGCTGAAGAGCTGCTGCAACTGGAATAGCTGAGTTGGGACAAGGGGACTGCAACAGCTCTGCTTTGACACACTGCTTGTGCCACACAGAGTCACCTCCAAAACCCGTTACCCCCATGATGACTTGCGGGAAATCCCCACTGATTGGTGCCACTTAGCCCCTTGAGCATGGCGCAGAAGTCAGACGCTCACATCTTAGTTACATCTGACAGAATATGCCCTGATCAGAGACAAGCAGGCCTGTCAAAGGGGGAGGGACAACAGCATTCCCTGCCCTGCCAAGGGTTAAAAGCAAGGTCCGGATCCACAGGCAGTACTGCCCAGGAGAAAAGCACAACCCAGCAATTCAGGCTGTGTCTCACCCCCCTTCAAATGACATTGTTTCAGTGCTGTCTGCCTCGCCCCTTGGTGGTAATTACAGACTTTCACTATAGGGGAAAGAGAGGCACGGCATAGGAAACCTTCATTACAGACTTACCTCCCAAAGCAAGAGCAAACCCAGTGTAATGTCTGGGGCACATTGCCAGGATCAGCCACTAAAGGCAAATGCTTACATTTAGGACAAAAATAAAAGAGGGAAAAGTGTTAAGTGATTTGGGAAGATCAGAAGCCCACCAGGCTGGCTGCTGTCCAGCGCTGGGTGTGGGGAGCACTTTGGAGGAACTGGAAAGCTGCCCTGGTTTTAAGCAGTGCAGTTTGCATCTTACATTCTTCCTTCCTTCTTCTCCATGTGCTCGTGTCCTCTGATGTCTGCGTGTGTCCCTTTGTCACCCCTGGCAAGCACCAGTGGGCCGCGAAGGGATGGTTTCCCTAGGCTTCCCAGCTTGATGTTCCTCAAAGGGGCAGACAAATCTATAGGTGTCCTTGGCTGACCTCTCTTCCCTTTACACACCTAACTTCCGACATACACCTAGGAACAGGATTCTTGCATCCAAAGCTAGGGGCTCCTCCTCACATGGTCTGTATCATGGGGGCCCAAAGTTTGAGCTCTGTTAGAAAGGATGCAGGAGGGTTTTTCTTCCCAGAAGGACACTCCTCTGTTACACCCACAAACATTTCCTGTTGCTGTGATGCATCTCTTAGGGCTGGCATCGATCTGTCCGCAGGTGGCTGACACCTCTGGCAAACATGGTCTCTTATTCTCGCTGCTTTCTTCCTCATCCCAACTTTCTGTTGGCAAGTTGCATAGGTCCCAGCTAAGATGTTCTGCTTACCCCTGGGCATTGACATGCGTGAAACTAGGAACTACCATGATGACATGATTAGCTCAGTGTTTGTGGGAGAGCTCATTTCGTGACAGAGTTTTCCTGCAGAGTCCATTTTTGCTGCTGGGTTTTTGTGCTTGTAGGATCTGGGGTCTGCTGCTGCATTAGAAAGATCCTTCAAACCAACAGGCCTTGTCCTCAGGCAGCTAACGTCAGGGATGGTAGAGGACCAGGAGGAGAAAGGTGTTCAATCAGACGGCTATTAAGACGTGTCTATGGAACTGGCTGAATTTTAATTGTTCTTTCCTATTCGGTGAGTGAGCACAGGAAAAGATTTACCTTCTGGCCTTTCCATTTGGGCATGTTGACATTTCCAGGTGGCACTTTCCTCTGATGGAGAGGTTTGACGTCAGGTGGGCTGATTAAAGCCTGCAGTGTCTCTGACTCATTTAGCTACGGCCTGAGCAAGGGGATTTGTAACGTGTCTCTTCTCTTTCTATCACTCGTTATGGTTGGTTTTACATAAATAAAGCTAAGCTCAATTCACAACTTCAGGGAAGATGCAACTCCTCTAAGGCTCAAATACACATTGCGCACGCAGAAATGTCACTCTCAGCAGCAAACTCCCCTGCCTGGCTCTCCCTGTCCAAGCAGTGCGTGGGGCTGGGGCCGGCTGCAGAAAGGGATCTTGGAGCTGGCACTGCCCATACTGCTTGGGCATGCAGCTGCTCGTGGGAGCAGTCCGGTGCTGGCCTTGCTGCTCTCCCACCATCAGGAGAGCTCACGTGGGCCAGTCAGCTGCCCTCATGCTGAGCTAGAACCACTTTGGGGGGAGCCCTGGTAAACAGAGTTTGCAGAGTTCCCTGCTCAACTGGCATTTCCAGGCTGAAAAGCCCTAGTGTGTTTTTTTCAACCTGTAAAAAGGAAGAGAGGGACTTCCTGGGTCAACAAGTCTCATACAGCTGCAGCCAAGCATGTAACACAACCCTCTTCATGCACCGATCAAGATACGAAATAAAGAGACAAAAACAATCAGCTGCTTTCCAGAAGCCCCACGGAGCAAACCCCTCGTGCTTGCTAGAAAGATACCCAGTAAGGAAACAGAGATGCAGAGATGTGGTTTCTCCAGATGACTGAGGGGTAGATAGGTTAGACAAGGCAAGGCAGGGCAGGGCAAGGAAAAGCAAGGCAGGGCAAGGCAGGGTAGTAGAGTCCCTGGCTCGTCTGTCCCAGAGAACCTGTCTCCTTGGCGTGCTGAGCAGGGTCCCTTTGGTGCTGCCATGTCCTGTACAGCTCTTGATTCATCCAGAGCTTGAGTATGGCAGCAGCCCAAAACATGAAGCATGAAACATGCCCAAAGGCAGCAGCTCTCAGGAAAAGGCTCTTTGAAGTGCTCAGGAACTCATCTCCCACAGCACTGTGCCTGTGCATCCCTAACGTCCACTGATGTACAAAGGAAATGAGAGGTTCTGGCTTGTGGGGCAAATGGGGCTAACGGCATTGCAAGATCTTTTTTTTTCCAGACATCTCAGCACATTTAGTGTTTTTTTTTAAAGCCTGAGCACCCTGAGTCCTGGGAATGTGGAAGCTTCTTACCTCCCCTGCTCTTTTCTTAGGTGACTTCTGATGGTTGCAGGGAACTGGCTGAAAATTGACCCCCCTGACTATGATGCAGGCGGGCAGACCTAAGAAACCATCATTTACTGGTTTCAATCCTATTATTTTTAGACCACCCCCATTGACTGAGCTCTGAATTATGGTTTTCGTTTTGGATCGTGGGGGAGCACAATGCAAACAGGGATGTACTTGGGTGTTCTCACGCTGACCTGAGCTGCACCAAGAGGCAACATACACCCCATTGGACACTTTGGAAGGGGTAGAAAACAACTTGAGCCAAGAATCCAGCCTTCTCACAGAGACCACTAGGACAAGGGAATGGTTTCTAGGTTAATCCTCATTTTTCAGGTTTAATGCTTCCCTCACTGGAGTGACAAGCCATTTTTTCTAACACAGCTGATTTGAAATTAACCTTACTTCCTACAGTCACTGTACCCTGCTACATCAGGCAACTTAATAGCATGAGAAGAGTTCGAACATCTGAAATGTTTTTATGACTGCATAGATTGAGCCACATTTCCGTGACAAATTACTGAAATCTGAGAAATCTAATTTACAACACAAATTCCTTTCTTCCGTGTATCTTTCCCAACTCAAATTCAAGTCAGAAACTATGAGTTCTGCAGTAACTCTAATCTAGCAAAACTGTGGGTGTAAGAGAGATGAAAAACAATTGCATGAGGTCTCCAGGGCTGGTCCACAATTACTCCAAACCCTAAATTGCTCATCCCTTGAGCGTGGTTTACGACTGCAATGGATCCTGGCGGAACTCTGTAACTAGCACTTAAATAAAGGGGAGGCAGCAAGCCCTCCTGAATCAGTGGCATATGTTCTGGGAAGGGCTGACCTCAGCACAGCCACAGCAAGAAGGTACTGAAACCCACTGTCTCCTCCTGGAAACAGAATTGAAGGTCACAAAGTAAAGACCCCTGCAACCAGCACTGGCCTCTGATTAAAAATAAATCCCTTTCATGCACAGACAGTGGTTTGAGAAAGGGAATTACTGAACTGTGGTGAAAGCTTGGAGAGTTGATGGCTCGGCATCTTGGAATGGAAACACAAGTGGCATCAATTCAGGTACAGCTCTATACCCCCAAGTCATTGGCATCAATGTACAGGCATGCTCCCTTCTCTTCTTTCATGGTAAAACTGATTTTTATGGTGCTTTCATCTGGGAGCAAATGTGAAACCAACTCAGTCTTAGAAATGACAGAGATTAAAGGCTGCTTGGTGTCCTACCCGTGCCACCTCTGGAGCCAGGCAAAACATGGTCCTCTGTGGACAGTTGGGCTTTTGCCCCAGTACAAGAATTAGCATCATTATTTCCACGTCATGGGGGCTGCCACCGTCTCTTGCCAGAATAATAAACAAAACTAGCACTCTGGTTTGGTCTTCCTGCCCCCTGTATTGTGCTCTCAGGGCAAGCAGACAGCACAGACATTCAGGCACTTACAAGACTCAGTTCTTAATTTAAAATGCACTAGCGGAAATACATTATATGATCGGCCCACATAACATTGCTGTCAGTTATAACTGAGAAGGAACTGTCAGGAAAGGATCTGCCATTTACAGGAGTGAAAACATCCTCTGATACACCACGCAAGGCGAGGGCATGGCTTGCAGCACCATGAACCCTTTGAAGCAGACAGGCTTTCATAAAGTACCTGAAGCAGGGGATTGAAAATGGAGAGCCATCAAAAAACCTCAGCACCCTAAACTCCAAACCAAACCAGAAATGTTCCTCATAAGCAAATTAATATATAAATATGCTTCACATCATATCTGGATTTCTGTGGAAGATCATTAAATTCACGGAAAGCACCTAGTGCCAGCCCCTGGCAGAGGCCTAAGGGACGCTATGACCCCAAACAGCAGCTCTTACGATCCCATCACAGAAAATCTTGCAGCATCCTACACAAATATTAGTCCTGGTGTCAGCAGGTAGTTTTGCCTTATCTTTTGCCATCTGATCAATGCTGTGTAAGTCACTCTTCCTTCACTGCAGGCTGCCATCCTCTCCTCCTTGACCAGATACCCAGTGGATTATTTTTGTCTTGGATCACATAGTCCCAATGTTACAATTACATGCTGACCTCAAAGACTTGCTTTTAAAATTACCCTTCTTTAGCAAACCCTCTATCTAGTGGGTTGGGTGATTTTCTGATTTTTTTATTTTTATATCTAAATGGTTAAATAGTGGGTGTGTTTGAGGAAAGAGGAAAAGAAGAAAGAGAAAGAAGCAGACAGAGCAAGCAGCAGGGGGGAGGGTTGTGAGGGTCACAAGTGTCCTCTTCAGGACAGGGAAGTCCATGTACTCTGGAGAGGAGACACTTGGCTTCCTCTCTTTCTTCAGCAGCATCTTCTTCTGGAGAGTCAGTTCTCCCTGCTGACAAATGTGATTTCACCACAGAGACAGTGGCAGTCCCTATTTCTCATAGCTATACCTAGGGACTTATTCTTGCAGTCACTAACCAAACCCAGAGACACAACACACATCCTTCAAACATGGCATGAAAATTGGGAGTTTCCTGTAATGCTCACTCATGTTAAACATTTTCTAAACAGAAGAGACAGAAAAGCAAATCTGAAGTGTTCTGAAGGACCTAAAGGTAAGCAGGCCTAGGACAGCAATAGGCAGACACAACCACAGAGATGTGCTCACAGTGAAAACCATGTAGGATATGTGTTACCTGTCCATGTTACTGCTTAGCTGACAGTTCCATCAAATCCCTTCAGAACTTCACAGAATGCACAGAAACTTCTTCAGAAGAAGAGAGATGAGCATCTTCTTCAAGGATGGAGAGTAGGAGGGAACAGGACACCAGTCTGTCCTAGCAAGAAAAAAAAGGGAAGCAACTCAGAGGCTGACAGGAGAAAACTTCAAACCTACAGCAACATCTCACATCCAGAGTGTTCACACAACCTTGTCAGTTCGCTACATGCCAGGGCTTTCCCTCCATGCTCTAAACAGATTTAAAGCCCAGCTGAAAAGAACTAGCTCCAAGTGACAGGAGTTTTAGCTGAGCTGGTTGTGAAAGCTGGCCTTTTAACAGCTTTCTGTCACCTGGCCAGTGCCTGCTCTTCCACCCACCCTGTCCTTGTGATGATGGTCTCCTTCATCTTCAGGCATGCATATTGACTCCACACTGTTCTGCACGCCTTATCTTGGCAGAGCCTCTTCCACACACTGTCTATGTCTCTGTCCTGACAGGGTCAGCTTTCATCATGTCAAATGTCACCAAGAGTAGTACTTGCAGGGGAGACCCGCAAACAATGCCCCAAGCTGCAGGTTTTTGAGAAGAAGGCATGAGCCTGAACCCCTGCTCTGTGCTGTATGTCGCTCTGGGTGGGAATTAATTGTGTAAGACAGATTTGAACACCATCAGAGTGGAAATGATCTTGGTGTTTTTGGTAAAGTCAGTGTCCCAGGTGTTTGGGAGGGTATGGTCCTCTTCCCTTTATTCCTCCTGCAGGTCCCCTTGCACACAGCATCTTTTCCCCTTCTCCACGTTCTCCACAGCTGTGTTGGGGTGTTGCCCTGTGCTGTCACAGAGCTGGCCTCACCCACACCTGCAGTGGCTGCATTTTACGGTGGATGAACAGATTTTCAGTTTGGGGAGGGGTTTTTTAGTCAATTTTGTGAAATGCTTTTGAAGCCTGTGAAATGCTTTTGAAGCCTGTAAAACTAAAATGGATTTGATGCCCACTGGAAGAGAATACAGGCTGGTTAGCCCAGCCCAGGCTGGGACAGAAAGTAGCATCAGAGCTCCAGTTAAGTGGTATCTATAAATGGTGGCAATGGGCACGATGATGATGATAAGCAGGCATGTGAGAATTTCACCACTTCTTTCATTTGGATTTAAAAAGCCAAATCCACCTACCAACATTTTCTGAGTAGTGTTTGTTTCACTGTCATCAGTCAGCAAGACACCAGCCAAAGGTATTAATCTCTGAAATAAAAACCCTGAAATTCCAGACTCTGTTCTTTTAATGAGCTCCATGAACTTTGTTCCCTTCTGCAGTCCTGGGGTTAATCAATTAGTGACTGCCCAGGGAAAAGCTTAATTAATTTTGGATAATACAAGAGAGGTTTCACCTCCTTGCTCTCCTTCTGTACACATCTTCCTTTACACATCTGGATAAAAGCTTCACTGCAAAGCCTGGAGAGAGCAATCGTTTCAAGCAGAGTCCCCGAGAGCATGCCTGAGCTCCCAAAAAGCATTGCAAACTCTTGCATCATGCAGAGGCAGAAGCCAGAGCAGCTAGGAAGTGAGAAGATCCACTCTGGCAGCTGCTGCCACAGGGATAGGGTGTCACTGAGAACGACAAAAGGTGTTCTTACTGATGAAACGTGGTGCCACGAGTTATTAATCTTCTAGCAGAGGCAGGAATGCTAGGGCTGCTCTGATGGTGCTGCTCTTGCAGCAGGAGGGAGCCAGCCATTCAGGATGAGTCTAACAAATCTGGCTCCAGCTGCTCGGCTTTATTAACGACAGAAGCCCTCAAGGGGTGGGATCCAGAGGCATCACAGAGATTTTTTTCCCCTTTCCTAAGCACAAAAGACAGAAGTGGAATGTAGCTGAGGAATGCTTCGTCCTTGGAAGGGATGTAATAAATCTCCTTGGATGTGATATTTGGTTTATTTTGTGGGAGTCATTCAAAACGAAAATGTAGATTGTGGGGCTTAGCACTCAGCCTATGCTGGCAAAGGATCCTCGACAAAGAATGTCCATTGGCAGGGAATTTCCTGACTTTGCAAGTGAGCAAACGCCTCTTTTTCAGTTACTTTAAAAGCTGTTCTGCTATTATATAAAAGGTTGCTTACAAGGCAGACTGTGAGCAGTTCTTCTCCAGATCCACCAGAAGAAAGACACTTAATAATTGGCCCGATTTGCAGGATGAAGGAGTTTTGGGCTGTGCTCAAGAAAGTGCTTTCTTCCCAGGAAGGTCTCCTGGGCCGTAGGGGGCTGCTGGGGAGGCTGTGGCATCCTGAGGGCTAGAAGCATTTCACGCACGCATCAGTCACCGCTCCTGGGTGGCTCCACCTCAGAGAAGGGAGGATGGCTTCAGAGACTTCCTGAAGTCCCTGCCAGCCCTCTGGTGATTATTACTGTGGGATTATCATTTAACAGCGGGATTGCTGCCTTTGGGATAGGCACTTAAAGAGGACTCTTCCTGCGCTGAAGGTCACTGGATCTAGGGATAGGTTATCAGGAAGAGGTCAGGGAAGAAGAAAAGAAGGGAACTGATGCCGCAGATGGACTTGATTTACTGCAGAAGGATGGCAAAGAAAAAGCCCAAAGGTGACTGTGGAGATGAGGCCAGGTGACTGTGGAGATGAGGCCAGGTGACTGAGCGAGATGAGGCCAGGCTCACTGCCAGGGGTGGGCAGGGAAGAGAGAAGGGATGAACAGGGTCTCCTGTCTATCAGTGAACTCCTCATGATGATGACGAAGGCTAGACAGATGGCAGCAAATCATCAGGGAACCCTGAAGCAGGATTAAAGGGGACCTGGTGGAAGAGGAGCAGACTGCATGGAGCCAACCCCAGCTGCCTGCAGTGGTTCCACCCTTAAGGGAATCACCATGGTGGGAGGTAGAGTGGGACATAAAGCTCCAGGACACCCGGGCAGAGGTGTGAGTGTGGCCCCAACACACATTTGGTGACGCCTACTGTGAACCCCAGAAACTGCCCAGGCTGCACTCTACTAGAAGCAGCTGAGTGGTGGCAGCACTGATGGAGGCCAGAGCTCAGAGGGGTCAGGCACAGAAGCCATCATGTCACCACTCGGTTCATTCTCCGGTAATACCATTTTGCACACTCTGTCAAGTTACTGGGGATTCCCCTTTCTCATGTACTTATGAGATGAAAAAATGATACCATTAATGAGGAAATATTAAGATTTTAATTTCTTAGAGGGGGAGGTGTGTGTTCGCAGCCCTCAGTGGAGGGGCTAAGGCCCCCAGAATGGATTTTAAGGGACTTCTTTACATCGTTGCCTGCCATCATCACCTGCTGGAAACTACATGTTTTCAGTGTTTCCTTTCTTGTCAGGGAACACAAGTATTGTGTGTCCTGCTCCCCGTATTCTCACATGGAGAGGAGGTGCCTGTGTAAAGTAAGCAACCTTATCAAGAAATTAGCAGTCTTGGGTTACTACCATACCTGGACTATGCACTTTGCTGCTGTTATCATTACTATTGATTTTACATTTATAGAGAGCTGCAAATTTATACAGTGCTTAATAAACACAAATTTTCCTGGACCGCAACTAGTGACAGGGTAATTGCGAGGCCTTTAAAAAAAATAAACCACACTTTTTTTTTTTTAAACAATTACATGACATTTCTATGTTATTTTTTCCACTACCACAATAGGTTGGAGATCAGAGAAGTTGCTGCCACACTCCTGTAGGGCCACACACATCAGGACATAGTGAGAGCAAACATATCTAACAACCTCCTGGACAAAATGGCAATTTTATACCACTTTCCCACTGACATAATCCAAAGTTTTGGACAGCCAAGTGCAAAATCTGCTGTGAACCAGCAGAAGGCTTTCGGTTCTACTCCTGCTGTGCCACTTAAAATTTCCCCCAAGTTTTCCAAAGATGCAGCATTTTCCTCCTGCAAGAGTGGGGCTGTGAGTCTCGGACTAGGATGCAATGTGGGACATTGCTGGGCTGAAATATCTGCAAGGAGGAAAGTCAAGTAATGTAAAATAGGCAGATTAATTCCCTTAGGGCACAGCAACATTATCAGCACAAATATTTTGACTCTCAACAAATTGTTTGTTCATCAGCCTAACAATGAAAACTTTTCAGCATTTAAGAATGTTTTGTCCTAAAGGGCCCTCTGAGAGCAGGAGTAATGTCCCCTGTCTCTTCCACCACCCATACAAAAGCATCATTTTGTGCATCACCTGCTGACAGACAGAGAATGAAAGAAAGAGTGGAAGTCATGCCACCTTGCAGAAAGGAAAGGAACACAAGCTGAATCCAAATAACCTCAAGCTAATTAAAGAGGCAAGTCGAATGACTCCTGGATTAAAGCACTGGGTTAGGCCTCAGGAGATCTGAGTCATCACATATTGGTGCTCAAAGGGGACTAGAGACAGCAGCAAGGTTAAACCCAGTGTTTGGGAAGCACTCAGGTAAGTGGAAACAAATACCTGACAGCGATTTTTTTTGGGGGGGGGGAGGAGGGAAAGGCTTTAAATGCAGAGATCACATGTGCCAAGGCTGTGATACAGCAAAAACTCTGACAGGTAAGCCTATGAGAAACATAATTCCTGAAGGTGGGAATATCCTCCAGGAGTTTGGGTCCTCTGCAGTGAGGTCTGTTTTCAGCTCCTCACAAGAAGTCCTGCCACTCTTCACTCACTGCTTTTGCTCTAGAGACCTGGCTGTGAATCGAGGCGCACCGCTCATGCAGTTTACCTTGGCAGGCTGTGAATGTCCTACTGCTGGCTTACAGGGTGTGGCCCAGAGTGCCCAGGCACTTTCTGCACAGCGTCTCCATAGCCTCTAGAGGCTGGCATGGACAAATGACCCAGCCTTGGAAAATACTATCATCTCCCAGAGAATGCTGCTTCTGAGCTGTACGCAAAGGAGGCCAGGCTGCACTTAGGGAAAACTGGGATCCTTAATGAACGTGTGGGTGAAACTCCCTGGGCTCTACACATGGAGAGAAGCAGAGACCTCGCCTTTTGAGAATTTCATCTGAGAATATTTGCTTACATCTTAGCCCTGACACTGTTCTTTCAGCCCAGTACCTGCCTGTGTGCAATAGTGTCTCCTGATTTATGTGTTTGGAGTGCTGGGCATGTGTGGATGTAGCATATTTATTTGCCTGCCTGTTCCACCAGACTATCCCAAACTACTTGACAGAGCATTAACAGCTTAAGACTCCAAGGTCCACAGCAGTATTCTCCTACCGAGTATTGCTTCTAGTGAGAAGGACCCTGAAGCAGGTTTGAAGCCTTTGGTCTCACTTCAGACACATCCAAGCGCAGCTCTGCAAGGTCCTCTCTCCAGGTATCTTCCTGAACCTCTCACGTAGAGGCCAAAGGCATTCTGTCCAGTCCTATGTCATGATCACATAGGGAATTGCATACTGTTCTAAATGTATGCTACTGCAGATCTTAGCAAAGCAATTGTGAGGGCTAAACCACAGTGGTTCTGCTGTGCACAATGTTATAGTAGAGTCTTTGCCAGCGCTCTCCCCAGAACATTTCAACTTCACTTTAACCCACCATTGCTCCATCTGTACATCTCAATGCATTTGCCAGGCACATATAATGTGATTCAGTTTGATCTCAGAGTTTTTCTACATGGGCCAGCAGATATCAGTCTGAATATATGAGTTATTTTCAGCTCGTCTGTGACATCCAATTCCACCCACCAGGCTTGCAGAGATATATAAAACATGGAGGTGTCTAAAATAACAGGCCCTGAGGAAACATCTGTCACCTCCAGACACTTGTGAGGGAGGAGGATGAAGCATTCAACTCAGCAACTTACTGAATTTTCTTTTAGCTCCAAGAACGCAGAGAGCAGCAAGTCTTTCTGACACAGCCCAGATGCCTTGGCAGTTTGATTTTTACATTGCATTCACACTGTATTTGACCTGTGAACGTCATGCAGGCAAGAGAGAGATGCTCAGGAATTTGGATGACATTTGTGCCACCTCACGTTTATTTTCAAAGGGAACGGATTGCTTCAATTTCTTTTTGCTTCTGGATTCTTTCACAAAAATCGGCAGATTGGTTGCCCCTTGGCACCCAGTCTCTTCATCCCAGGAGCACAGAACTTTCCACGCTGGAACCTGCTGATGGCTGCTCTGGTCCTGAACCCGCCACCTCCCGTGCTGGTGAAACATGGGCCAGAGCTCTGCACATCCTATGGTTATCAACCTTTTTGCACAAAAAAATGGTTAAAAAGCCGAGAAGTTACATTTTCGCCCTCTTCCTCCTCATTCTTGCAGTGATCTGATCTTCTCCCCCTGACTCCGGCTCCACTCATTCTGTGCTGCTCCTCACAGCGGAGAAAACAGCAGCGGAGCAGTGGAAGGAGGGAGGAAAGGCCAAGTACAGTGCGTGGAGTGCCACTGACAGGGCAAACGGCGGCAACTTGTGCAGCACGTAGGCTTTGGGAAAAGGAAAGCAGGAGACAGATGGTGCTGCTCTCCTTCCGCTGGCAGAGGCAGCCCCTGGAGAGGCAGGGGGCCAGGCTCAGTCCCCGGCGCGGGCACAGGCGGGGGGAGCCCCGCAGGCTCCATCTTGGCTCCCCCAGCTCCGCACCACACACCTGTCCCGCCCCCCGGGGAACGGGCAAACCCAGGCGCCTCCCACCTCACCTGCCAAATATTTACGTTACGGTGGGTGGAAGCCCCACAGGGAGCGAGCGGGGGCCGCCGAGACCTCCCGCTCTCCCCGTGGAGCCGCCCGCCCCTCAGCCGCCAGCCCCGGCCCCTGCAGCCACCTCGGCCACGCTCCCTCAGCCCCCGGGCCGCCGTGAAGCGAGGCCCCACCCCCTCCCCGCGCGCGCTGACGCTGAGGAGGCGCTGCCCCCTGGCGGCGGGCGGGCGGGTGGCGCTGCTCTGTCCGTGTGCGTGTCCACGCCGTGGGCGCTGAGCCGAGCCACCGCCGGGGTTTGTCGGTAAATAAACCTGCGCGAAGGACCCACGTCCCAGCGTGTAGAAGAGAAACACGGCGGAGGAGGGCGGGGCCGCGCCGCCGCCGTGAGCTCGGCCCCGCCTCGGATAGAGCGGGTTGGGGGGCGGTTACCGGGGGGTTTTTTCAAGAGGAAAGGATCGGCCCCGCAGAGGTGCGCCGCCTGTATAGGCTGGGAAGGGCGGGTTTCCTCCACCTGCCCGAAATGTTGGAGTTCTGTGTATCGCTGCGCTGATATATGAGCATCAAATGGAGAGATGGGTCCAGCCGTCCAACTTCTCCCCTGAACGTCCTTGAAGAGGGTAGATCCTTGAAGATATCTCCTACTTGGAGATTCATCTCCTACTTCCACATTCAAGGAAGCACACTGATGTGTGCTAATAGTTGTGTATCCTATCAGTCTAATTATTTTAATTTATGTACTGTTCTGCACTACCGTGAAATTCCTGATGCAATCAGTATCATTGCAAGAAAGTAAAGCTGTTCTTACAGATGACTTACAAATCCTCATTAGCCATCAGATGTTACATTAGACAAACATTTGCTATATCCTCAGTATATTATGCACTTTTTAGTGCTGTTTATTGGTCACCTCTGTACTTAATAGTTTCCATCACCCCAGTATCTAAGCAACTTGATCCCGCATAACCTTGTGTTAAATAGTGGCCCACCTCTAAGAGTCACTTTTCTTTTTAGGGAAACTAGTACTTCATTCGAAGCAATGAATGGTTATGATTCTGTACCATTGGAAGTGACTAATCCAGTGTTGTAAATGGGATCAAGGGAAATGGAATGTATTTTGAGAAAAAACAGTAATCATTGACACAGTAATTTGCATCCCTAGATGTTACAATAATGACTAAGTATCACTTCCCCTTGTTTGCATAAGGAAGAGTAGGCAGAGAAATCCAGCTATTGGGCTAGCGCACCGCCAGCGAGCCACCGAGGAAGAGAAGATCTGAACATAGATCGCTTTTCTTGCAGATTGTTCTCCTGTCATCTGCTACACATTCAAAATTCAGCATTACAAAATATGTGATCTCTTCCAGCACTAAGAACTCCGTAAGGGTTTCACCAGTTCATGCCAGAAATAGCCAAGAAGCGTTGGTCAAGGCTTGTGGCAGGTTTGAGAGAGATGAGACGTGGTGTATCGCCTTCAGAAGAGCTGTTTTGGATGGGTGACTTGAGATTCCTGACAATTTACATACACTAAGTGCCAACAGCCTCAATCTGTGCTGTCTTGCTGATGGAACTAACATAGTTCTGCTGCCTGAGGAAACTTTCTGCTCTTCAGAAAGTGATTGCAACTGTAAGGACCAAGGGATATTCACTGACCCTTCTCCTTCATGACCAAGTCACGTGGATTTAAATGGAGAGTACTCGCTAGGAGTGGATCCCAAAGGTGTATTTGCACAGTGAGCAGCTCTGCACAAACATTTCCAGACAGGCAGTCCCTGGGAAGTCAGAACCACTGCAGCAGAGGGATGGAGTGTTCGCAAGCTGAAAAGCAAATATGTTTAATGTCTTAATTTTTTTTAGAAGAAAATTAAGCACCTGAGGTACGATTTGCTTTGTACTAAATAAAGGCAGCAGATCATCAAAATACCATCAGTAGAACTGATGACAGCATTCTAAATTGTCCTTGTATTTCACACTGGCTGCATACCACAGGTCCAGGGCAAACAGCAGTTAATACAACCTTTACTTAGCTTCTTCTGACAAATATAAAGTAAAGGGTGAAGCCGTCTCACATTGACATATGGCCAGGTATAGGCAAGACATACCTAGAGAAGGTAATCACTCTTTATTATAACTATTTCCTTTCACGCAATTATGGGTCCAACAGGAAGTACAAAATGGGTAGATTGTACAGACTTCACTGTCTGACAATACAGTAATCTTTAATGAGGATCAGTCTAGCACTTCACCCTAGTTCACGTATCTAAACAGGGGTCAGATTTCCCTGCATATGTGAGGTAAGAGTTCTTGTGAGCATGTAAGGTTCAGTTATGGGAAGCGAAGGGCAGGGGAGCAGAATATCTACCTGCTGGACATCTCTTCAGGCCAAAGAGGAATTCCAGAGCTGGTGAGAACTAGGTGGTCCTACCAGAGGGGTCATCCTGGCTCATCTGTGAGCAGGCATCTTCATGTGTTTGAGGTTTGGTGGAAGAAACAAAAAACCCCAAGCAGTTATTAAGCCCCCTGCCTGACATGCACCTGACAGCTCTGCAGGTGTACCGATGCTATCCAATATATTCATCAACGACTTGGATGAGGGAGTAGAGTGCATCCTCAGCAAGTTTGCTGATGATACGAAACTGGGAGGAGTGGGTGACATGCCAGAAGGCTGTGCTTCCATTCAGCGAGGCCTAGACAGGCTGGAGATTTGGGTGGGGAAAAATTTAATGCAATTTAACAAGAGCAAGTGTAGAGTCTTGCATCTGGGCAAGAACAACACCAGGTTCCAGTATAAGTTGGGTACTGACCTGTTGGAGAGTAGTGTAGGGGAGAGGGACCTGGGGGTCCTGGTGGACAGCAG
>VZTO01013643.1:0-43470 GCA_013400615.1 Syrrhaptes paradoxus | reverse complement strand
TCCCACTGTCCATGTTGACAACATCAATCCCAATACCGATCCCTACGGAATGTCACTCATCACTGGTCTCCACCTGGACATCGAGCCGTTGACTACAGCTCTTTGAGTGTGACCATCCAGCCAGTTCCTTATCCACCAACTGGTCCATCCATCAAATCCATATCTCTCCAACTTAGAGACAAGGATGTTGTGTGGGACATCATCAAAGGCTTTGCACAAGTCGAGGTAGATGATGTCAGTTGCTCTTTCAAATTAAGAGTATTACACATGTCCTTTAGTAGAAGCAGAAACTTTTTTGTCATGTGCATGTGTAATAGTTCTCTTTCATAAGCAAATATCTAAAGTTTATTATTAGGTACTTACATTAAATTAGAGTGGGAGTTTTGCAATTATGCAAATAACTTGAAAGGCAGTAGGGTCACTTCCCCAGTGGATTTGGAGGTCTTTGTCAGGATTGTGTAAGTGTGGAAGATGATACCAATCCTATCCAGAAAGGCTTGAAGCATAAATTTACAAAGGCCAACTGATAGTAGAGGTTGAAGAACTGGTCAGCAATGCATCCAAGATACATATGTAGGTTACCTTATTTTTATTTTCTCCAAAAAAACTTCCAACCTAATTTTCTTGTTTCTCTGTCTGTGTTAGCCTGTGGCCTCATGGCTCAGCTTGCACAAGGAATTCAGTGAAGATGGGGAGGGAAGATCTGTTTAGTCTGTGGTGCTTGCTGGAGGCCATGAAACAACAAAGCAGTATTAAAACTGTCTTATTCCCAGCCCAAGGAACAGAGGCAGATCCAGACTGATGGGGCCTTTCTGCATTCACCTGGTTGTTACCGGCAGTAGGGTATATTTTTAGTAAGCACAGATGTTTATTTTCAAATTGACTAATGGCGTGTATCTGTAGTACTATAACATCACTATAATGAATGCGCTTGTGATTAAGCTAGACAGCTGAAAATGGTACTTGTTACTTACTAGAAAACTTGTTTCATAAAACCTTTACTTTTCCTCAAAGATAAAAAGTTATTTTCTCCATATTGCCAAGCCCTGAATCATCGTTATTATCTGTTGGGGGCCTGGGGGATGTTTTGTTGTGGAGGTTACTGCTTATATTTAGCCTATTTTGATTTAAGCAGGGTATATTTTGTAAAATAGTAAAGGAAAACCTTGACACTGATGAAGGGTTTTCTTCATCAGTGTCAATAGTTCAAGACTTAATAAAATCCCCCAAGTGGGGGAACACTTCGTATTAAAATTCATCCAACGTCTATTAACTAACATTGGGGTAAGACCATCTCTTCTGTGTGATAAAGCATCTCCAAGTTCTGCAGCAATGTAAAACAATTCAGATAATCGCAGTAAGGCAGGTGAGAGGAAATTTGCAGGGGAAAGCAGCATCTGTTTGGAGCTCCCGAGCTCCACAGGCCTGCAACTATATTTGCATGCAGTTCAGTAACTGCTCTTTCGGGAAAACTGCCTGAGATACCAGCTGCTCTTTCTGGTTTCTCCCATCTCAGCACTTCTTCTCAACTTGGGGTATGTTTCCTCAGTGAAGCACGCAAACCTTCTCCCCGTAGAACCCTTAAAACTGTGCTCAAGTTGAGAAGATGAGTTGTCTGTGAGTCAGTTCATCTCTGTGCATTTAGACTCCCTTTTGGAAGAGGAAATCAAGCCACACACGTTTGCACGCTCTCCTCACTTCCCCATGGGATCCTCCTCTCTGTGAGGTACACAGGAAGTTGTTTGGGTTTTTTTTTAAAGTTGTTTTTTCTTGGATATATAGCAAGGCCTGCAATTTCTGAATTATGCATTTTCTACTGTTTGAACTATTAACAATGTCAAGTCTAGTTTTTCCTCTGGTTTTGTTAATTCCTTGAGAGTCTCTAGAGATGATTGCTGGGAGCTCCTGCGTCTTGGATGAAGGAGCAAGGGAAGCTGAATACTTAACAAAAGCACCCTTGCTCCCAGATGCCCATCAAGCTGTAGAATTGAAAAATTGTTTTTAAGAAAAGAAACATAAAAAAAAATGAAAGAGCTTAAATAATATTTCAAAGAACTCTTCCCCACCCGATTGCTCAGCTTCAGTCTCTCGGCAGCTTCATCACAGTGAACCCTCGTTATCCGTTCGCTGTGCAATTTCCCAGTGATACAAGACCTGATTAGCTTTTTCCTTTTTCCTTTATTTTTTCTCCTCTGAACATAAATAGATGAGGGAAACAGAGCCCTCTTGCCATAAAGAAACAGCAACAATGACAAAGCTTGTGCATGTTTTTCCCATTTCACCTTTAATTAAAAAGTGAAGCTTAATATTGGCTGCTGGTTTGGACACACACTTTTGCACCCATACTTCAAGCTGTTAAGGGGAAAAATTGTGAGCGTTCGTCTTCATTTTGCAGTGGTTGTGAGCTGCTGTCCTCTCATTAAGGTGTTAGCATTAGCAGCCATAGGAAACTAGTGTGCAGCTGGGAGAGCATGTGGTGAGAGGTGTAACGGGCTACGTTATCTCACGGTAACGGTGACATTAATGAGGCTCCGCTGTAACTCAGAGAGTTTACACACTGCCATGTAGCATCACTGAATTAATTACTGAATTTTCATTCTGTAATGTGTGATGACATTATGTTTAGAGCTGTCTAGAGACATTTGTTTATCATTTACCTGACAGACACTAACAGCTTTGAAATTCTCATTAAATTGTTAACGGAGGGATATCTTTTCCTTCTTTTTCCAAACAAACATAAAGGCAATAATGACACTTGTTGCTAAGGATGTTGTTAAATATATTTATCAGAAGGAATATTTGAATGAAATAAATTAAAGAATGATCTTTTTAATAGCTGCCTTTTTTTTAATGGTGGGAAGATTGTCAAATATGATCTTTGTGTATCCTCCATAGCCACCAAAAGTATGAGTTCAAACATACCATTTTGATTACTGGTTAGTTTGCTCTGGTTTATTTTTAGAGGCAGGAAGAATCAGAGGAAAGAAAAACACTAGCAAAAGATCACTGCTGGTATTTCAGTAGAGTGCTTCAGCTTTTCGTTGCCTGTTATTTATGTCACGGTCATGCTGAGAGTGTTTGCCATTGTGCTGAATGCTGCAGAAATGTCTTGTGATATACTTCGTGCTGAAGGTCTTTAAGATGTAAATAACACAAAAAGGAAAACAGAACACCGTGAACAGATGTTCTTACATTCACATCTGAGAAGAGGATGAAAAAAGAAGCCAGAGCCTTGCTCAGAGATTATGCCCTAGCTCATACTGCCTGTCTGGAGTACTCTTCAGCCAGGTTTCATCGTGGTTTTGCTGCCATAGCCTTGTACAAGGCACAAGCACTGACTGCTGTAGCTATGCCAACTGAAGTCCCCGTTGTGATTGCTGCGTTGTTTAAGCAACGTATGGTGCATGAAGAGCAAGGTAGGCAGATTGCATGGTGCAAGTGTGATGGCAAACTCAAGGCAGGAAGGATGTGCCCACCTCAGGAGCATCTTGGTGGTGTTGCAGCACTCTGGTGTTACACAGAGCTCCGGTGCTCCTCTTGAGAGCTCTGTGCCTAATCGTCTTCTTCCCAGACACAGGGTGGAGAATGCCCCATTAAAAGAGAAAATGGATAGTTATATTAAAAATTATTAATAAAGCAGTGTTGTGTGACTACCTTTAACTCCCAGAAATACCAGTGATCCAAAATAAGGTGTTGATTGTGACTTCCCAGATATTCATGGAGGTGATTATATATAAAGAGTAATGTGACTCAGTAAATGTTTTTTTCTTTTTTTCTCTCCAGGAATTTGGAAAGTCCTGGGAGGAAGTGCAGTCAGAGGATGACCGGGAGTTGCTAGATAACAGAGCCTTGTAAGAGTGACTTACGTGCCCATTGTAAAGACTTGCAAGGCCATTATTGTTGAAAGTAGTTAGGGGCAAATGCTGTGCATAGTTAGTGCACAGTTAAAATTCATTTAAGCCAGTCAAATCAGCTCCAAACTCTTCTCATCAAAGATGCTTCTCCACAACGAGAGCTGTAAATTTCCTATTTCAACCACAAGCCTATTTTTCATTTGCATATAGCTCAAGCAAGAGCCTTTGGGGTTTGTAATGATGTAGGCAAAACATTTTTTACTTCTGTACTAAAAACAGTTAAATAGGTTTAGTTTGAATTTGAAAATCAAGAGTCAGCATCAAAAATGTCAGCATGAGAAAGAAATGGTATGAAAAAGTCTGATGAAAAGGTAACAACTAGAAATTGAGGCAGGATTTCACCAGGATTTTGGATTTTACTCGGTTAGACCCAGTTGCAATAATACTTCTATCTCTCAGCAGTATTGTGGATCTAAATGGATGTGTAGGTAAAGTAGTCTCTGTGTGCATGCCTAAATGTAGCATGAGTGTCTCTTTCATATAATATTTGATAAGTAAAACACTTAGAGTGAACTGTGCTGTGAACTGTACCAGTCTTTGGCTGGTATATTGACAGATTAGAAAGGTATAGAAGAATTTTAAAAGACCTTAGGAAAATAAACACTGAACGCAATCTCTGATGACTTACCAAACCTGATAGAAACTGTAGTTAAGATCCTGTTTGTTAGTGCAGGCAAATTCAAGTAAGATTTATTGCCTGTCTGCATAGGAATTACCCAACAGTGACTGCTCAGTTTTTCTTGAATTTGTAATTTTTTCAGACTGTAAACCAGATTCTAATGATATATCCAGCTATAAATCCACAGCGTCTCTTCCACCCCTTCACAGTATTCCATTTCTCTGGATTTATTTCTGGTGATGTGAGTGCAGAATCTGAAGTGCCCTTTCACAAAATCTCTCTCCTCTTTTCCGCAAATAAATGAATCTTTTTGACTCTTAATCATAAGAGACTGGTCTGACTGGGAAGAGCATCCTGTGTGTGTAGTTTGCCTCTTCTGTGAACAACAAGCGGACGCCACAGAAAAACTCTATCTTCACATGCAGGTAAGACTTGTTTTAAATACCAGTTCTTTCATCACTTTGGAATTAAAATGTTGGATCATAAACATTTTTGTTAAGATAAATCAGCTGCTGCATTAGGATGCCCTCTTTAGCGCACAGCTGAAGTACTACATGCATCTCCAGCATCTGTTCTCCAAATTGTGCTGTGGAGTTGTTTTACGTTGAGACTTTGGCTAGCTGTTACTTGTGGGTGTACAGACTGGTACAGAAAATCAAGAGGTAGCATGTTTAATATTATAGTGATCGTTAGGATCTGTGTTTCAGTTTTAATAACTATTTAACAGGAGCATTGCAGAATACAAAAGTCTCCAATGAAACTAAATTAGGGGGGATTTGCTTTATGTATTAGTTTTTGCATGGCTGTATGCATACGTCTGTGTCAGTCTATCAAAAGCTGAGCTGGTTTTAACTTGGAATAGCAGAAGTAACAGAAACAAGATATTTTATTCGTTCCTTTTTTTTTTTCTTCCAGAAATCACATGGATTTGACTTTCCTAAAATAAAGTTAGAGCACGGTGAGTAAGAGATGCTGTAATTGTCAGCATTTGCCACTAGTGTGGAGAAAACCGCATCACAAGAATACTGGAAAACAACTGTATCAATTTGATTTTTTGTTCAGACATTTAACTTTTCCATTATGGAAACTTTCTACCAGCTTACAAAAAGACACCATAAAGAATACTTTATTTTTCTGAAGCTGTTGTTAATACCAAAGGTGTGTGCTATTTTCTTTAAAACCATTTGATTCTTTTGAAGAGTAGCTCCTACAAATACCCACTCTATGAGTTTCAGGTCTGTCTGCTGGAGCCCTGGAAGAATCAATATTATTGTTGTTGTTGTTATGCCTGTTAAGACTTGCTTGCAACTTGGAGGTCTGTGCTCTCAGCTGTGTTTGGCCAACGTTTGCTTTCTGCTGTACTGATAGGATGGAAGGTCTTTGCAATTTTTACATTAAAAGAAGGGCTGGTTCCCCTGCAGCTGGGGAGAAGCATTTGTTCAGTTAATTTGATAAGTTACAGCATTTGGGCACTGCTGGTCTTCAGTAAACCCTTATTCATCTTCATGCTTAATCCACGAAAGCATTTGTAAATCAAGTCTTGTGTTCCTCAAGTGCTTGTTCACTACCATCTCTCCCAGGTCTGAACTTTTATCAGCAAGTAAAGCTAGTGAACTTCATCAGAAGAGAAATCCATCATTGTCGTTGTTACAACTGCCAGGAGAAATTTCAGTCTAAAGGAGAATTGATAGATCATATGGAAGAGACCAAACACATTACATTCCTGCCAGCCAGGTCTACATGGGACCAGCCACAGTAAGAGTACACATCTTTCTTCCAGCACTTGCACCATTACTTGATAATGTCTGTAAAGCAATAAGTTGAAACTTCTGGTTTTTGCCAATGCAACAGTGCCCTGAGCTCCTCCACTCTGCTGGCCCAGATAAAATAATAACTGGTCTCAAAACTACTCAGAATTATAAATCTCTGTACTGTCTGAAGCTAAAATGAACATGTGATACTGCTGTTCGAGTTGCATCGGCGTGCACTGTCCCCATAAACTGTGTCTGCACTCTCAAGATGGTATCCTAGATAAGTTTATTGTTACAAAAATCTTTTGCCTGCATTTACGGTTGTGCAGCGAATGGTGAAAGGCAGACATGGTGCACTCAGCACTTTTCCTCCTGGTGGGACTGAGGTTGAATTTGTGTACCAGAGTGACATCTCCAATGCCCCACTTGTAGGCGTAAGATTCCTCCAGCCGTTAACTCTCTACACAGATTCAGACCGTGCCTGGGGTCGGTGTCTGGCACGTATTTCATTCTGGTAAAGACACACTCTGGACATACAGTTCCAGAACCAAACCAAACCACTTCTTTTTCATGTCTGATATAAATACATACATAATGATGTCTGTCTAACTGTAGGCATCAGAACAAGTTGGTTTACCCTTAGTTTTCTCCATAGCAAACAGAGAGAGGGTGTAACAGCACTGATTCAGGTTGTAAACAGGGCTGTGGGATGATGCCGTAGGTGGTGAAGCACAGGGAATGTTCTGACTCGAACATCTCAGTTCAGCATTTGTTGTGAGACAAATCTGGGTCTGTCACCTCAGTTGTGACAACATTCAGGTGAAGAAACAGGAGGAAGGACTTGTCTGTTGACAGCTCTTCTGTATGACTGTTCTAAGATGTACATGCCAGCTGTTTTTTGGGTGTGCTGTTTACTATCGTTCCAGACAACTAGACTTTCTCACTTTTCCTTTTTAAAAATCTAATCTCATAAAAGAGGCTCAACCTCTTTCAAACATAATATGTGACTATCTGGTAATTATGCCTTGTTGCTTTCAGGTATTATTTTCCTACCTATGAAAATGATACGCTCCTGTGTACGCTGTCAGACAGTGAAGATGTGATAACTGAGGATCAAAGGGAAGATGTCCCTGTTGTAAGCGAAGATGTATCTATTTTAAAAGCTCTCAAACAGAGCAGTGTTTTAAACAAGCTCCTGCGTGAAGAGAATGAGACTCAGGAGAAGTTTTGACCTTGAATTACGGTTGCTGACCTTTTGAGTGTTTCTTCTCCAAGACAAAAACAAATCCATTATTTCACTAATATTGGAATACACTCTAACTCATGGCTGTTATCGATGGGCAAATGTTATATGAAAGTGAATGCTAAATAAAATTTAAGTGTAAACTTTTTTATCTTCCTTTAAATTATAGCTTTGTTTTAAAATTAAATGCTGGGTTTTCTGCATGACCCTTCAAATATTTCAAGTATTATTTACAAATAGGACTTTTCATCTTTTTTGTATTTTTTCAGAATAAATCTGAATCGGAGTTCTATTTTAAGGCCATCTTATGAAAGGCACAAACAATTGAGACAATGTGTCTTGATATATGAGCCAAGGAATGAATCTTCTATGTGTTATTGCTGTTAGAGAGCATACAGAAAAGAGCCTGAATTTAATTCTTGGTCTATTACATAAAGCAATTTTTTCTATTTTTAACATTAAACCTTCTTAAAAGTGAAAACAGATCTGTATAGCTCTATTATTCATCATCAATGTATAAGATATATGGTGCCTGTTCTGAAAACTGGCTCCGAAACATCAATAAAGCTCTTTCTGGCCCATGGGTGCCTGACTGCATGGAAAGCTGCCAATCCAAAACCTGAAAAAGTGTAGGAACGATTGCAATCTTGATTGCATCAAAGATCCAAAGAATTTAAAGTAGACTTCTTGTATGGTCATGAACTGAGATGCAAAATAAATTATTTAGGGGGTTGCAGACGCATAAATCCAAATTAAATCCTCAAAATCTCAACTCAACTGTCCATTACAGTTACCATATCTCCTTTAATATTGAACGTTACAGTTCCCAGAGTAACAGAAGGTCTTCAGCATGGCCAGAAAGAACCTCAGCCTTGATAGGGCAAAGCAGCTTTCTGCCGGGACAGTCCAAACTAGGTATTCCTGCCTCTCTTTCTGCTCTGAAATCTTAAGAAGTCCTTCCAGAGTTCAGGGTTGGCATTCCATAATATGTATAACCACTTTCAACACTGGCAGCACATTCTTCTTTAGGTTGGTGTTAGAGCACTTGCTCAAAGTGCGGAAATCTCAGCTCAGTGCCCTTCCTCCCCGCCTGAGAAGACTGAAAGCCGGAGCTTTGCCTTTGCCCATCCCTCTTTACCTGGAACAGGTCGCAGTCAGTAAGAGGTGTTGTTTGGCGTTACACCGCAATCGAGAATTACGTAGCAGTCCCTGGGAGCAGTGGCTAAAGTCCAAATCTTTAACCGTGTTCTGCTAAGCTTCCATATCCAGCCTAATTCCCCTTGTAATATATTTGCATCAATTTCTTTTAATTTGCTTTGAACTTGCTTTCTCCTGGCATTACCCATCACCCGCTAGCACCTCTCTTTGCTTCCCCTTTCTTNAATTTCTTTTAATTTGCTTTGAACTTGCTTTCTCCTGGCATTACCCATCACCCGCTAGCACCTCTCTTTGCTTCCCCTTTCTTATTTTCCCTTGGGCCCAGGTGCTCTGAAGATAAGTTCGAACAACAGGATGCTGAAAATGAGGAAGACAGATCAGGCACTGAACTGCACAATGAAGCAGAGACAGAAGCAATATCTAACTCTGTCAAAAGGAAATGGGATAGAAGTGGCTCAGCAGGGGCTGAGGCTACAGGCAAAAGAAGGGGGCAGGTATAGTCACATTGCAAAGCCTGCATTGGCTTTGATTAAACTGGTACAAAAATTTAGGAGGAGCATCCCCAATCTTTTTGAACTGGGACATCTGACCATCTTAAATAAGCTGTAGTCTGTACTTGCATTTGTAAATTTCTTAATTTCGTACAGTAACTGCAATAGCTGTTGCTGCTGATTTTATTTTCCTTTTAGGTAATTTTCTTCCCAAGCAGTTATTTTCTTCCTAAATGACAAATTTATTACAGTCTTTGCTTTTCGGTCAGGCTCTTAGCTGAGGTGGGATTTAGCCATAGAGAGCTATGGCTAAATGAGCAGCACACGAATGTGGTTTATGGCAAGCCCATCTCAGAAGGGTGCGTTAAGGGAAAGATAAAATGTTATTGGTATATCAAAAAGTGAAATTGCAAAACATTTCCTAATCATGAGGAATGTGATGCTCAGTCACTCAAATCCCTACAAAATGAAAACAAGAATGTTCATATCAGCAGCATGGAATCACTGCTGTTCCTGGTCCTAAATGAAATTTGAAATAGCAATTTATCAGTGTGGAATTAAGAGAATATCTTAAGTGAAATTGTATAAATAAAATGGACTGGTTGCCTTTTTTGAGTGAAGAAAAAAAAAGGTACTTGGGAAAAATTTATCAGCAGTGTATAACTGTTCACTGAAAATACAAGGAACATGAGGAGCCAGGCTAGGGTTGACCTTGTTACGTCAAATACGATCAGCAGGCAACAAAGTGTCCATAGGTTCATGGGTGCAATTTCTAGTGTAAAAATTGGGCATCTTCATTTAGTGCAGTGATGCTTCTAATCAACATTTTGCTGTAGCATACTGTATTTGTACAATGGCCATCATTTTCCCTAGGCGTTCTTGTCCTCTCTCCAAAGCCAACATCAGTGTCTGTTATAAAGCTGAACTTATCTTTTTGGCATGAGTAGGGGACACAGTTATGACTGCAAATGGTGTATAGGCTCAGCTATTATATGAGCAAATATGTTCTTCGGACAAAAGAGCATTTTTGGAAACATTACAACAAAAATAGTGTTGCCATAAGTCATGGAAGGGACAGCGTTGGGGTTGGCAAATGCTCTTGAGAGAGTCAGATCAGGAGAACGAGTGGTGATAATTGGTATGAAAAAAGCTGCACTAGTTTGAGTCCAATGCACATTTCTCACCATAATATTTCCTCTTAGCCTATATCTTGACTTCTTATACACTTGACTATACTTCTTATACACTTGACTTCTTATACTTTGCTTTATTTAAAGCTGGNTCAAATACGATCAGCAGGCAACAAAGTGTCCATAGGTTCATGGGTGCAATTTCTAGTGTAAAAATTGGGCATCTTCATTTAGTGCAGTGATGCTTCTAATCAACATTTTGCTGTAGCATACTGTATTTGTACAATGGCCATCATTTTCCCTAGGCGTTCTTGTCCTCTCTCCAAAGCCAACATCAGTGTCTGTTATAAAGCTGAACTTATCTTTTTGGCATGAGTAGGGGACACAGTTATGACTGCAAATGGTGTATAGGCTCAGCTATTATATGAGCAAATATGTTCTTCGGACAAAAGAGCATTTTTGGAAACATTACAACAAAAATAGTGTTGCCATAAGTCATGGAAGGGACAGCGTTGGGGTTGGCAAATGCTCTTGAGAGAGTCAGATCAGGAGAACGAGTGGTGATAATTGGTATGAAAAAAGCTGCACTAGTTTGAGTCCAATGCACATTTCTCACCATAATATTTCCTCTTAGCCTATATCTTGACTTCTTATACACTTGACTATACTTCTTATACACTTGACTTCTTATACTTTGCTTTATTTAAAGCTGGCTCCTTGTTTAGAAGGACCTGGGTAAAAGGAGGAAAAAGGCTTTTGTCCTGGTGACCAGTAATTCCTCCTGCCCTTTCCCTTTTTACAAATACCTTAATTATGTCTTTGATACTCCTCCACACATAATTTATTCTGACAATTCTGTGCAGACTTAAGCTGACTTAATGAGTTAATGGTCGTTGACTTTCATTTAAGACACGTACTGGTTTTAGTTTCTGTATTACGTTTGTCTGGTGTGTGGTGAGAGAGCTCTCAGTGGCCGCTCTCGGCTGGCTAAATGGTGACCAACGTGCGAAACACCGGAGTGAGTCTCTGAAAAGTCTCTGCTATTGTCCTCTCTCAGTGCCATCGCTGCTTCTGAATTCCCTTGAGATCTCTACTAGTGAGTGAGCTGTTTTGGACGTTATCTCCCTCTTCCTCCCATTTTCCAGAGTGGTTGACCTAAATCTGACGCAAGAAACTGGACGGTGGACAGAGGTACAGTCACTTTCTTCTAAGGTGACCGGTCTCCACGCTCAAAAGTCCCGAGCAGACACTGGACATAGTTCTTGGCAGCATCTACCATCCACTGCCATTGAACTGCAGCAAATTTCAGAGTTTGCTTATGACTTGGTGTTGTATGAAATGATCTTGCGTTATTTGTATATTACTTGTATGTATCCAGAGGCAAAGGAGAATCAAAGGTCCCTGGAGAAAAGCTGATTTTCACAGGGCCAACATGAAAAATACTTTGTTTGTTAAGTTGTGATGCTTTCCAGGCCTTAGTTACAATAGAAAGACTGAAGTGTCTGTGGTCAAATTATCCCTCATCTGTCTCTGCCAGGCACATCAAACCTGGTTAGATTACAACTGTCCCACGGAGCAGGTAATTTCTAACCATCAAGTGAATTACTGCTTCCATGTAACAGTCACTAGAATCCACTGCTGTGGAAATACTGCAGGGAACAGTGGGTGCATGAAGAACCTCGTTCATGGGAAATGAATTCCTGTTCACATGCACTGAATGTGCTCTTCTCCCCAATGTTTGGGTTTGGTTTGGGTTTTTTTATTGGAAGTTTTCTGCTACTAAGTCACACTTAATTTGACTTTTTCCACCAGTGAAATTTTTAGTTGCTCCTTGAATTTGATTTTACAGCTTTTCCCAGACTCTAGCTCATGAAGACACAGCTAAGGTAACTATTTTAGAAATGACCGTGTAAGCCCTTAGTTGAGCTCACACTTGGTATTTTACATCCCTGATAAATTCACTCTCTCCGTAGAAAGAGCAGGGGAATTTAGGATATTTACAGCTAAAAATATATCAGTCATCTTTGCATAAATTTAGGTAGAAATAAAAGCATTTTTCTGACGCAATTGTTCCTTAGAACATAGTTCTCTCCATCTGGTTTATCCTCCTGAGACTGAGAAGCTGCCTATGGGTACATGACCTATGAGCCCAATGTCTGAGCTTCCCTTATAAACAATAAATGTCGTCTGTGGATCCTAGAGTCATTCAGCTCACCCTGAAGTAAACACCTAAAGCTTTATTCATTTTCCTGCCCACAGACATCGAGGGTCACCTGAGATGATTGAAAACATTGTGGGCTCCAGCTGCTGCTCCGGAAGGATGCTGATGTCTCAGAGGACTTGGGTCAGTTCTGTCAACTGCGTCTTTGGCTGGAGGCTAAATATCTCTGTTATAGAAACTTAGGCACCTAGGTCACATCTGTTCACCTCCATCTGGACTCTTTAGTTATATTAATTTAGAGCTGAATTCTCCCCTACTATTATTTAATCTGAAGGGAGATATCTCCATGGATCAGATGATTTGCCTTCTGGAGTGGAAACCTAACTTTGGTAGCTGCATTGGAATTATCTAAAACCAGATAATGTAACCTCTCTGTTCTCACAACGGATTTGGGGACAGGAGGATAATTGATCACCTTTTGGCACATATGGTTGCAGGTTAAGTTATAATCATGAACCTAAGTATGGAAACCACTAACATGTAGCAAAAGTACCTCACCAAATATACATCATATAAGTGCTTCCCGGGTTCAAGGAATCTCAGTTACAATCTGCTGTTGAGTAGATGCACGTTAAACAGAAGCGGTCACGAAGCTGGACAAGTTCTGCAGAGAGGTCGGGATGTTTTTGTTCTTCTGCCCATGAACTATTCTTGTGTCTGTGTTTTTGTCTGGGAAGACCCTCCTGATACAGAATAGGGGTGAAAAAGATGGTAAGAGAAGTCTGAAGACCACAGTGAGGAATGTGGCTAAAGCTTGACTATCCCACTTGTACCTTTCTAACCACATCCCAGGTTTTTCATTCATACCTCAAAATGGTTTTGGCTTATAAGCATTTCTTTCTTTTTTTAAAATTCTATTTCAAGCATTTAATGTGCATGGTTGAGACCAGCAGGCACTGGTACAATATGAAGTAATGACATTGTACCAAAAAAAAAAAAAAAAAAAAAAAAAAAAAAAAAGAGCTATGTTGATTAATTTAACCTGGCTCTTGACATAAATTATAACAGTCTTTACACCGACTCATCACAGAAGAAAGCATTAAATAGCACTTAAAATGGCACGTATCCCCTCAGGGTGCCTTTGCAAAGGAAAGAGTTGTAGCTCTGCACAAAACTAGGACTGAAAAGACCCCGAGATGCATCCCTCTGGGAGCTCACACCTTTCAGTGCCGGCCCAAAGCAGGAAACCAGACCACCACGAGGACTTAGGGGTGAATTCAAAACTAGAGGGGCTGCTGCAAGGTGTGAAACCTAAGCCAGGTATTAGTCATTGCTAATTGTTATTTTTAAATCTACAGGCTGGTGTTGTTTTTACAAATTGCGTATCTGACTATATTGCAAAGAAAGTACAAAGAATACAAAAAGCCTTATCGTTTCACGGGAGGGAAAACATACTGCTCCTTATCTGCAGTTATTGCTCGGGTGTGCCCATGCGCAGTCACGCTCCCACCACTCCTGCCGTGTTTCCTTCGCAAGTATTCCCAATGGTATCGCTGCTCCGATAAGAGACATTCCAGAAAGTCCTGCTCTTGTCCTTAGCACGGCGAGGAGCCCGGGAAGTGCTGGTGGCAGCTCTCTAGTGTTGCTGTTCAGCACCGGAACACTGCTAAACTGCAAACGGCATTCTAGTATAAACAAATGCTTCAAAATTTCACACTGTGAGGGGTGTGCAGTGCAGTTCTGTATCACATCACATCTCATCCCATCGCATCACATGAGGATGTAGTGAAATCCCTCTGAATAATTACAGGCAGACTTCTGGCATCACCTCCAGGAACAGCTTCATTAGGAGACTTATTTTGCATTTCTACACTCTCTGGAAATATCAGAACCATATAGAAATCAATAACGCAGGAATTAGTGATTGCTCATTAAAAAGTCCATCTTTGCAAACTGCTGCCGCAGCTCTGCAGAGCTGGACACGGCTTTGACCTTTAGATGGTTTTAGCTTTGAACTTCCAACTGTGTTGTGGTGGGTTTGTTACTTTCTGATGCATATCTGTCTCCACACCATTTACAGAAACATTGCTGTGAATCTTCACAAATATTTGACGTATTTTAATAAACTGACTGATATTTTTGTTTGAATCTAGATGAAATCAAGGGCAAATAAGCAGGGATGGAGTTTAGCATTTGTGAAGAAGGATTATGAATGGGTGACGATTGTCTCCTGTACTTCTCCAGACAGTGACTTACCCCGTACATCCTTTGACAAATATTGTTACTTCCCTGTGCCTCAGGTTCCTAATCAGCAAAACTGTGATTATATGATAACATCTACCAGGTTAAAAAAAGGCATATATAAGATAGAATTCCAACATATGCATGCAGCTTATCTGCTTTGGTCAGCTTTTAATATTTAAAATATTTTGTTTAAAAGGTGACTAGATCACAGACAAAATAGTTATTTATTCAAGAATAAACTTAATTTTGAGGGTATAGTCCCGTAAGGAAACAAAAGTAGAACATTTTGAAAATGGCATTTTTTTAAAAGAAGGGTTAACTTCTGAATCAGATTTTCAGAATATATCTGATTTGCCATCACCTGAGGTTTTTAAACAGAGAATGAATATCATGTGAAAGATCCTCTGCTTTCAGTCACATTACTGATATTCCAAATGTTCAGTTGCATACTGTGGAAGACTTATTTTTTGTAAGAGAAAAATCGCTGCGTAATGTAGAGTAGCCATGGTCCAGACAGATCAGAGATGTTCATGCTAGTCTCCTCTAACCTTAAAAGCTACAAACTAATGAGTTTGCTGAGAAAATGCAAAATGGTGTGCATCCTTTAATTTTTTTTAATTGTTCCTTTGCTTTATAAACAGTCTCGATTTAAAATCCTGGCCCCCTAAGAGCATTTCAAATGCAAGTTTAATATTTTTTCTCATAAAATATATACATGTGAGGTAGATAAGATCTCTCGGGATTCCCTTAAGCTTGTGTTATTGCCTGTACCTTGCCTTTGCTTCAGCACAGGACAGTTTCTGAGTAAGACAGGACAGTTTTTCTCTATTGTAGCTGCTACTTGGATGATATTCTCTTCTCAAAAAGTTACTGCAATGGTTTGTTTGTTCATATTCTCATCTGAACCAGGGCCACTCAGGACAGGCTATTTCTTTCTCTCTTTTTGCACAGAAAGCAATAGGGATCCATTAAAGAATCTTTAATAAAAGAAGCCCTGGTGTCCTCTGTATGACCTTTTTCTATTTGGGCTGGAAACAAATCTTTTGGAGATTTTCACCATATGGCTGCTTACACCTGTGGCAGTCCCAGTGTTCCCAGTGATCCTTCACCCTCAGTGTAGCAGAGAGGCAAGTGGAGGATGCTGGGGTCCGTGCTGCAGTGGATCTGCATGGACCATGTCCCCATTGATGCTGGACTGTCTCCAGTGACCTTTAAAGATCAAGGAGATGGAGTGCCTGCCACTCCCTGCTAGGCTCTGGTGTCAACGGGAAAATTGTCTAATTGCCCCTAATGACTGGTTTGAAACCAGTTGGAGAGGATTCCAATCAATATCTAAAATGAAAGTCAGCATCATGCCAAGCAAGGATTTTCTGCTATTTAGTTTTGTTTCCATCTGAAAAGAAAGAATTTCTTAACGTGTTTGACAGCGTTTATCCACTGAAATTCTTCTGGGCTTTGTGCTGATTTAAAATAGTACAGTCAGAGACTCTGGCCTCTCTTGTCCCCTCTGTTTTATTCCTCATCTCTGCCTCTGCCACGCTCTCTCCCGTTACTCGCAGCCACCTCCCACTCCTCGGTCACGTCTACCTTTCAGGCTCGCAGGAGTCATCTCAGTGAAAGCTCAGACCCTGGTTCACCTCCCATGGGATGACAAAGTCCAATAAAACTCTGGCAGCAGCTGAAAGCTGACCTGAAAAGAAATAGAGGGCTTTGGGACTGAGAGAAGGGAATCTGTAAAAATGATGCCCCAAGTACTATCTTATAAGGCTAAAATGAAAAAAAATTGGAGAGAAATTGTGGAGAAATCACAGGAGGGATAGGGGACTCTCTTGGAACATGGAGTGGAAATGTGCACTGGCTTCCAGAGTGACAGCAATGGCTGGAGGGAAAAAAGACGACAAGACTACTACCAAACATTTTCTGTTAGAATAAAAATATTAAGCTCAAAATATCAGGGCAACATTGGCCAAAAATAGAGCTGAGAAAACTCAAGCATCAAAGCAAGCCATCTAAGTGGAAGCTGCAGTTGCCAATGAAGCCACATAACTGAGTGAGGTATTGGTGCATCATCTGGAAGCTAGAAAAAATGTCATTTCAAGTCCTAAGGGCTTAACAGAGCTCAGTCCATCCTGCTAGGCTCTGCCGTGCAGACTTGGGGCTCCGCAGAGGCAGGGGAAGGTAATAAGACCTGTTAAATGTTGTTAGTGGGCTCTGGTCATGAAGTAAAAGGCAAGAACACATTTTCTGCATGTATGTGCCGTGATCCGTGTAAAAATCTGTAGTTATGGGATCTGGTAAAAGGGCTTTTATAAATCAATAATGATAAATTACAAGAATTACCAATCTCTTGGACATAGCAATATTTGAGAGTGATATAAACAGATGACTGGTATAACCTGTTGTACACGCTGTGAATTAATGTTCTGAAAGCTACAAAATAGAAAAGGAAATCTGGATTTTTTTTTTCCAGTTTCAATGAAACAATTAGTATTTTGTCCTTTTAACTACAGAGTTTTTATGCTTGCCTGTGAGAAGGCTCTATCCATCCAAAAGATTTGATTTTTTCCTCCAGGTGTTTAGAGTGGTCACAACTTGCTCTTCTGTTTTCTAACATGTTTAACTCCTTGCCCCTCTGAATGTAAACAGCCATTGAAAGGGCCTTGGCTTAGACACATGGTGTCCAAGGCAGCCACCTGTTTAAAAAGTGGCCTGATAAATCTTATTTTCAGTCATTGACTTAAAATACCCTTTAGCCCCTTTCATTCTATTAACTTGTTTTATTAATAATTTTCAATTTAATTTTTTATCTCATATGACATAGAAACTAGAAGGCTTAGAATCTGTAAGCTGAAATGAAAAAAAAAAAAAAAGGCAAAAAAACCATGTAATGGTACAGCTTGAGATGCAGGATTTCCAAAAATATTAAAGACATGCCAATAAATGCATTTTTCCCAAGAATAATGAGAAAACTTAAAAAAAAGTGAAATAAATTAATTTTTATTAATTTCCTGAAACTAAACAATTTTTCAGGACTGGGAGACATTGACGATGTCTCACACAGAGAGCACTACAAGGTGTATTTACAGAGTAGGTGAATAGGGAGGAATAGAACAACAGAGGTAGAACTACACTGCCCTAACGAATCCCTCCTGCAGATTTTCCTTCCTGTCCCACCCTCTGATGAGTCCTGATGTCTCAAACCTCCTGTAAGGTTTTGAGGACCCTGGTTCCCCTGATTTCAACGGGAGCTGCCAGGAGCGGGCAGCTTATACATTCCCTCACCAAATGTCTTCACTCCTGTTGCCAGCTGCTGCTACCAGCAACGGCAATAAGTCACCCAGGGCAACCTGCCCTGGGTGAAATTCTTCTTTTCCCATGGTGGTGGAAGGTTATAGCCTCCCCATCATCTAAGGAGAGAGAGGAGTGAGAAACCCTCCTGATTCCTTCTTCCAAGAGTGTATTTTTTTATATTCACCCTTCTCCACTTCGTGGTGGAGCACGGCTTTTTGTTCCTGCCTCAGCAGGTCACGTAGGGGGTTGCAGGCAGACGGTTCACTGTCAGGTCCCAATTTCCTTAATCTCTCCTTCCCCTTGAGGGCAAGAGCTAATTTGCTGGCTACAAACACAACTTGGGCACTACTCATTAAATTTCCTTTGCCCACAGCAGGCTGATACAGAAGTTCGTACATGTGCACAGTTTAACTTTCAGTGAGATCTCTGGATTTCATGGATAAATCCAAGTAAGGACTTGGGTGCTTTAAAACTGAGTTAAGCAGAATGGTCCCAGTTCCCATGACTGGTTTCCCCCCACCAGCTTGTCTGTGGATTTTCTGCTATTCTCTGAAGCAGGGATCGCCCCTCCGTGCTGCCCATCCCCACCATGGGGCTACAGACCTCTGCCCATTTTGGTGCCGTGTCCTTGCACTGGCCTTTCTCTTCTGTGGCAAAACATCCACGACACGTGAAATGTTTAAGATGAAGCTGCCCATGCAGAAGATGCTTGAAACTGTTTCAGGTGGAGGAAGACACCCGACCAGACCCCCGCTCCCTGCGCGGCTGTACTAACTAGGCTCTTCCATGGCAATTCTGCCCGCAGCATGAACGAAGGCAGTGAAGACCTTTCAATAATTGAAAACCAGATGAAAACAACCTCCAAGGGATGCTGTGGACTCCGTATATCTTACCTAGCTGAAATTTCCAGAGGCAGCTTACATTCAGGCAATTACATGCTAGGGAGCAAAGGGCTCTCGGATGCAAACTCCCTCGTCCTTTTCTGCTGCCTCCCCGATTGCTCTGCTGGCTGGTGCGGGTTCATTCTGGGATGCTTGTCCCTCTGGACTAGAGAGGGAATGCAGGTAACCAGCTCAGGGCTCTGCATTTGGTGGCATGGATGGGTACCTAAGGGCTGTTGCACAGTGTCTGAGCTACACCAGCAGTTCCTGTGTGCACGGAGCCGGGTCTGGAGCAGAAGGAGGCTACAGCAGTGTGGAGAAGCTGCGGCACCAAGCAGTAACCAGAGCTGACTTGCTTTAGGGTTAGCTTCGTTGTGTCACTGCACGGAGCCGGTATTCGGCTCTGCGCCGAAGGGATGCCCGGCAGCCCCTCACTGCCCGACGCGGGGCTGGGCTGGAGGCAGCTCTTGTGGGTCAACACAGTTTAACTTCCTCAAGTCCTGCAGGTAATTGCTACGAGAGTAAAAAGTACACGTGTCATGACAACTGCCCCAAGTTCGCCATTATTTTATTACCAAACTGCAGAGGTCTCTCCTGTCCTTTCCTACACAGTGTTTCTGTTCCTGTTTGAAATTGGTTTTGTCACTGGTGACAGATTGCAAACTGCCTTTACCTTTAGAAAGCTGCCTGCTTTGGGCTCTGTATCCATTACTGGCATTTAACGCATTGGGAGAAAAGTAGAAACAACTGCTGCTTCCACAAGGCAAAACTTCCTCCGAAAAAATCAGGCGTGATGTTTTGACAGCGAACACTGCTCGGTGGGCAAGGCTTCTGGAATAAACTGGAGTCAGCGGACAAACTACAAATATCTGCCTGATTTCTCAAAACATTGAATAATTTAAGTTCACAAATTCACTCATCTTTAGAGAGAATAAAAAATGAGTTTGTGTCCTTTGGGGAGAGGGGGGGAAGTTCTACCTGAGACAGGCAAAACCAGCATCACTGAAGTGTGGCAACTTCCCGGGATTACACAGGAATAGCACCAAGCAGGAATATTCAACCCAGTTTTTTCAGGAGGCACGGACCCCTCAGGAGCGTGGCACATGCAGAGTCACACACACAAGATATGAATTTGCTTTTCCTTGTTCACTTTGGAGGCAGCCCCCGGAGCGCCTGGTTGGAAACCACAAATTTAGGACTTCCAGAAGAAAGGAAGAGACTAAGCCTGTCCCACTTTCTGGTTAGTGGGAGGGAGCAGGCTTTATGAAAAAATACATTCTGTCACATAAAAGTTATGAATAGACTACAATAGGCAGATATCTGACCTCAATTTCTGACAGAAGGGGCTGTGGGGCTGTACCCAGATGTGCATCGCTTCATCTCAGCACTCCTGCTGCATGGCCATTTTTTTCTTTTAATGAAGTAAACGTTCATAGAGATACCAGTCTGGGTCACTGAACTCTAATAATTCCTCAAGCAATTTAGCCCAGTAATATTAAAGAAGAGCTCAAGTGATTTTGAATCATTGATACACCTGATGACCTCCATTCATTATTTCCTGTGCATAACTGATTGCATCTTTTGCTCATTTGCTCAAATGGAGTTCAGCTGCATTCAGGAGCTGTTTGTAGCATCTGACAGTTGGTCTGGAGGCATCTCCTGCCCTCCAGGAGGTTAATTTCAGAACCTTAATCACTGTGCACGTTCACTGGATTTCAGTGATCCGCCAACATCCGCAAGGGAAGACGTGGACTTTGAACCAGCCCCTGCCCTGGTGGTTTTGTAGGTGTTGGGCAGCAGTGCCGGCTCATTCGTGGGGACAGCATTCAGAGCTTGTGCCATCAGCCAGGCTCCTTGTAGTGTCAAGCATTTTCATATTTCATAATTAATTCCCAGGGAGTAAAGTCTTGTCTCTCTGACCCTATACAAAATCCTTTCTTAAAATAAATCAGTTGATTTGGGGGTCTGAGAGTCCTTTTAACAAATATTTGTATTTTTACTCAGATTAGTAAGTCAAGCACATGCGTCGTTATCCACTAGTAATTATTTTTCCTTCAGCAGCCTCATGAAGCCCTCGTCTCATTTTTCTGAAGACACATGTCAGACAGTCTCTCTCCAACGTACTCGAGTGTAAAGCGATTTCATGCAGGTCATGCAGCCTAAGAAGAGCGTCCAGGCTGAGCAGCTGCATTTTCTGTTCTGCCTGACACCGACAAGGCCTCTGAAGATAAGGGAATTTAAAATTTCTTATGGTATTTGAGCTTTTTCATGAGAAAGGTACTTTATTCCAGCCTCAGAAGCTCGCCACTCACATCTTCTGTGCGAGCACTTGGGTTTAGTGGCGAAAGGAGTGGGGGGAAAAAAGAAGGCACAAATGCAGTTGCATTGGATAAAACTGCCAGCAGAAGGGCAAAAGCAATCTACCACAATGTTTGCTGGCCAATTTACAGAAAAATGCTGAAATGGAGCTCCTTGTCCAGTGCAGTGTCTTCATTTATCGATATGAGTTTCAATCCTGCACTGGGACAATTTGGCAAACGTGTTCTCTTGCAGAGCAAATTTTGAGCATTTCAAAAACACTGAATCTGTTTATCAGTCTAATCTATTGATACCTTTCTCAGGAGCCTTTTTTGTATAAACAGTGTTCAGCCACTTCTTTTAGTTCAAAGAGACTTATCCTATCCTAATCAGGGTTTCCGTATGTACAACTTGGCAGTATTTTATATTAAGGGATAAATTAACCAACAAATAAAAAGAGAGCAAATAATAAGTTGTCTTCTCTAGAGGGCTCACTGAATGTATCTCCAGTGTTGCAAAGAAGATTAATGATAGCCTTTTTTTTCTACACTTGAAGGTGAAAAAGCTGAATTTATTTATAGGACTGTTTGTTTATGAAGAAATAAGTATTGGGGGAAAGACTACATTTTTTAAAAAAAAGGATTATTTTCCATTTTTTTCTGCATATTAACTTTCTAATATTTTTTTTCTTTTGCAAGTGTCCTGTGACTCCGTGTCAATGTTCTTCACACTACATTATAAGCACCCTCATACCCTGAAGGTATCTGTTGTGGGTGCTGAGTCCTTACGGAACAGACTGGAGACCCAAGCCCAGAAGCCTGTGTGTGTGAGCAGTGCCTGCCCACATTCCTGTTTCAGGTACAGTCAGATGGAGGTGCTGAAAACTAGACAGAAACTCTGATTACAAAATGATTGTTTTATAGGTCATTTGCTTGGACTAGGCAAGCCAACTGTTTAATGATTCAGTAGGCTTTCATTAAAAAGTGTTTAGAAGCCTTGATGTTACATTAGCCAATGCAAACAACTTTATTACGTTCATATTACTGCTTCCATCTCCTTCTCCCCTGTTGCATCTCAATCCTATTTAGGTCTCATGCTCTCAGCATCAGGAATAAATCCCTATGTATTTGCAGAGTGACAAAATATAATTAGCACCTTTTCTGCTTTGACTTAGGTTCTGGCATATATAAAAACCAAATTCTAATGTTAGCCCCAGCTCCTTTCGAGCATGGGGTAGCTGCATTCTCTCATCCTCCATGGGCAGTTCTCATCAATTTATAATTAGGCTCAGCTACTTCCCTGTAGGATTCTGTACAGTTTTCCAGCTGGTATATAAATGATACATTCTCAATATTCTCAGAAACCACATCTTTCCCTCCCTGACGTATTTCATTCATGTATTACCTCCATGTTTTCTCAGATAGCCCAATTCTACACTTTCAGGTTTACAGAAGTTGTTAGATTCACCTAGAGAAGGGATCGGAAGGATAGTACAAGTGCAAAATGAAGGTTTAACCGTGACATGCTGAAGTTTTAACACTGGTAAATATTCTAGCACAAACTTATGCCCTTGTAAGGACAGCTCTTCTCTAGAATTACCTGGAGTCAGTAAGGCACTTGTTAAGCCCGTTAATCAAACAGGGAGGGCAGCACTATTCTCACAATTTCACAGAATCACAGTATCATCCTTTTCCAAAGAGTGCTATTGCTCAACAGGAGCAAAGGAATTTCATTGTGAACCCATCGTTACCCAGTGGGAATGAGGAATTATTTCTTATTGTCTCTACATAATTTTGACTCTGGTGAGATGCACAGGGTCTTATATGTAATTTCTACTGTCTGTGCAGGAAAAGTCTTCACTGCTTCGCAATAATTGTGCTATTCTGCTAGGAGATCTGTGAAAACAGGGCTTTTTAGACAAACATTTTTTTCTGACTCGACCCAGATCTGCTTTGAGTTTAAGTCGGAAACCTTTCCAGCTCAAAACTCATGAGGATATGTCTCTGACCTGAGTCAACTCTGTAGAGAAACACCAAGCTACCTCCAGATAAGATCTGCAGGGTATGGTATCATGCCTTGTAGACATTCCTCAAGCTGTGACAATTTTTTCATGGTGCCTGCACGTTACAGAGACTGTACATATTATTACTGGGTTGGCCATTAAAAAGATTTCCATGTTAGTGAGAGGACAAGGTGGGGTCTGCTAGAAGCTTTTACCAACTAAACATCCTGGCTTTACATCGTCAATCTAGTGGAGGGTGTCCCTGCCCATGGCAGGGGGGTTGGAACTAGATGATCTTGAAGGTCCCTTCCAACCCAACCCATCCTATGATTCTACTAGTCATTCACAGCAAGAGGGTGTGCTAGAGCCCTTCCAAAAATAGCCCGTCTGCTCTCACTGCCTATGGACCTCAACTTGGCCAAGTTCTTTTTAAGAATCAATTGTACACTAATCCCATTGAGCAGGCTGCTGTGGTTGGAGACATGAAATGACACACGGACACGAGAAAAAGCCTGCCATCTGCCCAGGGCTGCACTCATGTACAGCAGCAGGGCTGAGTTAAATGCTCGATTCCTGTGAACACCCAGAAAATCTGGCATTTCCAGTGATCAGACATGCAAGTTAGGGGCTCCGCACAGCCTTTTGCAGGCTGCTGCTTTGCAAATCAGGCTCCACGAGGCTAGAAGCAAGTCAGGAAACAAGTGAGGCAAGGGGCAGCCGGGATGACTGTTTGTGAAACCTTTCTGTTGGAAACAGGCTCTGTGCCAGCTTTTCCTTTTCTACCATGTTTTCCTTTCGGGTTTGGGTCCACTGTCTACCTCTGCCTCTTTTGAAGATTTTTTTTTCCTTTGAACATTGCGTTCTCGCTGCACAGGGAGGCAGAGCCGTGGGAGCACCAGCAAAAAAAAAGCATTTGTAGCTCCAGCGTAGAGTTCTGGCCTCTCACTTCATTTGCTTCAGGCTCCTCGCGCATATTCAAACCCCTTATAACCCCAGTCACTGCTGGCAGCAGGGGGTTTGCCAGTTCCCAGTTTCTTTGAGCGTTAGAGGTATTATTAGGGCATCACCTGCTTTGCAAGAGAAGAAAATTAGCTGGAAATCTATGTAGCAATTGGAACCTAATTTCCTTAAAAAGATGGAGAGGCTGTTTTTCTTTTTTTCCTCAAAAAAAAAATAGGATCCCAGCTCGACAATGCCTAAGAAATGCTTGCTGAGCTGGTTGAAATACATAAGCCTGAATTAGATTCTCTGCAAGTGGTTACAGGAACTTGACTCTGGAATGTTGGTCAGGTAAGAAGCACGGCTGCTGAAAAAGTGTGGAAATATATCAGCATGTTTCACAGTCTGACCTTGCCCATGCGTGCTCCAGGTAACAGACCAGAGCAGCCAGGTGCCTGCGTTAGCGTTAGAGGGAGGCACATTTTTTTCTTGAACATTATTAATCTTTTTCCTGCAACCGACATGCCCCATTTGGAGGGCTTCACATCCACATTGGGAAAAGGGAATCAAAACCTTTCCTAAGTCAGTTTCCCCTCTGGAGTGTGTCAGAGCATCACACCGGCTGTCCCCGTACCATGCCACTGGCCAGCCAGGTCCTCCCGATGCTGCCACCCATCACCAGCAACTTCCCAAACCAGCTCTTGCCCCTTGGAGCACCAAAGGCTGGGCACCATCCTGATCTCTGGCAGGGGCATCTCCACGCAGAGAGCAAGAAGCCTTGCCCAGGGCTGTCTCAAAGCCAAGCCCAACTTTGAGTCTTCCCTTTGTTTTCTCTGGGGGAAGGGGAGTCTGGTGCTAGCACAGCAGAAGATGCACCATCTGCTATCCGTTCCTCTGGAGCAGTGCTGAGTTGCTTGTGTTTTCAGGCATCTGATGTTTAAATAAGACCTTTAGGAGACGATACACCCCAGGAAGTGTACTTCGGGATGAGTGTGTATTTTGTAGCACATCTTCAGAAGGTGAAAACTGCATGGACAGTGGGAGATACTGCATCTGACACGAGTGGTACGTACAAAACCAGGATCTCCCCAGGGAGTCAGCAGTCACAGAAGAATTTCCCAGTGTGCCATGGTTGTGGACTGATGGCACCAATATCTGCGGCCAGGAAGAGCCCAGCAAGTCTGTGCTGCTTCCCTGAAATTCCCAAGTACAATGTAAACTCCCTGTGAAATGGGGAATTGATAATTTTTCACTTTCAGAGAACAATCAAAACACTGAGAACCCAAGGAAAGAATCATAAGGGGTGGCTGAGCGTGCATCTGCCTTGTAGGTATTTAAACTCGTCACTTAACTCCTCAAACTTACCTTTCAGGAGCCATTTAGTCCCAGAGACAGCTGTGTCACTGTAGCAAAATAATAACTTAGAACACATTGTCTGATTCAGCAGACAAATAAAAGTATGTTCATCTTATCACAATATATTTTATATAATAGTTTGTAGTAAATTTGCATAGTATTCTCTCCGTGTATCTTCTCACCAACACAAGGACTAGATGCAAGCTGGTGATTTCAGTTTGTGACAACTATGACATTATGAAAATAATTTTCTTGCATGGCAGAAAATGAAAGTTTTTTTTTTTAAATTGCTTTGGTCAGTCAGATACCTTTTGTTTTCATCTTTTTTCTTAAAGTTGGAATTGAATAAGTTACAGTAAAGACAGAAACTGACAGTTTGTTATTGAAAGCTTTGCCCATTTAAAAAACACTAGTTGGCCTATTTTAATCCTCGTCATAGATGGAGTCACACAAACAGCTGATCACAGATTTCATGTCTGCAGCATCATTTAATTACCATGGGCAATGCTAATAGAATAAAACAAAAGATCATAATCTCTCCATTTCTCTGCTGATGTGAATATTACCCTGTGCTGGACAGGCCATCTGAGAAATCTTAAAATCAAAGAAAACAATCGAACCTGTAAACCACTTGAATGACTTTGTTGCACAAACTTTAACGCTGATGGAAACCCCGAGCAGAATTCAGACTGGCTTTAAATCCCTGCGTCAGTCCTTCTGCTCTGCCGAGTCATCGAAAGAGGAACACACAGACACACAAAATGATTCATGCAGGAAATCCAGAATACTGCAGAATTCACAAGCTCGTTTTAGCTTCATGCATTTTATTTCCAACACAAATAGCTTTCAAGAGAAGACACCACTTCCACCTTTTATCCAGCTTACTCAGGATGTAGTGCGAGTGACATGTCTCGACACAGGCAGGAATTAGCGAACAGGGCACAGTGTTTCATGAATTCAGGGATTCTGCATTGCAAACCTTCAGGCTTGAGATGTCAGTGCTGCAGACACAGGAGTCCAGTTCCAGGAGCCGTTTCATCCCAGAGACAGCCGTGTCACTGCAGCACTCTTGCTGTCCCCTGCAGTGCCCTCTGTGAACGCAGCATGAACCCACTTGCTGCTGTCTGGAAACACCTGTGTCTTCACCTCTCAGCTCCTTGACACCTTTACATCCCATGTTGTCTGTTCTGATCTCCAAACTTCCCTGTCTGGTTAGGCTGAGCCCCAGGACAGACCCATGCTGTTGCCTGGGCTGGGGGAGGACCAAGGAGCATCCAGACACGCTATGGATGGAGCAGGGTGAGGGTACACAGTCCTGCTTGGGGGGAAGAGTCACACCACACAGCCAAGGAACTTACAGGGCAAGGGACAGAAGGACCAAAGCCACCTCACCCCCTTTTCCCCCCCTCCTGGATGTGTAGGGAGCAAACCCACACCCACTCCTGAGGGACACCAAGGACAGGTTTCCTCTGCTGCTGTCTGAGCCCACACTGCTGTACCCTGCTTTCCAAAGCTGCTATCTGACGCAAGGTGCTGAAAAGCAACACGGGTAACGAGGAAAATGTAACTGTGCCTTAAAACTGACATTTGCCAACATCTGCATCTCATCTTGAAATCCAACACACTGTTATGGAGAAATGAGTAAGCTACAAGGCACAGGCAGTCTTTCTGGAAGGTAAAGCTGTGTGTGCTGGGTTCAAAGTCCAGGGGACAAACAAACAAAAAAAAAGAACCACCACACCAGCCTTCCTTTTGTGTAAGGGTAACTTTACACTCAGTATTGGGGAACAAAAGCATGAAAACCTGGCTACACCTGAATGAGACAGAAATCAAGCACAAATTAACAGAAAGCAGAATGGATTTTACATCAAGCACAAATTAACAGAAGACAGAATGGATTTTACATCAAGCACAAATTAACAGAAGACAGAATGGATTTTAAGTAGCATTTTAATCCACTCCTACTCCACAACTGCATCTTTCGAAGGCTTCGTTTGACAGCTCTGAAGATAAAAGGCACAACACTTTACAGAAACGGTACAAAGGCCTTTAAAAGGTTTTCAGAGCCTTTTAATCCTACATTTGTGTTCTGACAATCTTCCCCAACCAAATACTTCCTCAGCACCACAGATGCCCTTGGAGCTCTCTGGCTCTTCCTCCCAGAACCACCACAGCCCTGCCCTCTCCTTTGGGGGGGCTTCTCCACTGAATCCTGGGGGTTTGCTTAGCAGGGGAGAGACCTGAGAGCAACAGGCTTGGCTTTTGTTTGCTTTAGCATCAGAACACCCCGTGGGTAATTTTTGCTGCAGATTTTGTCCTCCCCACTCCTCCTCCCCTTCGATATCTGTTTGGCCGATGCTCACGGGTGTTTCTCACCATCACTGCTGCTTGCACCTGCACTGTCCACAATTTTGCTGACAGTAGTCTGTGTTGCACGGTGAGGAAAAAAAACAATAGGAAAGGTCTGTGACCCCAGGAGATACGGGGGGAGACAACAGCAACTCTTCTATACAGCTTCTTTCTGCTTCAGGCAGCGCACAGCGACGGGGCCAATGGGCAGCTGAAGATAAACTAGAGGAGAAAAGGAAGCCAGGTTACAAAAATAAAGGCAGTTTCTCCTTAGAGATGATCTCGTATCTGAAGAAGTGGACTCTCACTTCCTTGTCCTTTGTCTGCTGCTTGTTGTCACCAATGTTGTCACACAGAAGTCAGGGAGGAAAGCGAACAAGGCGATTCAGGGAGATAATGTTATTTGCAAGTATCTGAGAGTGCCAGTAGGAATCGCCATTCTCCTTCTCTGTTAAAAGGTTTTTAACCTTCTTAGTATAACCTAAAAATGATGGAAACACCTGAGGAAGGCTGGGTTCCTCCTGGTTGTTTAAAAGCAGCAATCACATACTCATCTACGAGAAGCCATGTAAGTAGGACTGATTTCACACAAAGGAGATGCGTTTCAGCTTCCGTCAAAACCAGCCCCAAAGCCACAGACTTAGGACCAAATTCTGTTTGCTCAAGACTCAGTTCCTGCAGCTTGCTTTGACTGTGGTGGTGCCTGCATGGCTACACCCCCCCCACCAGCACCCCAGGCTCCTCTGCAGGTGTGAGCAGAGACACAAGTGGGCTGTGCAATGGGAGGGCTGAACTCCAGCATCTGAGCACAACCCAAACGCACCAGCTGCTGGCAAAACAGTGGAGGAAGATCTGAAATTTTTGTAGCAAAGCATCATCTCATATCTGTGACAGAAGCCTCAGGTACGGAGTTATTTACAGCTCCTTGTGCATCACATCTGCCTGGCAAGAAAACGGTGCTTTATCAGAGTTTTCTACAGCCCCCCCGCCCTGCAGCGTATGGGGGGAACCCACACCCCCAGGCACCACGCTGCCTTCAGGGACCACCACACTGCGGCCGGCAGCTCTGGTCTGGGAGGCAGCGGTGTGTGCAAACCTTGCTGCCCTCCTCTTGCCCCAGAAATCATGAGAGTTCCTCTTAAAAATACAACCCCCAAATTCCTGGTATTTGTGCATATCCCTGCAAGGGATTTAGCAGCAGTTTTAGCCTTCAGATTTTGGAAGAGGAATTAAAAAAATCTATTTGATAGGAATTAGATTCTAGATAATTAACACACACAGGTTCGCTGAACTGTTTGCTGTCATTGTCAAAGGAAACTGAAATACCTTCACACTGAAAACGAAATAATCTGGCCAGGCCAAGCAGGTTATAGTGTGACCATGAACAGAGAGCAGTGCCTTGGCTTTACAGGACAGGTTTTCTCTGCTTTTCAGTGGAGCCGTGCCATTTCACAGCCCCCAAAGACCCCGCTTCGCAGCACCCTGTCATGAAAGGGACAAACACGGGCTTGCAGCTCCTTTAATTTTCAGACAGCCGTATCAGCTGAGCTGGAGGATTGAAATGGCAAGCCATGGGTGAAATTAGTNATCAAGCACAAATTAACAGAAGACAGAATGGATTTTACATCAAGCACAAATTAACAGAAGACAGAATGGATTTTAAGTAGCATTTTAATCCACTCCTACTCCACAACTGCATCTTTCGAAGGCTTCGTTTGACAGCTCTGAAGATAAAAGGCACAACACTTTACAGAAACGGTACAAAGGCCTTTAAAAGGTTTTCAGAGCCTTTTAATCCTACATTTGTGTTCTGACAATCTTCCCCAACCAAATACTTCCTCAGCACCACAGATGCCCTTGGAGCTCTCTGGCTCTTCCTCCCAGAACCACCACAGCCCTGCCCTCTCCTTTGGGGGGGCTTCTCCACTGAATCCTGGGGGTTTGCTTAGCAGGGGAGAGACCTGAGAGCAACAGGCTTGGCTTTTGTTTGCTTTAGCATCAGAACACCCCGTGGGTAATTTTTGCTGCAGATTTTGTCCTCCCCACTCCTCCTCCCCTTCGATATCTGTTTGGCCGATGCTCACGGGTGTTTCTCACCATCACTGCTGCTTGCACCTGCACTGTCCACAATTTTGCTGACAGTAGTCTGTGTTGCACGGTGAGGAAAAAAAACAATAGGAAAGGTCTGTGACCCCAGGAGATATGGGGGGAGACAACAGCAACTCTTCTATACAGCTTCTTTCTGCTTCAGGCAGCGCACAGCGACGGGGCCAATGGGCAGCTGAAGATAAACTAGAGGAGAAAAGGAAGCCAGGTTACAAAAATAAAGGCAGTTTCTCCTTAGAGATGATCTCGTATCTGAAGAAGTGGACTCTCACTTCCTTGTCCTTTGTCTGCTGCTTGTTGTCACCAATGTTGTCACACAGAAGTCAGGGAGGAAAGCGAACAAGGCGATTCAGGGAGATAATGTTATTTGCAAGTATCTGAGAGTGCCAGTAGGAATCGCCATTCTCCTTCTCTGTTAAAAGGTTTTTAACCTTCTTAGTATAACCTAAAAATGATGGAAACACCTGAGGAAGGCTGGGTTCCTCCTGGTTGTTTAAAAGCAGCAATCACATACTCATCTACGAGAAGCCATGTAAGTAGGACTGATTTCACACAAAGGAGATGCGTTTCAGCTTCCGTCAAAACCAGCCCCAAAGCCACAGACTTAGGACCAAATTCTGTTTGCTCAAGACTCAGTTCCTGCAGCTTGCTTTGACTGTGGTGGTGCCTGCATGGCTACACCCCCCCCACCAGCACCCCAGGCTCCTCTGCAGGTGTGAGCAGAGACACAAGTGGGCTGTGCAATGGGAGGGCTGAACTCCAGCATCTGAGCACAACCCAAACGCACCAGCTGCTGGCAAAACAGTGGAGGAAGATCTGAAATTTTTGTAGCAAAGCATCATCTCATATCTGTGACAGAAGCCTCAGGTACGGAGTTATTTACAGCTCCTTGTGCATCACATCTGCCTGGCAAGAAAACGGTGCTTTATCAGAGTTTTCTACAGCCCCCCCGCCCTGCAGCGTATGGGGGGAACCCACACCCCCAGGCACCACGCTGCCTTCAGGGACCACCACACTGCGGCCGGCAGCTCTGGTCTGGGAGGCAGCGGTGTGTGCAAACCTTGCTGCCCTCCTCTTGCCCCAGAAATCATGAGAGTTCCTCTTAAAAATACAACCCCCAAATTCCTGGTATTTGTGCATATCCCTGCAAGGGATTTAGCAGCAGTTTTAGCCTTCAGATTTTGGAAGAGGAATTAAAAAAATCTATTTGATAGGAATTAGATTCTAGATAATTAACACACACAGGTTCGCTGAACTGTTTGCTGTCATTGTCAAAGGAAACTGAAATACCTTCACACTGAAAACGAAATAATCTGGCCAGGCCAAGCAGGTTATAGTGTGACCATGAACAGAGAGCAGTGCCTTGGCTTTACAGGACAGGTTTTCTCTGCTTTTCAGTGGAGCCGTGCCATTTCACAGCCCCCAAAGACCCCGCTTCGCAGCACCCTGTCATGAAAGGGACAAACACGGGCTTGCAGCTCCTTTAATTTTCAGACAGCCGTATCAGCTGAGCTGGAGGATTGAAATGGCAAGCCATGGGTGAAATTAGTGTACTGTGTCAGAGGAAAAGCATTCAGGCTGGTTGCAAGTGTTGTGCATAAGTAAGACACCATTCCAGCTCTCCTGCTTAGCGATTCTTTTCCTTTATACTCCATTTACGCTATATTAACTACTTACAAGGGATCACTTTAAATCCCCTTTGCAGTCAGCATGCGTACAGAGCATCTGAAGACACGGCTATTTGTTCAGGCTCCACAGCCGTGTGGGTAATTGTCACTTGTGGGGGTTTCGACTGAACAGGTAAAATCTTTTTTAAGTGGCTTTGCCAAAAAAAGCCTTTTTTCAGTCTGTCCTCTCTTATTTATGCCCAATCCAAATTTGTTTAGGTAAGAATGGACACGTGTGCTTGAGAAATAGATGTTAAGCTGGGGAGAAGTGTGGTACTGCACCCTGTTGGTCTGCTGGGTTATCGAAGCCCTAGTGCAGCCTCAGTACAATGCAAGGCAAATTATTTTATATTTAAACTTGATTTCAGCCAAGCTGTCTCCAAATACAGCGTGGAGACGGGAAAGAAAGAGAAAGAAACTCATGTCCGTGCAGAGAGAGTGTGACCTACAAAAGTTGGATCAGAAAAGCAACCGAGATTGAAGTGTCCTCACTCAATAGTTAGTGGGTGGATGCAACAGAAAAAATAATGAACAAACAAGGAAAGGGGAAGAAGGTTTTCGTGCCACTCGCACGGAAGCAAGGGCAATGTTTTAAATCCTTAGAAAAGAGTGACTCAAAAGCGTGGCTCACATGGTTCAGGCATCTACAAAAAAGCGAGTTCAAGAGAAGCTGAACAACATCTTGGGAACTTGGTGCCAAAAACTCAAATTCCAGAAAAGGTAATGAAGAAGGTGTCTGATGAGGAAGGTGTCTGATTCAGTCTTACTGCCTGAGTACATGGCCACGGAACCCACTTTAATGCAGAAGAGGGCTCCCAGAAAGTGGGAAGAACAGGCTCCCTGGAAGGAGGCCAAGGCGAGGGACACAAGTGCCGAGGGGCTGGCGGGCTGCAGAAGAAGGCGCGTATGCAGGGTCAGAGTGCTACGGACAGCAGGACCAAAGAGATCACACATCTTACAAAATAATCCAGGCAGAGGGGTTCAGAGGCAGATCCTCAGTTAGGGCACTTCACTGCCACTGAACCCTGCTGATCACTGATCGTGGGCTCTTTACTGATTTATAGCTGAGTCAGGAAACAGTGCACACTCACTGGGCATTGCCCGAGCAGTCTGTAAAATAAACTCATCCTGATTCAGTGGTTGCACAAGACTGTAACTTCATCATCCTTCGTCTTAACAACTCTTTCCCAATCCAGTCCTACTGGTTATCTGTGTTGTGACACCGCCTGCTTGGTGGGGACCTCACAGTCATTATGGGATCAGCCAGTGGCTGTTACACCCTTGCTTGCTCCGATGCTGCTGCCCACCTTCCCCACCTACAGAGAACTATCGGAGCTCCTGGTCCTGCCTGGTCTTTGCTTTAATCAGTCTTGGCCTGAATGGCTTACCCTAAGGCGAAATAGGATAAAAACCCAACACAAGCAGCTGGCTGCAGTCACTTCTGGACTAGCACCCCAAGGGAATGGCTTTTAGGATGTTCATTTAGTGAAACCACAGTCTTTTAACAGTTGTTGACAGTGGTATTTTATATCTGCTGCATTGTAACCATATCAGAAAGCACCTGGAGATAGGATTGCTATTTTGTTGTCCTTAAGACACAAGTTTCAGTGACTCTTTGTCTCATTATTTACTTGGAATTTAAACTAGGATGTAGCACAAGCTGCACATGCCTGAGCATCCAAGTGTCCACTTTTCACATTAAGCACATGATTTGCAATGATATGCTGTGACTTAGTTCATGCATGCGAATAAATTAAAGATGAACTGAANAAAAAAAAAAAAAAAAAAAAAAGGAGGACTGGGGTGGGGTGGGATGGGATAAGGGAATATCCACCACTGAGATGGCATTGATATTGATGCTTGAGAAGGGTTACCAGGTATCACATGGCAACTTCTCCCATGGCTAAAATTGTAAAACATTTCGGTTACACATTTGGGAGTCATGGAGGTTGTTAACAGTCTTCAGGAGCCCCTTTTAGTTTCCTTATTAATGACACAGTCCTTTTCCTGAGATGGGCTTTGCTTACAGCTCCAAACCCCTTTCTAATTCATATTTCCAGGAACAGCTTCCATGGCTCTCTCCTACAATCACACAGCTCATCTAGCTCTGGCCTTTCCTTCCTTCCTCCATCACTGTGTCTGTCTTTGGTGTCCAGGGACACCCCACTGGAGGGGGTTCAGGTTTTCTCTGCATTTCAGGCAGGGCTCCTACTAGTACAACTCTTCTCCTGTAACAGTCCCAGCTGCTTCTCTTTGCACCTGTGAATGCAAAGCAGCCCTCAGACCGAGCAGCTTTCCAGAGTTTAAGCCAGCTCTGAAGAAGGTTTTGTGTCAGTGGCTGTGATCTGCTGTTCTCCAAAGGCTGACAGAGCTTAGCACATGCGTACAGGCAGAAGCTGTGCCCCATAGAATCACAGAATGGTTTGGGTTGGAAAGGACCTTAAAGATCATCCAGTTCCAACTCCCTGCCATGGCCAGGGACACCCTCCACTAGCCCAGGTTGCTCAAAGCCTCATCCAGCCTGGCCTTGAACACCTCCAGGGATGGGGCATCCACAGCTTCTCTGGGCAACCTGTTCCAGTGTCTCACCACCCTCACAGTGAAAAATTTCTTCCCAATGTCTAAACTAAATCTACTCTCATCTTAAAACTATTCCCCCTAACTAACTCCCTGATACAGAGTCCCTCCCCATCTCTCCTGTAGCCCCCTTTAAGTACTGGAAGGCTGCTACAAGGTCTTCCCAGAGCCTTCTCTTCTCCAGGATGAATGACCCCAACTCTCTCAGCCTGTCCTCGTATGGGAGGTGCTCCAGCCCTCTGGTCATCTTCACAGCCCTCCTCTGAACTCACTCCAACAGGTCCATGTCCTTCCTGTGCTGAGGACCCCAGAGCTGGATGCAGGACTCCAGGTGAGGTCTCATGAGAGCAGAGGAGAGGGGGAGAATCACCTCCCTTGACCTGCTGGCCATGCTTCTTTTGAGGCAGCCCAGGACACAGTACTGGTGCCTCTGGGCTTACTCTTATCTGCTTTCAGTATTTTTTTAATTTATTCATCTTGGTTAGATATTTAATATTACCTTTTTTTCCTCAGTGAGCTAACCTCCATCTTTCTGGTCCCCTCATGACACGTACAAATACCAATCACTTCTCCCAGTGTTCAAACTAACAAGGAAGAAAATGTAAATACATTAAGCTGATTCATAGTTTTATTATGTCACTCACCCCCCACCCTTGGCACTGGACACCAAGGCAAGGTTTTGATCACTCCATCTTGCTTCAGGCCACCCCAGAGATGTCATTAGCACAAGACGAACACAACTTCTCTTGCTTAATTATTTCATTATAACTCTTAATATTGTGGCAGTGCAGCCAGCTAGAGGGTGACCTCCTGTGATTAGTTTGCAGATTTGCACAGAAATCTGGACAAACCCTGGTGCTTGATACGAATTCTGAGTTTGTTTCCCCACATTAAATTCAGCACGCGATGACCTGGCGCTGTCGGCAGACTTGATGAGCCGTGCGGCACGCGAACCTTGCCGGGGACCACGCGTTTCTTTTGGGAACCAGGGCAGTTTTGCTCAGAACTTGTCACTTGGATGGCCAAGAGAGGCATGATCTCTCCTGGGAGGGCTGGCCCAAATCTCCATGACAACAGATTTGGGATGGAGACTTGGCATACTGGGTATCAGAAGGTCACAGCAGCAAAAAAAAAATGTATCAGGGCTAAAAGAGCAGCTGGGGAAGAGGTCAAGGGGCAGCTTGCAGCACCTTCAATCATACTGGAAGTTCCCTGGCTCCATGTGTTGGGGCTTTTAAAGCAATTTTGTGGGAAGTGTTTGCCATAGAGAATGAATCTAGTCCAATCCTGTGTATTTCTGTTCCTGTAATGGAGAATACAGAGAGCAAAAATATATTTCATGCCCCACAGACCTTGTAATCAAAATTCAGGAGGAGAGACAAGAAGAAGCCTGGTAGACAAACAAAAGGCAGTGGTACTGAGTCCAGCTCCTTAGGATCCATTTTCCAGCGTCGTTCGTTTTTAGCTCAGTTTTCTGAGGAACTGGAGCTGTGCAACTGCAGCGGCTGCCTGTCCTCCTGCTTACCTCCCCACCCTGCAAAGGCTCCTGAAGCTGTCAGGCTATTTTTATAAATCTGCCAAAAAAGTAGAAGTCTCAAGGATATTTAACTCCTCCAAGGATTGCAAAATGCCAGTGACTGAGTAGAGCAAAAAGTCCAGAGGGAGTGTCTGGAGGAGGAGAGGAAAGGGCGGCTCAGCCCCCCTCTGCTGCAAGAAGCCAGCCTCCCCTGCGTGGACAGCACACCGGCAAGCCCAGCAGCACGTGCACAGCTCTGAACCCACCGGAGCATATGTTGCCTCTTGAGCTGCCAAAAATACAGAGGCATGAGAGGAAGATGAAGCACCACAGTGAGGAATTGGTGAAAAGATGATGTACAGCTGGAGGAAATGAGGGAGAGAGTAAGGGAGGCAGAGGAGACTGGCCAGCGCTAGATGAGAGCGGGGGCAGAGAAGATGAGGAGGTGACCGGGATGATCATGCGTGGGAGGAGGTGGGGGGACGTGTGAAATGATCTGTGAGGACCCAGTCCACAGAACAATTCCTCAGAAATAATTCTTTTGTGCATGACACAACTGCGTGCTTGGGAAGGCTGCTGGGCTGAAATACATGTCAAGCAGGTCCCTAATTTAGGCAGAGGAGAGGCACAAGAGGGTCAACAGCAAATCAATATCTGCCCCATGGGTTAGAAATATCTTAAAGGAAGGAAGAGCGAGCTTCTCAGCCTCCCTCCTGGCGTCAGTGATGGAACTGCTGAGCAGCGTAAGTGCCGTGGAAGCATTTTGGGAAGCGCACTGAGCCCCATCTGTGGAGCTGCCACACCTGAATACGTGTGCTTCCAGCTTTCCTTCTGCTCCACGTGCACACACACGGCTCCCTGAAAGGCTTCATTTAGGCTGCAAATGCTCCTGGGCATCTGCTTCTGCCAAAGAGAGGGGAGTTTTCCCACAGGTATGTCTGTCACGAATAACAGTTATGAAAAGACAGATAAACCATAAATATTTTATATTGTCTTCTCATGCTACAAGAGGGCAATAAGTCTGATGTTCGTTGCTACAAGCAGCCTTGAATCATACCAGATACCTGCCTGCCACCACACCTGTCCCTGTGCGGTCCCTGCCCATCCTGCCGTTCCCCTGAGCTCCCCATTAGGCTGCACTCGTCTCTAATGAGTGCTGCTTCCTTTCCTTTCATACCTTCTTAATGTGACACGTGAACTAGGAAAGCCATCAGAACAGCAAAGAGAAGTGCGTATTTGGCTACCTTATTCTGAACAGCAGTGATATCAGATACACAGTAAATCCAAATTCTGATCGTGGTTATTCTTGAGCAATTTCATAAGAACCTGTCGTATTTCACACAAGTGATTGATAGTGGGATTAAAAAACTAGAGAATGACAGGTAAAAGTAGTTCATTGCATGGGGTAGAGGTTCATACAGACCATTTTATTCAAGACTATTACTTTACTCCACTATGCAAGAAAAATAACTCTGCCTAAGGTTAGGTTTGACATTTCTGGGTTTTGCATTCATTTTTGTACACAAAATACTTGTCGAGCATAAATGAGTACACTCCAGAGAGTGCCGTGCACTGCCAAATCATTTATTATCCCCAAATAATTTGATCTGATCGTATGGAAACCATGCTGAACTCCAGAAACCTGGATGCCATACGGGCAGGCTGACAGCCAACATAAACCAAAGACAGTCTGTCCTTGGGGTGGGAAAGGTATACGGCTGGCATGGGCTCAAAAAAAGAAAAAAAAAAAGAAAACTCAGCACCAGGAAGTATCTGGGCCAAGAGGAACTTGGCAGAGCAGTATTTTAGCTTTGCTGAGGGACTGTGTATGCCCATTGAAACGGTGACATCTGTGGAGGAAGGGCAGAGCGCAGATACAATGCGGGTCTATGGCAGCACTGCTTAGTCAGGGAAAGGGACTCCAAAGGGAGCTGCTGCAGCCAGCTGGCTGGCTGATGAATGGAGGGACGGCTGGGGAAGAGATCAAAAAGCTAATGAGTGCTCTGTCATCCCCCATAATGGCAACAGTAGGAATTTCTGAGGATTAGCGAAGCTTGCAGTTAAAGCGTATAGGTGTGATTTCAAGAAATCACTTTTTGGATTCTTCATCGTTAAAAAATAGTTTGATCTCACAAGCAAGCCAACACAACGACAAAAGTCCAAGAAATTCAGAACGAATGAATGGGAGACAGACATAATACTTCATTCACAAAATGAGGCCAGAAATTCAACATATTTGGTATTGGTATGATGGATTCACCGGATTCAGCCGTGAACCTCATGGAGTTGCTCTCTGTACCAAGCACAACAAAGGCTATTTTTTTACTCTGAAATGTGTTGCAGTGTGAAACAAAAAGAGCTCTTAAGCATATTTATTTATTCTTTGCCCAGGTTATTGCATTTTTTATTTCACTTTTATTAAACTTCAGGAAATGTATCCATTTTTCCTTCATTTACCACAGCCACTGAACCACAGTAACTATAGAGACGTTGTCAGCTGATCCATTCCAAAAAGCAAATTAAAGTACTTTCTAACCCTGTACCCTCCTTGAACTTCCCTGGGCAATTTCCATTCTTTCACATTTACCTGCTTAAAACCCCAAATGTTCTTCCTTTCCCTTTTCCTGCTCGTTCAAAGAGTCACACAAGCAGTGGGGAAACGACTTCAGCAAAGCCATAAAACTGATTGCAGAGCTGCTATATCAAATACCTTCCAAAACACCGAGAAATACATTTTTTTTCTTATGTTTTCTAACATCATCACGGGTGTTACATAGGTACTATAACACCGGGCAAGGCAGTTCCAGGGAGCATTGCAATTTTCAGCTGGCAGCGGTCCTTCTGGTGTGTATTACCTTCTAAGATGCTTTTCTGGCCCCTAGCAGCTGCCTTCAGGCAGATTTATACGCTGTTTTACTTTGTTTAATTTCTCTTTGCAGCTGATGTGCCTTTGTTATTGCCGTGTGGAGTTTATGAACTGTACCAGGAGATGGCAGCAATGGAAACCACTCCCGTGCCCTCCCTTCATAAATCACGGGTCCTGCTGGGTGGCGATCAGCGATGGGATGTCAGTCAACGTTCAAAAATTATTGTAAAAAAAAAAATATTGTTTTAAAAGCAGCACTCTTCACAGCTGTAGATACTGAGAGATGTTGAAAAAAGATGTGAAACATGGAAAGGACCATGTACTCCCTTCCCAGCACTTGAAGGTAATTTTTACGATGCCTTGGTTACAAAGATCAGGGATAGAGATGCCAACATAGTATTGTCGAAATGCATGGTTCCCAGGCTACCGTGACCAAAAGAGTCTAAAGTAGTCTTAATTCATTTAATTCATGGCATTCAACAACAAGCATTTGACTCTGGAGCAGAGGAGGCCTGGGGAGATTCTGCAGAGAAATCATAAAGATCAGAAACATGTTTTGGGGCTGCTGGATCTGGAGTCTCGTCACTGACTCATTGAGAAGAGGCACTGGGAGCAAGCTGTTTATTTAACTGGTTTTAAAAAAAATGTGAAGGAACACACAGAGCCAGACAGAGTGTTTCCTTAGGAGGAACGACTGTTTACACAGGCAAATTAACATACATATTTCCCACAGGACACAAGCATTATTAGACCTGTTATGATCTTTGTCAGCAACCACTAAGGAAAAAAATAATCTTATTTAACCTTCTAAATACAGACCAGTCGTCAGGGCAATACAGCCGCTAAACTTACTGAGACAGCCAGGATTTATCACACGTGATAATAAATGTCTCAGTTTCAGTTACAAGCTTTTGCTCCCAGAATATTATTTATGTTATTTATTTATTGCCCAGAATAAAGAGCACATGGGGTGTGTGATGAAAGGAGCTTCCCCACCGGGAGGAGAGCTTGTGTGCGGCTGAGCAGGAGGAGGAGAGAAGCCAAGGGCCACGCAAAGCCCCGGTGTCACACTGGGGCACTCTGGCTTTCAGCACAGCGGGGGCAACCCCGGCCACATGTCCCCATGAAAGGTTAGGAGGCAAAGGTTGCTGCTTATGTACTCCCCTGAAAGGGAATTTGAGCGGTGAGGAAACACACAGCCCCTCGTCACGTTTCTTGTTGAATTTGGGGATGTAAGTTCTCTTGCTGCCGTTGTGACCAAACAGCAATTCCTGTCCTGGAGAAACATCTGCTTTCATCATCAGAAAAATCTATAAGACCTAAAAGTTTGGCTAATTGCTTGTTTTAATGAGATAGATAGCAAAGTAAATCATGTTTATGGAAGTAAATCTGTCCTGCGTTGTACTCTTTCCATTAGCGAGAAATTAGTTGTGACTACCAGAAACAAATGGTGTTACGAGGTTTTATGGGGCTTGCTTGAGTTCGAAAGGCTAATATTTCCATAAGGAATACATGGGGTTTGTAACTCCAAGCCACTTCAATCGTGGTAGAGACTCCCGAGCAATTTTGCCTTCTGGAAATTAAAGATTCACAACCCTCAAGGTGTAATGAGGTCTATTGCAAGAAAATCTCACTAATTCTGCTCAGAGATGTCCCCTGTGCAAACCAGGTCAGTGATTATTTTGATGTAAAGCAACCTGATCTAAAAGAAGTGCAGATCAAAAGAAGTCTCCTTCAGTTCTACAAAAACCTGTAATTATGGGGTTAGTTAATTTGCAGAACAAAAGATCGCAACCTCTGGGTTTGTTATAGTTTAATATATTCTGTGTGTAAGAGCACAGGAGGAAAATGGACCTTTGCAGCTCTAATTGTTCCTCTGGTTAGTCTGTATGAGAAGTGCCTCCTGTTGAACACCTCAAACATAATTACATCCTATTACTACCTATGTCAAAAATTTTATTACAAGCTACAGCGAATATTCATCCTACCTGGGTCTATAATAGTGTAATATGTAATTTTGTCTCTCTTCCTTATTTCTAGCTACTCAGCTGCATCAAAAGGCAGCCAGATTTATATTTTCAGTGGTTATTCTACTGCTCCTGAAATGTTTTCAAATAAAAATGGAAGGGATGGCACATGCAGCACTACTGGTATGTTGTTAATCTATAGGGCATGCCTCATTTCTCCAGCCCTATTTGTATAACGCATAGAGAGGAGAGATTTAAAGATATTTTAATAGGTACAATTATGAACAGACAAATTCTGCAAGGAACTCTGAACAGATTTTGTTAATGCTGGCAAAAAGGGCACGCAGCGGTGTGGTGTCACACAGAAGCATGGGGGTCCCGGGCAGCAGCATCCAAGAAGGGCCGACTCTGGTTTTGTTCCCCAGGCTTTGCCCTGCAGGAGGAGGAAAGGGCACCTGAAGGCTTGTGAGCTCCATCCCTCTCCCTGCTGCAGGCTGGGTGCTGGCTGCCTTTCCGAGTCACAGCACAGAGCTTTACTGTGATCCTCCTTTAAAGACAAGATGCCCTCTGAAACGCCTGAATTTAGATGCAGATGTACTATTCAGCCTGGAATAGCAATTAGCTCTCACCAATGTCACCAGATAAAAGGGACCTTTCTCTAGATGTAGTAATGGAATCTCAAAAAAAAAAAAAAAACCAACCCCAAAACCCCACCAAAACTCACACAAATGGAAAACAACCCAAAATAATTATCTTGCCCTTCCTTGTCCCTTGACCAGCCCAGAGCTCTCATAACCACAGCAGCCGTACCTTACACCGTACAACACCATTCTGTCTTACAGCATCTCACGTTTTCCATTACCACCTTGCTCATATTGTTTTCTGTCCTGATCCCACTTACTCCGTGCCAGATATAACAGGGAGACCAGAGGAGCAGAGCTGCCAGGTGCCAGGAGACCCCTCATCGGGCAGGATCCTGACCTCCACCCGCGCGGGCTGACGGCCCAACCTGGCCTTGGCCCATCTCTATCCCCATGGAGGTGCCTGATGGCTGGGGCTGCCCTAAAACCAGCAAAGGACTGAACAGGGCTTTGATGCCAGCTTCTCGGAGATGAGGATTTGGTTTTCAATGACGTTAGCGGCAGGTGCGGCAAGGTGCTGGCATCAGTCTGACGGGTTTGGGATGCTGACCTCAAGGCAGAGGAATGCTGCCCGTGCTACACGCGGTGATTATTGCCTCCAACCAGCCAGCTCACGAGGCACTGCGTCTGTGGATATTTCCACTGCGTCTCTGCTGCAATACTGACGACAGCTCCCATTACAGGGACGGGGGGACAATCCCTCCCGTGCAGCTGCCTGCAGGGACAGCCATCGGAGGTGAGGGTGTGGAGGCTGCAGGGAAATCCCTGGGTCTGCAGACACAATATCTGTCTGGAAATGCCATGTTCATGTTCCTCAGTGCACAACAAGGGTCCGGCAGGCAGTATTTTCAGTATTTTTCTCTCTTATATGAGAAAGCAAGCTGCTGGCGTGGGAAATCTCCCGTGTGGAGTCTTACACATCCAAGCACGAAACTAAAGGAGGGTCACATATTTTCCTCACGTCGTTTTCTTTTAACATATTTTCTTCTTCCCCTTTCAGTCCTTTTTCTGGGAATACTCAATATCAGGAAGACGGTCTGATTTTACTCACAGACCTCACCCCAAATGCAACGGTATTTCCAACGGCACGCATGCATTTTCCAACAGTTCCTCTTGGGAATGGGTATTTACACAACGCTTTTCACGACAAAATCCTACTTTTCTTCAACAACCTGCAAAAATTGTTTGCAGGCCATAGGGACACCGTGAATAGATGGGGAGAGCAGGTGCCCAGTAAGACTGAGAGTTTGTCCTGCCGCGTCCTCAGGGCTGAAACATGCCTGAGAGCAGACGAGAGCTGTGTGGCAGCTGGGCAGGTCAGCGCGATGGGGATGCTGAGCACGGACCCAAAGGTGACAGAGCTGGGACAGGCAGCGCAGGCTACTGATGTGGCAAAAGTATTGTGGTTTGTCACGTGCCAGAGTAGCTGGTTGTGAAAGACACTGTTTAAACAAACTGTTGTGTACATTTCCATGCCAGCACCTGTCTGTTCAGATTCTTATTTTCAAAGTGCAGCTCTTAAGCACATTTGGATGAGTCATTATTTTTGGCCAGCATTGACAGCAACTGGAAAATCTAAACATTACTGCCCTGTACCTCCCCTGCACTCCACGGATTGCACAGGAGTTTTCCATACGGTTTGCATCTTATTTCTGCTCTGTTCACACCCTCTTTTCTCTATTTTCATCTAAGAGCATTCTTGTTCTGCCAGGAAGGGCTCTCTGATTCCTGCTGGACACGTACATTTCTCCCCTTGGTGCAAGAGCACCTCTCTATTGTTGCTTATTGAGCAAACGGTGACTTACTGAGCACTAGCAATTTGACTCTGTTCATTTTATACATCAGTATAAATGAAATGGTAATGCAGCTTTTGCATCCAGGAGGGAGTGCTCACCTTGGGGAGCTGAAGCCAGGGACCACAAACCCCTCCATACCCATCTCTGCTTATTCATGTTTGCCTGTACTGTACAACATTGCATTCAATCATTTCCAGAGCATTGGAGGAATGTTGCATACATCCTTGGGCAGAAACTGCCTGATTTGGAGACCAGTCAACCAGAGAGCAGTAGCTGGAGCCTCTAGTTAGCGTGCCCAGCACTTCCAATGACTGTCGGAACTGCCCACCTCTCAGAAAATAAGTTGATAAAATCTTCCAACATTGCAAAGTTCTCAGCTNGGGGAGTTGAAACCAGGGACCACAAACCCCTACATACCCATCTCTGCTTATTCATGTTTGCCTATACTGTACAACATTGCATTCAATCATTTCCAGAGCATTGGAGGAATGTTGCATACATCCTTGG